>BSBM01000026.1:2212500-2735000 GCA_027924585.1 Larix kaempferi | reverse complement strand
ATGATGATGATGATGATGATGCTGAAGATGATGATGAAGAAGAAGAAGATGATGAAGATGTTGATGAGGAAGAGGGATATGATGATGATGACAACGACGATGATGATGATGATGAAGAAGATGATGATGATGATGATGATGATGAATATAAATATGATGGTGATGACGATGATGAAGATGATGACCATGATCATGATGATTATGAAGACGATGATGATGATGATGATGAGGATGAGGATGAGGATGAGGATGATGATGATGGCGGTGATGACGACGACAACGATGATGATGATGATGATGATGACGGCGATGATGACGATGATGATGATGATGATGATGAGGATGAGGATGATGATGATGAGGATGAGGAAGGGTGATTATGATGATGATGATGATGAAGATGATGATGAAGACGATGATGATGATGATGATGATAATGATGAAGATGATGACGATGATGATGAGGAGGATAATGGTGATGATGATGAATATGATGATGATGATGATGATGATGAAGATGACAATGATGAAGATGATGATGATGATGATGATGATGACGATGACGATGACGATGATGAAGATGATGATGATGATGATGATGATGATGATGATGATGAACACCATGAAGATGGTCATGACGACGACGATGATGATGATGATGATGATGAACACCATGAAGATGGTTGTGACGATGATGATGATGATGATGATGATGATGATGAAGATGATGATGATGATGACGAAGATGATGATGATGATGATGATGATAATGAAGACGACGACAACGACGACGACGACGACGATGATGATGATGAAAATGATGATGATGAAGATGATGATGATGATGAAGACGAGAACAATGATGATGATGATGATGATGATGAATATGATGATAATGATGATGATGATGATGATGATGATGATGATGATAATGGCGAATATGATGATGACGATGAAGATGAAGTGATGATGATGAATACCATGAAGATGATGGTGATGACAACCATGTAACGATGATGATGATGATGATGGTGATGAAGAAGAAGATGGTGATGATGAATATGTTGACGAAGATGACGATGATGATGATGATGATGATGAAGATGATGATGGTGGTGGTGGTGGTGGTGATGACGAAGACAACGATGATGATGAAGATGGTGATGACAATGATGATGATGACGATGACGATGATGATGATGATGAAGATGATGATGAAGATGATGATGATGATGAAGATGGTGATGACGATGATGATGATGACGATGACGATGATGATGATGATGATGATGATGATGAAGATGATGATGATGATGAAGACCATGAAGATGGTGATGACGATGATGAAGATGTTGATGATGATGATGATGATGATGAAGACCATGAATATGATGTTGATGACGATGACAACGATGATGATGACGAAAAACATGAATCTTACTTATCTAATGCACTTGTTGATCACTTGGTGGATGGATTGAGGGAGGTTTTGAGTGAAAATTGAGAAAATGGTGCTCTCTTGCTCCGCGCACGCGATGGGTGAGTGAGGCTCGGTTGGTTGGGTGAAAATATAACAACTCTGCCTTTTTTTTTAATTAACTTAACAGAAGCGCGTGCGCGTTATTGAGCGCGCATGCGTCCCGGTTCAATACCAAACCTAACAACACATGCGCGCTTCCTTAGGCATGTGCGTGCATCTGTTTTATCCCCACTAGCGCGGCCCCGTTGCAATACTTTTGGGGAGAAGCTTTGTGCGCCCACCCCTTTTCGATTACACATGGCTCCCTCTAAGCTCCCTCTCTGCACTCTCGAATCTGGAAGCACATTCCTTCTAAGGCAAAGATATTCATTCTTATATAACATTTACCCATTTTCAATTTTTTAATTTGCGACATTTGGATTTATTGTTCTTTGATGGGATGATTTAGTGTTGCTGAAATGTATTTATAGAAGTGGGGAAAGACTTCTTATTAGCATTAGTGGGAAGAATGGGCTATTCTCTATAAGAAACACCTGCTACAAAAATGCGACGAGTAATTGAAGAACAATCGGTTTGTTAAATGAATGTAATTTGGTGGTTGATAAAGGAAATTACGACGCAACGCAACCATTCTTTTCTTGTAATGGTGGATGGGATAGAGACTAATCTTAACAAGTGAGCATATCATTGAGTCTTGACAGGACAGGCCACCTCCAGGAATTTCCTTGAAGTGATACGACACCCTTCATCAACACATTACATGTTATGAAATTAATAGAGAAAAAATAACTCGTTCAATGGTATGATTAGTAGAAAGTAACTCACGTAGATATACATACAACTGAAGAAGAGTTTTATTTAGACTAGCAAAATAACAAGCATCCAAATGAATCATTTTTGAACCCAAATCCCTCTTGATCCTCTTCATGGGCATGCCATTTATACAAAGAATTGTAGTGGATGTAGGTACAATTATTGAATTGACTCAGAGTCAAGACTACAACTAAAATTTTTCCATGCTCAAAATTGTCATGAAGATCATGAATTAAGCAATTTGATGTGAACAAAAGGCAACTCAGTTGTATCATGGATCACTATGATATGCTCAGTAATGGATACTCATAAATTCATATGTGACATTGAGTAAAATAAATTAAGCTCGCTTGGTCACTAACCTATCAAGTTTGTCATTTTGTTATTAAAGAAATAAAGAAACAAATAAATCTCAAAACTTGTTGAGATTAGATATGAGAATAGTGGAAGATAAGTATGCATTTAATAGTTTTTATTTTTATTTTGTAAAGGGGCAAACTTGCAAACAGAGATAGCCATCCATCCCGCTGAAATTGATGTAGTACATTTCATGACACATTTAATACTAACAACACATTAAGAATTTGACATTGAATAAAAAATATTTGAGGAGGAGTTTGAAACTTAACATTTTTTATATAATTTTAATATAATTATTATACTTTCTCATAAAATATCAAAATTAAAAATTATAATTTTTTTGTTGAGATGCAATTTTTTATAACACTTCTTGGATGTGCTCGGTGCCCTTTGACGTGCTTTATTTTCTATCTCTAAATTTGAAATTTGAAGGGAAAGTTAATTTTTAATTTTTAATTTTTTTTATACTTTGTGAAAAAAAGTCAAAGCGCTTGGTTGAGCTATGCCTGCACCACAAATTGTTGCACTAAAGCAGGGTAAGAGCGCACTCAGAGCCCGCTTGGTTGAGCTATGCCTGCACCACAAATTGTTGCACTAAAGCAGGGTAAGAGCGCACCATAATTGGGACTAATATAAAGTTTGAACATCTCAGCTCATTTTTTACTCATTTTATAATAATATTTTGAGAATCCAAAAACTTAGACTAAAGCAAGTTGAAAAGTAAGTTTTCAAGTCATAAGTTCAACAAAGTTTTTGGTTATTCTCCTAATCAAGAGAAAAACTTATAAGAGTCCCCTTCACCACCACAACCCCAAAACTTATAAGAGTCCCCTTCACCACCACAACCCAATACCATCAAATGATAACTCTAGTAGGTTTTAGGCTTAAAAGGGTACACGGCCTTCAAAACTACCTAGAAAGGGGAAATTCCTTTGTCTGGTTGGACGACAAGGTCTCCACATGGACCTATCTTACATTTGTGTACCGCTTCAGGTGCTTTGAAGTGTGAGCCATATTCAAGTTTTCATCGCTCCATCTCCGTGGTTTCATACTCGCCGCACAAACCTATTGGCCATCTATACGATGACGTGGTTCTCTGTGGAGTACGTGGTTGAGCCCAACTTCACATGGTCGATCTATTTATACCAGTTTTGGTCTCCAACGTTTACAGTGTAGTGATTGCCTGATTGTACATTGCAGATCAGTCAAGTCATGGCTCCCGCCAGAGTGCAGGACGTCTCTCTAAGTGGTTTGCAATCGATTCCTTCGGAGTTCGTTCGGCCCGTATTCGAGAGGCCCGCTCTTGAAACATTTCACGAATTCGAGATACCAGTCATAGACTTGTCTTCTTTACAAGTCCATGAACTTCGTGACAAAATGCTCACAGAAATTGGAAGAGCCAGCCACGAATGGGGGATTTTCCAGGTTGTTAACCATGGAATATCCGACCAACTCGTTCAACGCCTGCAGGCTGCGGGCAGAGGGTTCTTCGATCTCCCGCAAGAGCAAAAGGAGGCGTACGCCAATATTGACACAGTTGATCGTTTTGAGGGCTATGGCACGCAGCTCAAATGCACCACCGACGGGAGGCAGGGTTGGTCTGATTTCTACTTTCATATGTTGTGGCCTCCCTCTGTGACCGATCTCAATAAATGGCCCAATCACCCTTCCTTTTATAGGTATAACGCCCTTGTTTTAGCATTAGTTCTACATTTTTGTTTATGATCGACATATGAATAACATAATGCATTTTGAAGTGCAGAGAGGTGACTCAGGAATATGGAAGAGAAGTCTTGGGAGTGGTAGATAAGTTGCTGTCGGCCTTTTCACTAAATCTTGGGTTGGAAGAATCCACAGTGAAAAACGCTCTGGGAGGTGAGAAAATGGAAATGGAGTTGAAGATAAACTATTACCCAGCATGCCCTCAACCGGAGATGGCGCTGGGAGTGCTGCCTCATACAGACATGTCTGCTTTAACCGTCCTGAAGCCCAACGACGTGCCTGGACTTCAAATATTTAAGAACAACGAGTGGCTCACTGCCAAGCACGTTCCCAACACGCTTATCATCCACATCGGCGACCAACTACAGGTAACAGCTTATTATTTTCGGAAAAATGATTGTCTCCACAATAGCCAGTTGTATTGACAGTTGGATAAAAACTTTCATTTGATGATTTTTTATCAATTCAAGATGAATAATAATTATGCGAAGTGATGTTTGTGTTATGCAGGCATTGAGCAACGGCAGGTACAAGAGCGTATTGCACAGGACGTTGGTGAGCAAGGATAAAGTGAGGATGTCGTGGCCTGTATTCTGCATTCCTCCTCTCGATTTGGTCGTCGCCCCACTGAAACAGTTGCTCGATGAAAACAACCCCCCACTGTTCGATGCGATGACATACAGAGAATTCAAGCAACGCAAAAAAAGCAAGGCAAAGAAGCAATCATCTTAGAGCCCGCTTTTTGTGCATGTGCGAAGTCTAAGCAGGCGGCACTTTCCGGTACCCAGAACATAATCGCGCATCTTCATCGTACGTACTCTTCAAAATTGTGTTTTAAAAGGTGCACATGGAGGACGATTGATTAGGTTTTCATATCCAAGGAAATGAAGGTTCTGGAGCTCGCTCCCCCGGACCCACCATTCAATATTCACACAGTCGCTGACTTGCTGTTGCCGGCAGGACGATGATGTATTTTGGAGACTCCTACCTAACATTCTCTATCAACGATATATTCAATTAATTGTTACCATTGATGTAATACTTTCTTATTTTCAGAGATAGAGACTCCTACCTAACATTCTCTATCAACGATATATTCAATTAATTGTTACCAACGATGATGTATTTTGGAGACTCCTACCTAAGATGTAATACTTTTTTATTTTCAGAAATAGCAAAAGTATGTTTTCCACTAAAAAGAATTTTTGGCCTACTTTATGTACTCAATGATCAACTACTTTATGTACTCAATGATCAGCTTCCAGCTTGATCAGCACAAGATGTAGTACTTTTTAATTTTCAGGAATAGCAAAAGTATGTTTTCCACTAAAATAAAGATAAGTCCTCATGTGTATGTGGTCCTTCTTATAATTTACCTTTTATCTTTTATTATTTTGTATTTATATTATATTGAAAATGTTTTTAAATATTTAATTTTATTACTTTTAATCTTAAAACCAATTAATATTTTATTATTAAAAATAATAATTTATTATTAAAAGCACTTATAAATGTGTATTTGTATTTATATTGAAATTAGGATGAAATCTTAAGAAAACATTTTTTTAAATTATAATCTTAATTTTTATGAAATTGTAATTGGTATGAGATAAATTTATAAAGGAATAATGCATCAATTTTCAACATAAACATATTTCGTCTTCTGATCTTAAAATATAAATAGTCACGTTTATTTATCATTGCAAACATGATTAAAGGAATAATGCTATCAATTTTCAACATAAATATATTTCGTCTTCTAATCTTAAAACAAAAATAGTCACGTTTGTTTATTTATTTATTGAATCTGTTATTCTAATGGAAAGAATTATATTACTCAAGTTGGGTGTTTATTAAGTAAAACTAAAGGAATAATGCATCAATTTTCAACATAATCATGTTTGGTCTTCAATCTTGATAAAGCATTGCCTCAAGTTTAGATATCATATGCTTGGAAGATGGCAAAATTGTAGCAAGAATAGATTATCATTAAAAAAAGTATGATTGAGAGAAGAAGTAGAAATAGAGAAAATGACTTGTTACCTTTTAGTTTGTACAAATGATGAATCAAAGATTGTAATTGTGAAGTTGCTTGAAGAAAAATATTTGAAATCCTGTGGTCATCATTTTTTTTGTGTCGTCCATGATTATGTTGTAAAATATGAGATATGATTTGTGATTGTTTATAAAAGTATCATTATGTATTGTATAATGACCCTAACTATGATAGTTGTATTTGAGAAGTGTCTTATGAATTTTTTTTTAATGAGAAAGATTTATATCTTCCCAGTCTAAATATTCTGAAGTTTTTTCACTCAATAAAAATACTAAAAATACTCCAAAATCGTGAGCTAGTGCTAGTACAACTTCCTTCTTTAGTCATGGAGCTTCATTTTCCCTTGGTCTATTTAATATCACTTTGACTCACCATGGATGTGTGTCAAGTTAGTCCTAGTTATTTTTGAGTCTTTTGGAGGTTCCTCTTGCACTTGGTCTTAATTATTAAGGTTTGTTTGTGGTTTAAGACATATAATATGGATGATTAGTGGTGTCTTTCCCTAGCTTGAAAATTACTTTGAGTTTTACATTGTATTTCTCAATTACCCTTTAAAATCCATTCCCCCTTCCTCATGTTAGACCCTCACAATATTTTTATAAAGTCACATATCCGAGAATGCATGCCACTTGGATGCCTCATACCCTAGTTTGGGAGCAATAATATTTTGACATAGTGACCAAAATATTAAGGAAGTTGGCAAATCTAGAATTGTCATTTAAAGAGTTGCACCACATTTTTTGCCACACATATTGTTTTCTTCTAGATGGTTCCCTCATTTAACTAATTCGGGTGCCCCTCTCTTTTGAGTTGTCAAGATGTTTGTTGGGACCACCTCAATAATTTATTAATTTTTTGACAATGTTAATAGGAAAATAAATCTTTTTACTTGGTTCCTAGAATAGATCTATGGTTTTTGACATAATTGTTTTTTAATAAAGAGGTAGTTAAGTCTCAAGTCCTATATAAAAATACTATCTTATTTTTATTGTTGTTGTATGGCTTGGAGAACTTTTTTTGAATTCCAATATAAAGGCTTTGTCATTTGCATTGTTCTTGTATGGCTTGGGAACTTTTATTGACTGTCAATCTAAAGACTTTGGAGGAAGATAAGAAGATTTCTTGGGATATATTTGTATATGTGTGGACTTGTTTATTTTCTTTATAAACCTTTGAAGAGGTAGTATTACATAGGTGGATAAAGGATATTTATTTTCTTTATAGACCCTTGAAGAGGTAGTATTACATAGGTGGATAAAGGATATTGTATGTTAATCTCTATTATTATTCTCATTGTTATTTTACTAGAATGAGGGTTAATTTTTTTTGTTTTTGCTTTAGTTTGGAATGGTGCAATATTAACCTCTATTTCTTATAAGGTGCACCTTTAAAGGAAAGGAAAGAGAAATAAAGCAAGGCCCTCTTAGTAAATCTTAGGTTACTCCATTTACTAAAGTGTATTTGGCACTAGTCTTTTCAATTCAACCACCAAAAGGTAAAATATCTCCAAAAATCCTAAACCCTCTTTTATTTCTTTATTCAAAAAATTACAAAAATATTGTATCTTTTTTGTTTTATGATGAAATTTACTAACCCTAGAAGAAAAACATAATTAGATTTCACAATTCTTTTAGATCTATATTTTTATTGAGGAATATGTTCCATTACCAAAAGGTGAAGTCGACAAGAAGAAAGAGATAGTTGAGGTACATTTTTATCTCGCATATGTGTTTTTAAATTACACATAGGGAAGTAGCTTTTTGTTGTTCCTAACTTGTCACCTACCCAAATTTTGAGAATATTTATTTATTTGCAAAATACTTTATGTTAAATTATAATTACAAAGTTTTGTAATTATGACCAAGTTTGGTCAAGGATGATTGTAATTACTGATTATTATTATTAAATAAATTAAAATAGGAGACAAACACCCAAGGGAACTGTTAAATGAGTGTTCACTGACCCACTAGGAGGAATGGAAGCTGTTAGAAGGCATGGGATAGATGGAAGCATTTGCACTCCACCATTAGTTGTTGGTTATGGGACAACTACCCCTAAATTTGTGGCATTATCCCCCAGGTGGGTGGAAGAGAGAAGGCTGCTCATTAATGACCAGTTAACCACTAAAATGCCTAGGCAGCCTAGATAAGGCAATTCGAATTGAGCAGGAAGCTCCTACAATATTTTTCTGCAGAAATATTCCTCAAGTGTATCAGGTGATCATCGAGAGATTCGAATAGGGAGGCTATGTGAGAGTGCACTTGTGAGTCTCCTAGTTATTCTGAGAAGGAAAACCAGAGGTGCTGTTGCAGGTCTCTTTGACTGCTAAGTCTTTATGACTGGATAATCTATATTCTACTGCAAGTTGATGTACTAAGGCTTCTACAGAATCTTCCTCTTGGTGGTTCAGTGAACAAGCTCAGGAGTCCTAAGGCAAGCAGCTTGGCTGTCTTCAGGAATAGGTTGGGTGGAACATCTTCCTTGGGTTGTTTGTTTCTCCTACAGTCAACCAAGTTCTACTATTCTTACTTTTGTTTATAGTTAAATGTTTTTCTGCATGGTATAATTATGAATTACAGTTATACAGAAGAAACAATTTTATTTTCTCACTTAAGGATTACATGTTTCAAGAATGATTAAGTAATTTGAATGAATGATTAATTATTTTTTGTAATTTTCCCATACTGTTATCTGTATAGTACTCTAGTACATAAAAGTAAAAAAAAATAATAGTGATGACTGATAGGAAGAATTCCATTTGAATGGATAGATCAAATATAGTAGTATTTCTATTTAATTCTGTCATCTCAATCATAATTTAAAATGCAGGAAATAGTACAACATAGTATGAACAGAAGTATAGCATTTCCTCTATTTTCTTAAATAAAAGAAAAACACATTTTATTTCTACACAGATCTATATTTTCCATTTCAATTCTATCTATTCCAGATAGTAACAATATGCATCTCAATATTATAAATTCAATGTTTTCAAGCATTTATATTCTAGAAATATATAGCAGCTGCAAAACTATTCTCTATACAGAGTGTTACTTACAAATAATAAGTAAACATTATCACTAAATATCACATCTATATTTAATATAGATTTCATTCTTTAGATATAAATACTTTCACTATAGAATCACAACCCTAGATTCTAAATGTTTACTTAGTATACGGTTCATTAAACTTCATATCAAGCCATTCATGGCAAACACTGCTAATATCTCTAAAGTTATATAACAGACATGTTTATCCAAACCCTAACCAACATTTCATATAACCATACCATCTTTTATTCATGTCAAAATTACTAACAAGACATTTAATATCACTTAGCGAAAAGCACGATTTTAGTATCAATGTTTAACGAATAGCTTACAACCCTAACTAGAAATATACACAGTGTTGAAACATTTACATGCACAAGTCAAGACCTAGTTCTTGGGCTTGAATTCGCAGTACAATCATGGTTTCCAACAAAACCTACATGGTAGGGTTTCCCTTATTGAATCGAAATCGAACCTTGTGGCAATTTCCATTTCAATATAATTTTGATCCTAAGAATTTTGGACAATATAATCAGTATATTAATCAGTATAGTTTTGATCCTACGAATTTTGGACAATATAATCAGTATAGTAATCATATTTAAAATTTGAAACCATAAACAATAGTGGCAATTAGCAAATCTAAGTTTTAGGGAACAATTAAGAAGTTATTTGCAAAATAGCCCATAAGGATTTTTGTACCAACATAGTTTATCTTCCTTGAAGGCATGGTGAGCAAAAATCATATATGTATTACTAACTTACCCTTAACTATCAAAATTGTTGATTATATTTGAATCATTTTATACTAGGCTTAGGTGTAGAGCTGCTAGTGAATAAACTATCTAACAGAGCATACGATGCTTTACAAATCTAAGCTTTAGAAGTGTGAAATAGGTAAGTAAGACTCTTAAGATATTATGGTTATTGAGGTCGACAAGGAGCTGCTTTTGTTTTCAATCCAAGGAACATTGAGTGTACTTTTACAAATCTAAGCTTCAGAAATGTGAAATAGGTAAGTAAGAGCTTAAGATATTATGGTTATTGAGGTCGTCAAGGAGTTGCTTTTGTTTTCAATCCAAGGAACATTGAGTGTACATGGCAAGACACTCAAAACTAGAGCATGCATCCAAGTGTAAAGTGATGACAACTTATTTGGACCGTACCATGGTGATGATTCTGAAATTATATTTCCAATACTTAGCATTGCTCAATAGTGACATAAATTACTGGTCGTGATCAACATTTGAAA
Organism: Larix kaempferi; assembly: GCA_027924585.1. Classification (NCBI taxonomy): domain Eukaryota; kingdom Viridiplantae; phylum Streptophyta; class Pinopsida; order Pinales; family Pinaceae; genus Larix; species Larix kaempferi. The sequence goes on along the minus strand of BSBM01000026.1, from coordinate 2,724,264 downwards.
ATGACCAGTAACAAGTTGTATTGAATCGCCTTAAACGATATCATTTTGGTGTGCCAAACATTCTTGGTTTTTGGATTGGCATGTTTCAATCTATTATCTAAAGTCTTTTCTTGGTTTGTAGGTTCCCTTCTGTCCTATGGTGGGGTCAAAGGTGTACTCATTAGAAGTTAAGAAAACAGAGGTACTCATGGAGAACTTTTGGAGGGCTATTGGTCTTCGTATTGAGGAAAATAAGGAGGCTTTTGAAGGAGAGGCAAGTTCCTTAAATTTTTGGAATGGGTTGCTTTTAGGGTATAGTTTGTAAGTCTTTCTTTAGCTATATGCTGCCGGCCTTTTCATCTCATCTAAGTCTCTTGTTGTTTTTTGAATTCATACAATTGTATTATTTTTATCAAATAATTTGTTGTTTTTTCTATTCTAAAGTTATATTATGTGTTTAGGTGACATAACTTTCACCAAAGGAAGCATAGATCACCACAAGCGGTTATGGAAATAATATCAACCATGTCATCATTGGGTTGAAAACAGGCACCAAACAACTAAAACTAGATCCAACTATCTATGATGCGTTGATAAAGGAAAAGGTACACTTATACCTTTAGTATAGATTTTGAAACATAGTTCCATGGGCTCTTCTATCCCCCATCAATTGCACAGTGGCACACCCTTTCCTGTTGCATCCACATCTAGATAATATCCTTCATTAAAAAGGAAAATAGCCAGACTATTGCACCTTTAGTTTATAAATTTTTCACCCTTGCTACATCTCTACTTTAAAAAGTTTTTACTTCTACTACACCTGTTCCTGCATTCTCTCCCAGTTGCACTCATGTAGAATGGTATGTAATTATTGTCTATGATATGAAGGCTGTTGATTTTGGTATCATATGCAGTGTTTGCATATATATGGCATCGAAGTTAGAAAGATATTTATTTTTCACATATGCTCTTTGTATGCACGATTTCAAATAATGTGGTCTACCAATCCATTGCAGGTGACAACAGGAGATGTAATATACATAGAGGTAAATAGTGGTGCAATTAAATGGGTAGGGAGAAGTGATGCATTTGCCACATAATTTGATCTTGAAGCAAAGGAATATGTTCCATTACCAAAAGGTGAAGTCCACAAGAAGAAAGAGATAGTTGAGGTACATTTTTATCTCGCATATGTGTTTTTAAATTACACATAGGGAAGTGGCTTTTTGTTGTTCCTAAATTGTCACCTACCCAAATTTTGAGAATATTTATTTATGTGCAAAATACTTTATGTTAAATTATAATTACAAAGTTTTGTAATTATGACCAAGTTTGGTCAAGGATGATTGTAATTACTGATTATTATTATTAAATAAATTAAAATAGGAGACAAACACCCAAGGGAACTGTTAAATGAGTGTTCACTGACCCACTAGGAGGAATGGAAGCTGTTAGAAGGCATGGGATAGATGGAAGCATTTGCACTCCACCATTAGTTGTTGGTTATGGGACAACTACCCCTAAATTTGTGGCATTATCCCCCAGGTGGGTGGAAGAGAGAAGGCTGCTCATTAATGACCAGTTAACCACTAAAATGCCTAGGCAGCCTAGATAAGGCAATTCGAATTGAGCAGGAAGCTCCTACAATATTTTTATGCAGAAATATTCCTCAAGTGTATCAGGTGATCATCGAGAGATTCGAATAGGGAGGCTATGTGAGAGTGCACTTGTGAGTCTCCTAGTTATTCTGAGAAGGAAAACCAGAGGTGCTGTTGCAGGTCTCTTTGACTGCTAAGTCTTTATGACTGGATAATCTATATTCTACTGCAAGTTGATGTACTAAGGCTTCTACAGAATCTTCCTCTTGGTGGTTCAGTGAACAAGCTCAGGAGTCCTAAGGAAAGCAGCTTGGCTGTCTTCAGGAATAGGTTGGGTGGAACATCTTCCTTGGGTTGTTTGTTTCTCCTACAGTCAACCAAGTTCTACTATTCTTACTTTTGTTTATAGTTAAATGTTTTTCTGCATGGTATAATTATGAATTACAGTTATACAGAAGAAACAATTTTATTTTCTCACTTAAGGATTACATGTTTCAAGAATGATTAAGTAATTTGAATGAATGACTAATTATTTTTTGTAATTTTCCCATACTGTTATCTGTATAGTACTCTAGTACATAAAAGTAAAAAAAAATAATAGTGATGACTGATAGGAAGAATTCCATTTGAATGGATAGATCAAATATAGTAGTATTTCTATTTAATTCTGTCATCTCAATCATAATTTAAAATGCAGGAAATAGTACAACATAGTATGAACAGAAGTATAGCATTTCCTCTATTTTCTTAAATAAAAGAAAAACACATTTTATTTCTACACAGATCTATATTTTCCATTTCAATTCTATCTATTCCAGATAGTAACAATATGCATCTCAATATTATAAATTCAATGTTTTCAAGCATTTATATTCTAGAAATATATAGCAGCTGCAAAACTATTCTCTATACAGAGTGTTACTTACAAATAATAAGTAAACATTATCACTAAATATCACATCTATATTTAATATAGATTTCATTCTTTAGATATAAATACTTTCACTATAGAATCACAACCCTAGATTCTAAATGTTTACTTAGTATACGGTTCATTAAACTTCATATCAAGCCATTCATGGCAAACACTGCTAATATCTCTGAAGTTATATAACAGACATGTTTATCCAAACCCTAACCAACATTTAATATAACCATACCATCTTTTATTCATGTCAAAATTACTAACAAGACATTTAATATCACTTAGCGAAAAGCACGATTTTAGTATCAATGTTTAACGAATAGCTTACAACCCTAACTAGAAATATACACAGTGTTGAAACATTTACATGCACAAGTCAAGACCTATTTCTTGGGCTTGAATTCGCAGTACAATCATGGTTTCCAACAAAACCTACATGGTAGGGTTTCCCTTATTGAATCGAAATCGAACCTTGTGGCAAGGTAGGGTTTCCAACAAAATCTATGCAAGTAAGATCCTCCTACCTCCATATATTTCAAATATGTCAATGTAGTAGTTGATTTAGATAGATTTGATAACTTGGTCATATATTCTAATCCAAACTACATCTTCGATAGGTATCGGGGCTTTTATGGTGATTGATAGGGGCAACTGATATTTTTGTATATTGATGATTGGATATCATCGATTGACACCTTGTTCTAGCTTCACTAAATTTTGATTTATGTTTTGTTTGTAGGTTTTGCAATTATATATTCAACAAAAACATATATTCAATTGGCAATTATGAAATCAAAATATGAAATTCAAATATCTTTGGAAATCACTTCATTTTACCAACACACAAAAACTGGGATAAGTTATAATAAGAAATTATAAAAACCTTAAAGTCTGGTAAATCTATTTCAATACACCAAGGTCCAATTCACTTTCAGATTTGCTGGTAGCTGCAAGTGAAATGTTCAAATTTCACACTTTACAGTTCAACCATTTTTTCGCAATTTATTTCAGTGCTTTTGTTTTCTAATTTTGTATTCCGCCATGTGTGATAGCGTCCTCGCACATGTTATTCTCTGTAGTTGGGTTTAATTTTGCTTCATTAAATGTTGTCTATTTTCTATATTTATTGTTTCACCAAAAAAAAATATAATCACTTGAATTTTTTAAAAGCATTTAACATAAACACTAAATATAAAGCAATTATGACTTCATGTTTTTCTGCAAATAAAGCAGGTGGCAATGTCACATGTCTTTCTGCAAATAAAGCAGGTGGCAAGGACATTGCCACCTGGTGGCTCTTGTTAGGATATTCCTATACTCCATCCTAGTCCCACCAGTATTTTGATCCTTTACATTTTCAGTCATGCATGCACCTTTTAGGGTTTGCATGCATTCTAGGGTTTGCATGCATCCCAGTCATCAGTCCAGCACCTAGCCCTCAGTTAGCCAGCTCCCAGGAGCTTCTCACTATTCATTTTTAGCCCTCCAGTTGCTTAGTGCGCCCTTCTTCCTTGATTTTAGGGAGCAACTCGCCCTTCTTCACCTACCAGTTCAGTTACACTCAGTTACAGTCAGTTACAGTCAGTTACACTCAGTTACATTGAGTTACACTCAGTTACATTCAGTTACAGTCAGTTACACTCAGTTACATTGAGTTACACTCAGTTACATTCAGTTACTCTTAGTTACATTGAGTTACACTTAGTTACATTGAGTTACACTCAGTTACACTCAGTTACACTGAGTTACACTCAGTTACACTGAGTTACACCTACCAGAGTTAGTTTGACTGATGGTTGACAGTTACTTGAGCATTGATGACTCCACTGATTATGATGAAGACTTCCAGTTGCGCTCCGATGATCATGAGGACACCTAGTTGTGCTCCGATGACACTCCAGTGATCCTTTGATCACTCCATGAAGGCTAATTCGAATTGCCACCTTAGGCATTCGAATTCCTCATGCATTGTATTATTTATATGTCCATTTGTGATTAATAATCTAGTATGACCGAAGTATTATTGCTTCTATCTGAGTTCTACTGTACCATATTATTCTGTTGCTCATTATACTGCATGTATCACTCTTCTTCTATTTTCTTGCTTAATCATAATTATTCTCTTGTGAGATACATCATCTCTTAGATCTGCTGTGAGGATTTTCACATGGTATCAGAGCATGTTGAGAGTATTGTTTATCTCCATTCTTGAGAGTTTTTTGCAGGTTATTACCAAGATTTCAAGTGCAGCAGTTGTAGCAGAATCTGCATTTTTGCAGCAGTAGCAGTTGCAGTTATTCTATATTGTTTTTGCAGGTCTTCTACAACTTCAATGAATTTAGAAGAAATTACTCCTCTTTCTCCATTCAACTATGATGAATGGAAACCAAGAATGATAGCATATTTGAAGAGCCATGATCTCTTTGATTGCTATTTTGAAAGAGAGTTCGAATCCTCTACAAAGAAGATTAAATGGTTGAATAAAGGTGACATGCACATTGGAAGAATGATGCTTGCTATGACCGATTACATATTGTACCCGACCATCATTGATATTGAAACTCCAAAAGAGTTATGGGCTCATCTAGATGAAAGATTCGGCAAAAAGAATGATGGATTTGGTCCAAATCCCTTCAAAAGCAAGCAAGTTGATGCATTCTCTCCACTTGATGGTCTCTCAGATCATGATGCATTCGCTCCTCCTGATGGTCTCTCAGATCATGTTGCATTCGCTCCCCTTGATGATCTCTCAGATCATGAACCAGTATCATCTCATATTGAAGTTGTTGACAAAGAACTTGCAGATTCTCCGCTCATGCTCAAACTTTCTTCTCTTTCTGTGCCAGCTCACACTCTAGATATTGCAGAAGGTCCTAAATCCTGTCTTGCACCAGAGTTTGTTGGTTTGCATCATGATCACATGATTATTTCGGAGGTAACATCAGCTATTGGAGGTAATGCATTCGCTCCTCTTCAGCAAACATCTCTTATTTACTACTATATGATCATTAGCACATGCTTTCAGAAGGTTATTGAAGAATATGGCCATTGCCACCCGCTTGAGATAATTTCTCATGCATCATATGATAGTTTTGATCTCACCCCTGCTGGTTCAAAGGAGATCTCAAGAAACTGTTTTGAAAGTCTTAAATCTGATTTTGATTTCAAGCAAACATGTAATAGTTCTTTTGGGCATAATCTCACCCATGGTGGTTCGAAGGAGAAGACAAAGGACTATATGCACATTCAAAAATTTGATCCTACCTCAGCTGATTCGAATCACAGGTTCAAGGATCATTCTAATACTGTTGGATTTGTTCTCATCACATTCGATCTGAAGAGCAAGTACAAGCACATGCTTTTTGAGCATGATCCACTTCTTCCCAAGAAGAAGATACCTCCAGACATATGACCAAGCATCACACATGCTTGAGTTTGGAGCTTTTATTTTTTTATGTGTGCCTTACAGTCTATTTTTTGAGGAGGGGGTATGTTTCCCATGAAATTTTCCCACTTCCTTGGTTTATTGATTGTTATTATTCATTGTATTGGGTGACCTTTGGTCTTAGTTACCAAGGCCCAGGATGGATTAAGGGGGGGTGTTAGGATATTCCTATACTCCATCCTAGTCCCACCAGTATTTTGATCCTTTACATTTTCAGTCATGCATGCACCTTTTAGGGTTTGCATGCATTCTAGGGTTTGCATGCATCCCAGTCATCAGTCCAGCACCTAGCCCTCAGTTAGCCAGCTCCCAGGAGCTTCTCACTATTCATTTTTAGCCCTCCAGTTGCTTAGTGCGCCCTTCTTCCTTGATTTTAGGGAGCAACTCGCCCTTCTTCACCTACCAGTTCAGTTACACTCAGTTACAGTCAGTTACAGTCAGTTACACTCAGTTACATTGAGTTACACTCAGTTACATTCAGTTACAGTCAGTTACACTCAGTTACATTGAGTTACACTCAGTTACATTCAGTTACTCTTAGTTACATTGAGTTACACTTAGTTACATTGAGTTACACTCAGTTACACTCAGTTACACTGAGTTACACTCAGTTACACTGAGTTACACTCAGTTACACTGAGTTACACCTACCAGAGTTAGTTTGACTGATGGTTGACAGTTACTTGAGCATTGATGACTCCACTGATTATGATGAAGACTTCCAGTTGCGCTCCGATGATCATGAGGACACCTAGTTGTGCTCCGATGACACTCCAGTGATCCTTTGATCACTCCATGAAGGCTAATTCGAATTGCCACCTTAGGCATTCGAATTCCTCATGCATTGTATTATTTATATGTCCATTTGTGATTAATAATCTAGTATGACCGAAGTATTATTGCTTCTATCTGAGTTCTACTGTACCATATTATTCTGTTGCTCATTATACTGCATGTATCACTCTTCTTCTATTTTCTTGCTTAATCATAATTATTCTCTTGTGAGATACATCATCTCTTAGATCTGCTGTGAGGATTTTCACAGCTCTTGTTTCATATATCATGAACTTAATATTAAAATTAACTTTCACCTATTAATTAAAGTAATATCATCTAGTTGAGAAAGCCTCCCTAGGTTTTTGATGATTGGCTTAAGAGAAGAGATTTGTTATGTGATGACATTATTAGCCAATCCAAATTTACCTTTGGTTTTTACCTTTAAGCTATGAACTTTTTCATGTAGATACAAGTGGGAAGGTAACATGACTAACTGCTTAAGCAAGAACTATAGACTTAACTAAATAATGCTTAGTTGCCAATATTGCATAAACAAAATTTAATTTACTTAATATTAAAATTAACTTTTACCTATTAATTTAAAGTAATATCATCTAGTTGAGAAAGCCTCGTTATGTGATGACATTATTTACTTAGGTTTTTGATGATTGGCTTAAGAGAAGAGATTCGTTATGTGATGACATTATTAGCCAATCCAAATTTACCTTTGGTTTTTACCTTTAAACTTTAAACTTTTTCATGTAGATACAGGTGGGAAGGTAACATGACTAACTACTTAAGCAAGAACTATAAACTTAACTAAATAATGCTTAGTTGCCAATATTGCATAATCAAAATTTAATTTACTTAATATTAAAATTAATTTTCACCTATTAATTTAAAGTAATACTGTCTAGTTGAAAAAGCCTCCCTAGGTTTTTGATGATTGGCTTAAAGAGAAAAGATTGGTTATGTGATGACATTATTAGTCAATCCAAATTTACCTTTGGTTTTTACCTTTAAGCTATAAACTTTTTCATATAGATACAAGTAGGAAGGTAATATGACTAACTACTTAAACAAGAACTATAGACTTAACTAAATAATGCTTAGTTGCCAATATTATATAATAAAAATTTAATTTATCATTGTAATACATTTCTTGTCTTCTTTTTTATTTCCTTTCCATCTCCACTCACAATCTTCATTTGTGTTGTTTTTGTATTTCTTATTGTTTTCCTTCTTATTATTTCCCCGGGACATGTATAAATCGGCTAGGTGGATTGAGTCAACTCTCCGAGTCTCCACTCTCAATCCTATTTTTTTCTTATTATTGTCCCCGATGACATATATAAATAGGCTAAGGGAATTAATTTAATTGAGAAGGAATTTGATTTTTTGTCAATTTTTTTAAAATGTATATTAATTATAGTTTAACTTTATCATTTTTTTATAAATATATATTATATATAGTTTAACTTTGTCAATTTTTTTAAATATATTATATATAGTTTAACTTTGTCAAAAAAAAATTTAAATATATATTATCTCTGTTTTGATTGGGTGTAGATTGTTCATGAATCACGTTCCCCTCAACTTCTGTTTAATTTCTGTAGCCCAGACATGAGACAATATCTCCAAAATCTAAGATAGCGACCTAAGTAGAGTGTACTTTCAATGCATTGAATATTGTTGACTGACATGGAGAAAGAGGACATCAACGTTATTCAATGCATTAGGTCGCTATCTTAGATTTTGATATCTTCTTAGATTTTGGAGATGGACCAGGAAGAGGTTATTTTCTAAATTTAAGGCTTCATATGACACTTTTGCGATGAGGATTGTTTATATGGTCGTCATATTTTAATTAAGGATGATGAATTGTTTAAGGGCGGAATCGTGTAAGCTAATGGTTTAATAAACAATAAATGCCGTGCGCTAACTGCACCCCGTGAATCCCGTCAAAAATTCAGATGAAAACGTGTCTAGAAGGAAACAAAATTAAATGACCTCTCCGTTGTATCATGTCAATTCCCCAGACAACGCCCAACATCTTGGCCACAATTTCGTTCTTCTCTACTCAGTGCGGCTATCATGAACAATTGTTTTAGTGTAAGCAACGATCATAATGTTAGCTGCCACTATCTCATGAAATATTTGTATGCGTTTTCATGGCACTTACATGTGTTGAATGTATTGCTTTGGAATGTAAAGTTAAGCCATGCTCACTGCACGTTCATGTCCACTATACAGTCAAGACAGTTCTAGGTATGTCGGAACTCTACTTCTGGAACCTATGGAATTTCTTCACCGTTCGAAAGCCCAATAATGCTTTGAAACCATATAAAAGTGAACTCAGATCTATGATTGAAATGATGTTATGTAATGGGACTCAATGTTAATTTGTTTTATGTCAAACTATCTAGAGAAATGAGAATCTAAATTCAGAAGGTACTTCTAACTTCTGAGGCCTGTAACCAAAAATAAAGCATGTCTAAAATTCCATAGGTGATGCTTGGTAAATTTGGTAGCTGATAAATTGTTGATGCTTGGTAAATTCAATAGCTTATAAATTGTTAATGATTGGTGGGTGGTTGGGTTATTTCCTTCATTAACATGGTTTAAAACCGATGACTTCTCCTAAAATGGTACCCACCTCTCTCTCGGATTTGCACTTTCGGACTTGAAAATTGACTTATCCTTTGAAGGAAGGGCACAAAGGGCAGGAAATGCATTGAAAAGAAGGGAACGAACCCATATTGAGACAACTCCATGACAATATAAGAAAGAAAGAAGAAATGGAATGAAAGCAAAGCCATCCCCATTGAACGCAAACTCACCCAACTACTCATCAATCAAATGGGAAAGTTTCAATCTTTGTTATTACATATATAATAACAACCACATATTGTAGGCCATTTATCCAGGCACACACATATCTTAACAAGATTATTAATAAAAAATAATGACAGTTTGAAAAGATAATTGAGCGTAAAAAAATTCCTAGGAAATTGTTTGCACATTCTTTGAGACAGTTTGTTATAAATTTTAATCGTATTTTGATGGGTGCAATGCCTCATGACGTGCATTTTCCTGTCAAATTCCAACCCTGGAGCCGACGATTTGGTCGATAGCGTAGTACAGGAGCGGACCCAGGACAAATGCCAAGGGTAATTACAAGAAGTGCAAGAGCGGGCCCAACACAATTGCGAAGGGTAATTACCAACATGTACAGGCTAGGGTATAGTAGGTATCATAGTTATTAATTTCTTACTAGACGTCTAAATTCATAAACAGACATATAAATCCATAGACGTCAGATAATCGTTCCAAATAAGGACGTCTAAATTCATAGACGGGAGGGTGCATAAAGATGGTCCCCAAATCTATTGCAATGGGGACGCGCTAGCGGCAAAAAAAAACTACGCGTATGCACCTAAGGCAATGAGCACGCGCAGCTAGGTTCGGTACCAAACCAAGGCGCGTGCATGTGACTGGCGCGTGCGCGCTATGGTGGCGCACAGGTGCCCTTGTTAAGAAAAAAATAGAGCAGAATGCCCCATTCTTCCATTTGGACCCGAGCGCGACCTCCACTCCCGCATGTGCGTCGATTGAACCACCAAAGGAGGCCAAATCCACTCCAAAACCACCTAAATTCACCCACAAACTCATCAACGCATCGATTGATAGGTAAATATCAAGTTTTTTTTTTCATTTTATTCATTCTTTGTCTCAATTTTTTTATTTTTTTTGTTTATTTAATTGTTAATGATTTCCAAATTTTGAAAACAATGAACCAATTTTCAATTGCAGATTGTAAACTAAGACAATGAGTGAACAAGATGTTAACCCCAAGTTCGGTGGAACACAAGAAAACCCAAACCTTGGACCCAATGCCAAATAAAACCGTGAACAAAATCCAAATGCCGAACAAAACCAAAATCGCCAACCAAATTTTGAACAAGATGACCTTAACCATTATGTAAATGAAATGCGAGTGCACACTTGAGATCTAAGAAACTCAGGGGAGCCATCTCGATTGTCTCTTGCCACGCCAATTGAGAGCTCAATTGACTTCCTCATCCATGCACACTAGCAATTGACCGTCATGACTGAATTTAGAGCTAGGATGCGGGAGTATTACTCCACGGACATCTCCAAGGAAGCAATAAAAGATTTGAACATTACAAAAGCTCAATTATACAGTGTTTTCACTGATCCAAAAACAAACCAAACACCGAACACTAGAAAGCCATGTGTCTGCATGGATTGGTGTCATTACCAACCGTGGAGGGACAATGGGATGCAAAGGTGGTTCATGGTGTACGATAAACCTCCCTGCAATAATAGGGAGGTTCCATAGTACTTCCTTCGCCAACTGTGGGTTGAGTTTTTCCTCGGTTTACATGTCAACTGTTTTGACATAACCGAGTTCCAGGGTGTTGGGCATGGCTCTGCCCAAGATCGACCTGCTTCTAAGAGGAACCCACTGAGAGGACCACCAGCTCCTAGGAGCGAACCCAACCCCTATCCCCAACCACCCTAGTTACCCCACAAGCTTGATCAGATCGAGGAGGCAATGATGAATGTTGCACATGGACTCCTCAGACACACCTCCTTTTTAGCAGCGACTACAGTGGTAGCCATGCTGGGCATTCTAGTTCGACTGGGACAGTGCCACATCTTTGTCCCCATTGCGGGCACACTTGCCCTGGCCTCATCAAGGGCTGTTATATGGATCAGGTCAACAATTTTTTTAATGTGTTTTCAATCATCACTTGATAACTTGTAAAGTATTTTTGTTTGACTTAAACTATTATTTCAATGTACAGTTATTCAAAGCTGATACACCAACATGGGAGAATGTAGGATCTCCCAACCTAGATGCAACAATGGCAGCTGTAACTGAAATTGCAGCACCTCACAAGAAGGTATTTTCAGTACCTCACACAATATTGTTATTACTTATGTCATTTACATTACTTAAGTATTTATATTTATGGCATACACGTTGATAGTTTGTACAATTTTTTTGAATATCTTGATTGCCTAAATAATGACTTGTTTAACATGTTCACAACATGCATGCATTTTTGTGTCCATAGGTGTTCCCTGACTATAGTGATCAACCATCCCCACCAGGGATTGGCAGATCACCATATACACAGGTACAATGTGTAGTTATAAGCATGCTTTTAATTTGAATTGTTACGACTTACTATGGTTTAATTTATTGTTTGTTTACTAAATTGTGATATTACAAATGTATATGTAGGTGCCACCAATAGCTGTCAATCCCCATTTTAGTCCTATGTTTCCAACCTCTCACATGAGTCCCCCACCTCACTTCCATCTAGACCCCTCCCTCCGTCCAACCCCTCCCTTCCATCCAGCCCCCCCTACCTGGCCATACTCCCCCCTCCATTCATCCTCCCCCACTCTTCCACGCCCCCCGTATATACATCCTGCCCAATTTATCCACACCCCCATGTGTATCCATCCTCCCCCATTCTTCCACGCCCCCCCTTCCTTCCACCTTCCCCTCTTCGTCCACAACCTCCCATTCGTCCATCATCCTCCCTCCATGCAGGACTGCCCTCCCATGCACCATTCCTCAACATCCCCCTAGTCCTTTTCGTTTACTACCCTCTATCGTATAACTGACATGGGTTCATCATCCACGACGTCCTCCTCCACCCCATACCACCATGTCTTCTCCCACAATATCATCCCCACTTCCTGCCACTATTGTGGCATCTACTCTTCCAGTATCCTCATATGTATCTCCACTGGTTGCACCTGTAGTGGCTTCCACTACATCTGCGCCCCCCGCTCCCCATGACTACATTGGAGCTGGTTGTCTAGCCATCTACTCCACCTACTAGCCTAGAATCCCAGCCATGTCCATGGTCGGAGGTGTTCACAATGAGAATCAAGCTAATTTATGAAAATATTTTGATGCATTAACAAAAATTAATTTAAGCAATTACTACTTTTCAATGAAATGATTGTTGTAAATGTTGTAGGCTGGAATTGCTGAGAGGCTCCGCAGATCCAGGACACCTACCTCACGTTTCCCACTCGCATCAGAGGTGATTTATTTAAGATTCGAATTCTACATTTGTTTTATAAATGTGGTAAATGTTGCAAATGCTTGAAAATGACAGTATCTTATATCATTTGTTCTAGAGCCCGGAGAGACGGTCTACTCCTAGACGGAGCAAGACCCGAGGCACCGGTAGCTCGAAGAGTAGGAAGATCGACTTTGGAGATGTGCCTGGGAGTGACAGGGGTGGTCACAATGATTTTTTTTTTACAAAAACGGATATATTTATATTATAAGAAAGGTAGGACTACATCATGGTGGGGAGACTGCACCCACAAAAACGAGGGAAGAAAACACCTCCATACAGTCTTCTGAAGTTCAAAATTGACAATATTTCTTGAGCTAACAAGGTAGGACAGAAACAAACTACATAGGGCTATACATGCCACAATTTGAAAATTAAAACACATCTATAGAAAGGAGAGAGCTTGCTGATTGACCAAAGCTTAGAGGATTTCTGTGAGGCGGAACTTCTTCTTGTTGCTAGCTTCTGTGTCATCTTTGTCCTTCAACCCTGTGATCGCTACTGGGCTATTTTATTTGTTGTTCTGGATGCAGTCAACCTTTTCTTCAACTATCCTCAGACAATAGTGCAGGGAGTCAATCTTTCTCACTATCTTCTCATAGAATTCCTTGCTTTTGTTGTTGGTATTGCTGGCTTCCGAGCTGGTAATGTGAGAGAGATTTGAGAGAGCTTTCTTAAGTTCTGAGTTTCCCCCCCTTAACCAATTTACTTGAGCTTCTATGTCTTGTAGGTGTGAAAGTACTCCAAGGGATGGACTTTCTCTGCCAACCGGGGAGTCCAGATGAACAAGCCCCAAGCTGTCACCTACCACCTTCCATGCTTTCCCAGCTTCACTATAATTGGTTCTTTGGCTTCCATAATGCTGCAACCCTTCCTGGAGGGAGTTTTGGTATTGCAAACCCCCATAATTTTGGGTTTTTTTCCTCCTCAATGGGATGCTAGAAGCGGCCGCCATCGAGCATGAACCCATTTTGGATCGGGATTGCATTCTGCCTGCATATTCCCATTTCTTGTTGAGTCTAGGCTTGTCCATTTTCCTCGTTGCGATGGACATGCTTCATAGGAGCTCTGGAGGGGTGGAGAACTTCAGTATCACCACTCCCTGGACTCAATATTTCATCAACCACCGAGGGGTGTCTCTTCTGTCCAATATTAACCTTGCACCTCTTGCATTTCAATCCCGGAGGGCATACACCAGTGTTTGACCCATAATTTCCACAATCCATTCTGCGAGATGCTTTCCAGATGCAGAGAGAAAGCAAGTGCCGATAGTGAGGAGAGGAAATGGTGCTTTGATCGCCCCTCCTGGAAATTAAACTGCCCGCGTCTTGTCTCTAGTCCTCATGCCTTAAAACTTTGCATGCGAGCCAGGTGTGCACTAGCTGCAAGCGTCGTCAGGGGAGCGAGTGGGGGTAGATAGGATCTGCCTATAGATATCACCTCTGATCGACGATGAGACAGATTTGTGAACGATGGTGGTCATTAAATGCTGAGAGATGAGACGTGCTCTATGGAATGAGGCATGCACTATGGAACCCCTTTTTTTATTAAATTGCCATTTTGATTGAGAATCCCACAATTTAAACTGGCTCCTTGGTTGGCCAAAGTGTCTACCATGGAATTGTTGCTCCTCAGAATGTGGAAGAGAGAGAAGGAGGCCATATTCTTGGCCAACATGAGGAAGAGTAGGTGAAACTTATTAGTTGGGGAGTGATACTTTTTTAGAAGAGCTCGAGCTTTCTTGATAACTAACATGGAGTCCCCGATTACTAGAGCACTCTGAATGTTATTTTCCTTGACGATAGTTAGGCCTTGGATCAATGCAAGCCACTCTGCCTCATTATTTGTTTGTTTTCCAAGCCCCCAAGCATATTCAACCTTTTTGTTTCCTTCGGGGTCTAGGAGGACCCCCCTGCACCTACCAACCCTGGGGGTGGTCACAATGATTGACACACCATGTTATGTACATTAGCCATGATGTGACACTTTTGTGCACCAGTTTCCATGCACTTTGTATATACGGCATGAGTTGCCATGTATTTTGGATCTACATCATGGGTTGTCGCATTTTCTATAGGGCACGAGTTGCCATTGTATGTACATTAGGAACCATGTTCCACTATTTTCCAGGAATTGTATATGTTTGGATGAGTTTTGTCGCCTTGATGTACATGGATTTTCAGTTATGTGATCTATATCGATGTTGTCTATATTAGTATCTTGTTTTCTAATGTTGTTGTCTCATGTTGTGTGTATCATGATGTGATGTTGTCTAATTTTGGTTTTTACTTCTATCTGTCCATGGCATGCGGTCTTAAGTTTTGGTACCAATGATGTCCATGCATTAGTTGATAATGTGAATCAATCTGAAGCTTACCTAGATCTTAGAAGAGAAGTTGGATATCATAGTTCAACTTGGTTTATCTTTCCACATGTGAAAGCTTGTAATGGCATCTATCTTAAGAAAACATTATAAACATAGGCTAACTGAAACAAAATCATGTGTGAGAATTAATCTAAAAAACAAATGGAATAAATGGATGGACAAATCAAACCTCATGGCACATAAGATATATATTGGGAACTTGAGTACTAGGAAAAGAATACTTAAAAATAGAAAATGTCCATTGTTGTCAAAAGGTTAAAATGAGATCCAACATGATTTTTAATAGCTCTACATAATGAGATCCAAAATGTCCATAATCTACATAACGAAATGTTGTCACTAGTATTTATATTGACCATTTTGTCTACTTAAGATCATGCAACAAATTAATAACCAAGTTATGGAATCATTTCATAATCAATTGTCACCATACAAATAGGACAACGTTGAGCACAATGTATAGCTAGCTCATTAATTCTCACTCACGGATATAGCCACCTTTGATTTGATGACCATCGCATCCACTACCATTTACAATTAGGACTTCCTTAATTTATCATTATGTGATAGCGATCTAATATTATGTAGACACGTTGACTTAAACACATATAGTTGACATTACAATAAATGACTACTATGAGGTATATTTGTGAGGCTATATCCACCTTAACACACCAACTTGTTACCCCAATACCCCAAATGCTTTCGAATTCTGTTTGGAAGGGATTTAGGCGTATTAGGGAATCCTAATTCATCTTCTGGACACTCAAACACTTGTTAAAGACAATTAGGACTTGCATTACATCAATAAAGTCACACATACACCCTCATCAAGTTTCATGCATCCATTAGTGCGCCATCAACACTAGAACATCTAAGCATTACTACATGTTGGACTAAGCTTTACTAATGTTATGATAATATTAGGTTTACCATGCATTGAGAAGGTTGTCATAGGTGTGCATATCCACCATATAAAAATCTTCATGGGACAACCAATTTCAAACCATTAGGTTTCTAAATTAGGTATCTGGTGCTAGGTACAACAGTTTTCTAGTTGATGATGGACCCTTGCTATATAGATGAGATACTATGCATATATGTGTTAGTGATTTGGATTCAAATGTATGCACATGGATATACATGTACAATGAAAATGATTTAATTTTTATATGTATTATAATTTAGGGCTAGATCTTAGGCTACATAATAGGGTTTCATTGTGATTACGATACAAACTGGGGCTTACGCTACCAACTAGGGTTTTTAGGCTAGGCTCTCTTGTTTCTAGGCTAGGATCCAAGCTCTAGGGTCACCATATTAATGTTTAATTCCACTATCACGACATCATTCTCACCAATACCATGCCCACTACTACAATCACCGTAAAGCCTCTCAATCCCACTTTGTACATTTCCAATACTTCCAAGTTAAAATTTATAGGTCTTGTTGCTAAAATCTTTTCACTTATCTATTCACATAGACAAATCCACTTCCATGAAAGATTTGTTGTAGTTTGGTACGAATGCAAGTTCACATGCAATAATAGTTGAGAAATCCAAAACATCCTATACCTTGGAAAAACAACCTTATTAATCATCTTTTGACTAAGGAAGGGGAGAACATCATAGTACAGTCTCAATAGCAATGTGTTTTTTAATGAATAGCCTCTATAAAGGGCATACTATATTGATCTAGTCTTTAAAGCAAAGTCATTTGGAAAAGAATGTCACAATTTCAATTACACCATTAATACAGCATGTCCAAATTGAAAGTTTTGTTTTGTTGCGTTACATGTGGTCAAACATGAACTTCCACGAATTATTCTTTAATAAAAAAAATTTATTAAATGATATTTTTTTAAGTCTAACTTCATTGATGAAGGGTTATTTTGTCACTAAAACTTCGTGTCAAGGGCAATGTAAAAATTCAAAACGTACAAAAAAATTAGTTTGAAGGGAGGAGATGAAATGGAATTCCAATGCAAAATGCCATTTCCAATAATTAAAATCTTCACAGGATCAATACTCTGTATATGTTGGCTTGCATGAGTATTTCATGTTGACCAACTTTTATCTACACATTGCTACAAATACGTGCCATCATCAAATACATGCAATCATCAAATACATGCCATCATCAACATCTCCATCATCATCATCTTCGTCATCATCATCATCTTCGTCATCAACATCAACATCAACATCATCATCATCTTCTCCATCATCATCAACATCTCCATCATCATCATCTTCTACATCATCCTCATCAACATCTCCATCATCATCATCTTCTCCATCATCATCATCTTCATCACCATCACCATCATCATCAACGTCTTCATCACCATCACCATCATCATCAACGTATTCATCACCATCACCATATTCATCATCATCACCATCTTCATCCTCATTGTCATCTCTAGGTTCCTCATCAACATCTCCATCATCATCATCGTCATCTTCATCACCACCACCATCACCATCAACGTCTTCATCACCATCACCATCATCATCATCATCATCAACATCTTCATCATCATTTTCATCTCTAGGTTCCTCATCAACATCTCCATCATCATCATCTTCTCCATCATCCTCATCAACATCTCCATCATCATCTTCATCACCATCACCATCATCATCAACGTCTTCATCATCATCACCGTCATCATCATCATCATCAACATCTTCATCATCATTGTCATCTCTAGGTTCCTCATAAACATCTCCATCATAATTTTCTCAATCATCATCATCATCATCTTCATCACCATCACCATCACCATCACCATCTTCATCCTCATCACCCTCTTCATCATCATTTTCATCTCTAGGTTCCTCATCAACATCTCCATCGTCATCATCATCATCATATTCATCACCGTCATCATCAACGTCTTCATCATCACCACCACCTTCATCATCATCACCATCTTCATCATCATTGTCATCTCTAGGCTCCTCATCAACATCTCCATCATCATCATATTCTTCGTCATCATCATCATCACATTCTTTGTCATCATCATCATCATATTCATCACCATCACCATCACCATCATCATCAATGTCTTCATCATCATCATCACCAGAAGTGCCCGGTGGACGATTTTGCAAATTTGACCCCAATGTGCAAAAATTGAACACTCCCTCACTGAGCAAAACCATATTTTCCAAGATGGACCTACAAGGTGACACCCAGGCCACGGGACCTAAGGAGAGGGGCACCCCTAGCACTATCCCGACGTCCTAAATCCAACAGAGTTGACGGTTCGTCGATCAGAGACACGGTCGTCATTCTATGGCTCGTTCCGTCTCGCATCAAAAAGGCCTTCAGGGACACCTGTTGGATACCTACCAGGGGTATAGAACTCCAACCATGCAAAAAAACTGATTTTTGAGGTGTCCTGCAAGTGTGTCTAGGGAGGTTCCAGCTGGGAACTCTAGCCATAAGTGCCCGGTGGATGATTTTCCAAAGTTGATCCCGTGTGCAAGAATTGCACATTCCCTTACTAAGCAAAACCCTAGTTTCCAAGATGGATGTACAAGGTGACACCCGGGCCATGGGACCAAAGGAGAGGGGCACCCCTAACACTATCTCAGCGTCCTGAATCCAATGGAGTCGATGGTTCATCGATTGGAGCCACAGTCGTCATTCTATGGCTCATTCTGTCTCTCATCCAAAAGGCCTTCAAGGACACCTGTTGGATACCTGTCGGGGGCATAGAACTTCAACCGTGCAAAAAAACCAATTTTTGGGGTGGCCTGCAGGTGTTTCTAGGGAGGTTCCGACTAGGAATACTAGCCATAAGTCCCTAGTGGATGATTTTCCAAAGTTGACCCCCATGTGCAAGAATTGCACACTCCCTTACTAAGCAAAACCCTAGTTTCCAAGATGGACGTACAAGGTGACACCTGGGCCATGGGACCGGAGGAGAGGGGCACACCTAGCACTATCTCGACATCCTGAATCCAATGGAGTTGACGGTTTGTCAATCAAAGGCATGGTCGTCATTCTATGGCTCATTCTGTCTCGCATCCAAAAGGCCTTCAGGGACACCTACTAGATACCTGTCGGGGGCATAGAACTCCAACCGTGCAACAAAACGGGGTTCCGAGGAGTGCTGCAAGTGTGTCTGGGAAGAATCCGACTGGGAACGCTGGCCATAAGTTCCCGGTATATGATTTTCCAAAGTTGACCCCCGTGTGCAAGAACTACACACTCCCTTACTAAGCAAAACCCTAGTTTCCAAGATGGACGTACAAGGTGACACTCGTGCCACGGGACTGGAGGAGAGGGGCACCCCTAGCACTATCCCGGTGTTTTGAATCCAATGGATTTGATGGTTAGTCGATCGGAACCACAGTCATCATTCTATGGTTCATTTCGTCTTGCATCCAAAAGACCTTTAGGGACACCTATTGGATACTTGTCAGGGGCATAGAACTCCAACCGTTCAAAAAAACTAGTTTTCGGGGTGTCCTGCAGGTGTGTCTAGGGAGGTTCCAGATGGGAATGCTAGCCATAAGTGCCCGATGGATGATTTTCCAAAGTTGACCCTCGTGTGCAAGAATTGCACACTCCCTTACTAAGCAAAACCCTAGTTTCCAATTTGGACGTACAAGGTGACACTCGGGCCATGGGAACAGAGGAGAGGGGCACCCCTAGCACTATCCCGACATCCTGAATCTAATAGAGTCGACGGTTTGTCGATCAGAGGCATGGTTTTCATTCTATGGCTCGTTCCGTCTCGCAGCCAAAAGGCCTTCAAGGACACTTGTTGGATACCTGTCGGGGGAATAGAACTCCAACCGTGCAACAAAACCTAGTTTCGGGAATTTCTGCAAGTGTGTCTGGGTAGGTTTCGGATGGGAATGCTGGCCATAAGTTCCCAGTGGATGATTTTCCAAATTTGACCCCCGTGTGCAATAATTGCACACTCCCTCACTGAGCAAAACCCTAGTTTCCAAGATGGACGTACAAGGTGACACCCGAGCCACGGGACTGGAGGAGAGGGGCACCCCTAGCACTATCTTGACGTCCTGAATCCAACGGAGTTAATGGTTCATTGATCAGAGCTACGGTGGTCATTCTATGGCTTGTTCCATCTCGCATCCAAAAGGCCTTCAAGGACACTTGTCGGGGGCATAAAACTCCAACCGTGCAGCAAAACCTAGTTCCGGGGAGTCCTGCAAGTGTGTCTAGGGAGGTTCCGGCTGGGAACGCTAGCCAGAAGTGCGCGGTGGGCGATTTTGCAAATTTGACCCCAATGTGCAAAAATTGCACACTCACTCACTGAGCAAAACCCTAGTTTCCAAGATGGACCTACAAGGTGACACCCGGGCCACGGGACCAGAGGAGAGGGGCACCCTTAGCACTATCCCGACGTCCCGAATCCAATGGAGTCGACAGTTCATCGGTCGGAGGCACAATCATCATTCTATGGCTTGTTCCATCTCACATCCAAAAGACCTTTAGGGACACCTACTGGATACCTGCCAGGGGCATAGAATTCCAATCGTGCAACAAAACTGGTTTCTGGGGTGTCGTACAAGTGTGTCTAGGGAGGTTCTAGCTGCGAATGCTAGCCACAAGTGCCCGGTGGACGATTTTGCAAATTTGACCCCAATCTGCAAAAATTGCACACTCCCTCACTGAGCAAAACCCTAGTTTCCAAGATGGACCTACAAGGTGACACCCGAGCCACGGGACCGGAGGGGAGGGGCACCCCTAGCACTATCCCAACGTCCTGAATCCAATGGAGTCGACAGTTTTTCGATCGAAGCCACAGTCATAATTCCATGGCTCGTTTTATACATTTTTCTCTAATATAGCCACCTTCCCTGCTATTGTTTTTGGTGGATCATCCCACGCTGCATATAGAATCAATATTTTGTTTCTGAAATCCCTTCTCATTTTTAAAAGCTATCAAGGTCACAGGAGTGCCTACACCAATGACATCTTCAGTTGTGATGACAAATTCCAACGGAGGTTCCACATGTGGTTCATAGTCATTGTCCTCCGCATTCTGCACCCAAAACAAAACACTAATCTTTCCATGGAGAAAGAGAAAAAATATAAGATTATAAAATGACTACTAAAATTGTAACTTAGTAATTACCTGAATTGGCTCCATCAGAAAATGCACATCCCTGGTGTATAACTCAGCAGATAATTGTTTAACTGCTTGATGTAAATCTTCTGTAAGTGGATTTTCTTTTTCCCCAACACAGAACTTTCCTTTCCTGATCTTTTCAATATGTTCCTTGGGGGTCTCCATAAATGTCACCAAACACAATCCACAGTAAAATCCTTTATCCCCAAACACAATTCATAGTAGAATCCTCCAAGTGTCCCTGAATGGCCCCGAGGTGCCCGACTAGAATGCCTGTAGCACCCGAACCATGGCTTGGTTTGCGAATCCGTCGATTCCGGTGGGTCAAGGACGCCGGGTTTCAGCTAGGGGATCCTCCACAGCGTCCCTCGAAGACCCGAAAGTGGTGCCAATGGACCATCTCCGGAGCTAGGGTTTTATTGAGTGAGGGCCATTCCAAATTCGCTCAAGAGGGCCATTTCTCGTCCGGAGGCCCCCGGGTGTGCGTGGCCACTGTGGACAGGTCCACAATGGCCACGTGGACCTATGAGAGGTGACAAAATCCAAGTCCGCTCGCCGGTTTGGGTTCCGTGGCCCCGGAGCAAATCCTCCAAGTGTCCCTAAATGGCCCCGGGGTGCCCGACTAGAATTCCCGTAGCACCCGAACCGTGGCTCAATTTGTGAATCTGCCAATTCTGATGGGTCTGGGATGCTTGTTTTGAGCTAGGGGACCCCCCCCAACGTCCCTCGAAGACCTAGAAGCAGTGCCAATGGGCCATCTCCAGAGCTAGCGTTTTGCTCAGTGAGGGCCATTCCAAATTCGCTCAAGGGTCCATTTCTCGTCCGAAGGCCCTTGGGCATGCGTGGCCATCGTGGACAGGTCCACAATGCCCACGTGGACCTATGGGAGGAAACATAATCCAAGTCTGCTCGTCGGTTTGGGTTCCATGGCCCTAGAGAAAATTCTCCAAGTGTCCTTGAATGGCCCCAGGGTGCTCGACTAGAATGCCCATAGCACCCAAACCATGGCTCGATTCATGAATCTGTCGATTCCGGTGGGTCTAAAATGTCAGGTTTTAGCTATCCCCCCCCCACACCGTCCCTCGAAGTCCCGGAAGTATTTCCAATGGGCCATCTCCGGAGCGAGGGTTTTTCTTAGTGAGGGCCATTTCTCGTCCAGAGGCCCCCGGGCGTCCGTGGCCACCGTGGACAGGTCCACAATGGTCACGTGGACTTGTGGGAGGTGATGGAATCCAAGTCCACTTTCCTGTTTGGGTTCCGTGGCCCTCGAGCAAATCCTCGAAGTGTACTTGAATGGCCCCGGGGTTCCCGACTAGAATGCCCATAGCACCCGAAACGTGGCTCGGTTCATGAATCCATCGATTCTAGTGGGTCTGGGGCACCGAGTTTCATCTAGGCCCCCCCAGCATCCCTCTAAGACCTGGAAGCAGTGCCAATGGGCCATCTCTGGAGCTAGGGTTTTGCTCAATGAGGGCCATTACAAATTCACTCAAGGGGGGCATTTCTCATCCGGAGGCCCCCAGGCGTGCGTGGCCAACGTGGACAAGTCCACAATGGCCACCTAGACCTGTGGGAGGCGATGGAATACAAGTTCACTCGTCGGTTTGGGTTCCGTGGCCCCGGAGCAAATTCTCCAAGTGTCCCTGAAGGGGTGCAAAAACCATAGCTCCGTAGATGGCCCATTGGCACCACTTCTAGGTCCTTGATAGACGCTTTGGGGGGTCCCCTAGCTGAAACCCGGCATCTTAGACCCACTAGAATTGACGTATTCATGAACCGAGCCATGGTTCGGGTGCTATGGGCATTCTAGTTGGGCACCCTGAGGCCATTCAGGGACGCTTGGAGGATTTTCCTCGGGGCCACGGAACCAAAACCGACGAGCGGACTTGGATTCTGTCACCTCCCACAGGTCCATGTGGCCATTATGGACCTGTCCACGATGGCCACACACACCTGGGGGCCTCTGGATGAGAAATGGCCCCCTTGAGAAAATTTGGAATGGCCCTCACTGAGCAAAACCCTAACTCCGAAGATGGCCCATTGGCACCACTTCCACGAGGAACGCTAGGGGGGGCCCTAGCTGAAACCCGGTGTCCCGAACCCATTGGAATTGACGGATTCACGAACCGATCCACGGTTCAGGAGCTACGGGAATTCTAGTTGGGCACCCCAGGGCCATTCAGGGACACTTGGAGGACTTGCTCCGAGGCCACGGAACCCAAACCAATAAGTGGACTTGGATTCCGTCACCTCCCACAGGTCCATGTGGCCATTGTGGACCTGTCCACGATGGCCACGCACGCCCAGGGCCTCCGGACCAGAAACGGTCACCTTGAGCGAATTTGGAAATGCCCTCACTGAGCAAAACCCTAGCTCCAGAGATGGACCATTGGCACTGCTTTCGAGTCTTCAAGGGACACTGGGGGGCCCCTTGCTGAAACCTGGCGTCCTGGACCCACCGGAATCGACGGATTCGCGAATCGAGCCACGGTTCGGGTGCTACGGGCATTCTATTCGGGAACCCCAGGGCCATTCAGGGACACCTTGGCCCAATTAACTTGGCCAAATTACAAATACTGGTAAGCTCTTCGGGCCAGACGTAGTTATTTGCAGATGAATAGTGCAAAAAATGTGCAATGGTGATAACAAGTTTACTATCTGTTGAGTCTGATACTACATCCAAGAGTCGCTCAACAAATTTTGAGATAGAAAGCTCTGTAATTTTAGGATTCTGATTCAACCACTCATACAGTTTCTCACCTTCCCAAGGATCTAAATTTATAATTTCCTTCTGGGTGGATTCAGGCATTATCAAGGATCTAAATTTATAATTGCCTTCTGGGTAGATTCAGGCATGGAATAATATTTGGCGGCACTTCCAAGCTCCCCAGACCATTTGGTCAGCCACAATATGTGCGACTCGTTTGAAGAAAGATAAATTCTGGTGTGGACGGCAGCATTTGATACACTATCCAAATCTATGTTGTTGGAAGAACTTACATATTTCAACAAAGGAGCATTTTGTAGGTGACTTGAAAATCCCTTCCAATTTTCAACAATAAAACAAAGAAGTTCAATGTACAGATTTTCAAGCAAGCTTGTCAACCAATCAGACAACCGAATACAGGGTGATAACCACGCCCAAAGAATTCAAGCTATTATAAAACTCTTGTTTATCAAGATAAGGATGGACTATGTGTACATTATGAGAATATAGCTAAATGAAGTCGCTTTGATGAACTTGTCCTCTTCCTTTCTCCAGAATGCGTTTAAAAGAAGGGAGTATTGTCCGAGCTTCAGTTGGTTTACATAAATGTTTATTCCCAAAGATGACGTCACATAAAACCACTTCCTCAGGTGAATTACCACTTATCAGAGCATGAAATGCTGAACAAAAGGCTAATGGAACACAACGAAATATTCCCTAGTTCCACTTGTTATTGAAAATGATACTTTCTCTTGATGAAACCAGTAAAAAATATGCCTGTATTATAAATGGAAATCCTGTTACAATTTTCGTCGGAAGAAAAGCATAGATACCTATAGCCGCCATATTTCCTTCTATAAGCCGCTCACCCATCGGAAAAGCTAATGTAATATCCCATTTCCCAACATCTTCCTCTTCTCAACCCTACATTCGTTTTCCACGGGAAACCGCTACCTCCACATGTAATAACTACATTGTTTTGTCGGAAATTGATCTTCTTCTGCTAACAAATGCAAAATGAAGGATTCATTGTCATTGCTTACAACCCTAACTAGAAATATACACAGTGTTGAAACATTTACATGCACAAGTCAAGACCTAGTTCTTGGGCTTGAATTCGCAGTACAATCATGGTTTCCAACAAAACCTACATGGTAGGGTTTCCCTTATTGAATCGAAATCGAACCTTGTGGCAATTTCCATTTCAAAACATACGAAGACCAAACTTTACCAAATCATTATTTTAAACTTGAGTTCCAAAAACGATAACAAAGTACAGGGACTATCTATCAACAATTATGCAAACCATAACTCTCGGCCAAAGACAACTATTGTTGTTCGAAACCAAACCAACAGTTATACAAGCGATTCTTAGCCATGATTTTAAACAAAACATTTAAATACAAAACGAGCCATTGTCTTACAAGTGCAAGTGAACCCTCGGCTCTTCGTTTTACATTCAACAGAATAACCAAATTTTGACAGAGTTTACATTGCGGAACTTTCTAGGTTCCAACTTTACACAGGGTCTATCCCTTATCAACCAGAATCACTAAAACAAGTTCAAGGTTCCAAAACTACATAGGGTTTTACCCTTAACAAATAGTAGTAAAAACACAAGTTTGAAGTCTTTTCAAACAACACAACCAGGCATCAGAGAGCTGAATAGCAACTTAAACACCGAGGGTTTATCCTCTTTACAGTATTGATCAAATTAAAACATTAAAACTTAACACTACGCCATTACTTTGAATAGGGTCGTGTATTTCCAACTCTCAGCACATCACATTCATCAACTAAAACCATGCCAAAGGTACCTGTGAGGTTCAAGAACCACCGATGCTTACCAGGAAGTAGTTGCAGCATCCCCATTTCAAATCTTGTGCATAGAAATCCTCCAACGAAGTGAGTACCTGCCAATTACAATTCGGAAAGGTTAAAGACATGAAACGCATATATAAAATTAAGTATTACTGTATGACTGTTTATTGTTGAAAACTCACCTTTAACATTGAAGCTCTTGAACTTAGACACCCCACACCAGCATAACGATGAAGCCTTATGGCATTTGCAGCAACACGAGTTCAAAACTCAGAAGACCATTTCATAAGTTGGAGAATGGAACCCCAGTTCAAATTACACTTAACAAATTGACAGAAGAACCTCCTCACCACTGTAATGGCTGTAACGTGGCTTATTGCACAAGATCTTAAAGCCTGTAACATTTAAACTATCTCTCAGAGGTCCAAGGTTCGAAACCGAGGAAGGAGTCCTCCTCACAGAAAACTCTAAACCCTACATTGCAGCAACATAGTCGGCTCTTCTACCTTACCAAAAAACGCAACAATGAAGACCAGGAAAACCATATCGCATTAGTTACCAATGAAATACTAGGGTTTCTTCCTAGCCCTAGATCTTGTAGAGATCAACGGTGGATTAGCTTCTAGTGGATCATGTTGATATTCGAGTGATCATAGCAATCAATACACATTGATTACTTCATCTACCAAGTCTCCAAGTCAGCAGATCGAGAGCTAGTGCATGGCACAGCTCAGCATTATTCAGTGCTTATTTCAAACTCAATCACGTGGAAACCATCCAACTAGGCTTCCACTTCACTTAACAAGTTGAACGACGTTAATGCTAGGATCTGTCAACGCCAGTTTGGAAAGCATGCCAAGTACAGACTTTAATACCCTGTCATCAATCAAAATCATTGCAATATTAGATCCATAGTGCACATTTTATATAGTTTCAAAGATTTGTTTCAGGCATCGTGACAGTAATAATATCACATGCTATTGTATGGTGCGAAAATGCAAAGTTAGGGTAGATTGTTTATATTTCATGGCTATAGTATGTAAAGTCACATAAGGTAAAGTTTATATGGTTTCATGTATTAGCTATATATATTGCCAAATCAATTGAGATGAGTAAGACTATAGGTATAGTTTACATGCACAATATAATGTTAATTCATAGCATAAGCACCATATTCACAATATATTTCATATGTTATCCATGTATTGCAAAGTCTAATGATAAATGTGATACCATAGGTATAGTTTAAGTGGTTTTGATAGACACTCTAATGCTAAGTTTAGAGCACAAGCACTAGTCACTATATATTTCCTATATTAACTATGTAGTGTTAAATCAAATGATAAACGTGAGACTATAGGTATGGTTTCAATATTTTATTAATGTAAAAACATAACGATGGTTTCATTTGAAATAGTATAAACACTATTTCCACAAGATTTCTAATAGAATTACAAATGGACATTGGTATCACTGCTTTTGATATTAATGACAATAGTCATATGAAGATGATTTTTCATAGATAATAAATATAGCATTGTAAAAACAAATTGACGACGTGATTTAATAACATTGAAGTGTTTGTAAGCCAGCACGTAAACTAGAAATTGGAACCAAAATATCCATACCTCCAGTAACTTGTTTCGTAAGGAAGTACTTAGTATTTTCATATTACATTGACGATGAATTGAAAGACACATGTACTCTTAACACATGTTTGTCATAAAATTCCTTACCTGTGTTCTGCACATGGAAACAGGATTCAAATGCCTTAGCTAAATGTAGCTAAGTAAACCCCAAGGTACCTCATAGTACCCCTTTGTCATCATACAAACAAACTGTCAGCACATCATCAAGAACATCATAATAATATAAACCTGTGTACAACATAAAATTACTTTTAGAACTTAAACAGATCTGAAACTTGTAACCTTGTGTTACAATTATAAAATGTCTTTCGTTAAAGAGATTAGCATCCATTTAAATCAGAAATAGAAAATACAAATACATCATATTTTTTATTATGAGACATTCGACATGTCATCTTACTAATTATCTTAGTTAAGAGATTTAAACTATTTTTATATGTTCCGCATTAACAAATTCATTAATTATTGCTATTTAAAATTTTTAAATTTTTTGGGTATTTTATGGGATGTTACAATAACTCTATTGTACAAATTTGGGTAGCATTTCTCCCAGTGGGTCGTTGTTCCAAAACTTGAATGAATGAATGAAGTGTACACAACTGCTGGTTGCTACTTGTCAACATAAGTCAGTTGAATTGGACTGAAAATAGGAGGTGTTTTCTTTGAGTCATCTACCATCTTATCTGTAAAAATGTCACAGATGCTGACAATCTAGATATTTGGGGAATATAGTAGAGATCCAAATTGAACATATTTGGAGTTGACTTTTGTTACTGTGTTCATTATTTTGAACAATACAGAAAGCAGTGAAGCCAATAAAACCAGAGGAGTCATCCCTACCATAAGAACTAGTCCCATCACAGCAACCATCCCTAGCAAGTATAGAAAATTTCCCTTAAGATCCATGGGCACTGCCATTATTATTAAGTAAAGGATGTTGCAAGTTGCAACCAGTTAGTTTAATATTTATAGAGGAGACAAATAAAGAAAAAAATTGCTCTATTAAATTTCTTCCCCATAACATCTTCCCTACAGGCACCATGTCAATGAGAAAATAGACTTCCAAATTCTTTCTACCACCCTACTCCAAGCTCAAAGTTGGATGAGAATGCTCTGTGTGGTAATATCTATGCAAGTAAGATCCTCCTACCTCCATATATTTCAAATATGTCAATGTAGTAGTTGATTTAGATAGATTTGATAACTTGGTCATATATTCTAATCCAAACTACATCTTCGATAGGTATCGGGGCTTTTATGGTGATTGATAGGGGCAACTGATATTTTTGTATATTGATGATTGGATATCATCGATTGACACCTTGTTCTAGCTTCACTAAATTTTGATTTATGTTTTGTTTGTAGGTTTTGCAATTATATATTCAACAAAAACATATATTCAATTGGCAATTATGAAATCAAAATATGAAATTCAAATATCTTTGGAAATCACTTCATTTTACCAACACACAAAAACTGGGATAAGTTATAATAAGAAATTATAAAAACCTTAAAGTCTGGTAAATCTATTTCAATACACCAAGGTCCAATTCACTTTCAGATTTGCTGGTAGCTGCAAGTGAAATGTTCAAATTTCACACTTTACAGTTCAGCCACCTC
Organism: Larix kaempferi; assembly: GCA_027924585.1. Classification (NCBI taxonomy): domain Eukaryota; kingdom Viridiplantae; phylum Streptophyta; class Pinopsida; order Pinales; family Pinaceae; genus Larix; species Larix kaempferi. The sequence goes on along the minus strand of BSBM01000026.1, from coordinate 2,695,105 downwards.
TTTGCAAAGGGAAATCAGATTGATTCTGAGCAGGCATATTGATTCCTGTGTCATGATTACATCTTGGACAATGTACTATTCTCCGAGCAACAGTGATGGTAATTGCTTCGGACACTAGCTCCATTGCTAATGCCTTTTCCAACACTGTCATAGACTACGCCACATGTCACTCTTGTCATGGTGATTATTTTGTTCAAATTTTAGATAATCATGCCATGTATATACTATTTTGAGACATTATGTTTATTCCAATAAACATCATCTGCTTGACTAATAGATGCAAATAGATTGATGCGACAGATTTTTATATAATTTTATCTAGAGGCCTAAAAGTAAATTTATAATTAATTAACAGTTAGTTTGATACACGACACTAATTAAGTTTATGAAAATTGGGATACATTGAGAAAAGGTATGTAAAATTATAACCCTTTCTACACTTTTATGGTTGTGAAAAACTGCTTAAAGTCTATTTTTTCGTAATTTATTTCAGTGTGCATGTGCTTAAAGTCTATTTTTTCGCAATTTATTTCAGTGCTTTTGTTTTCTAATTTTGTATTCCGCCATGTGTGATAGCGTCCTCGCACATGTTATTCTCTGTAGTTGGGTTTAATTTTGCTTCATTAAATGTTGTCTATTTTCTATATTTATTGTTTCACCAAAAAAATAATATAATCACTTCAATTTTTTAAAAGCATTTAACATAAACACTAAATATAAAGCAATTATGACTTCATGTTTTTCTGCAAATAAAGCAGGTGGCAATGTCACATGTCTTTCTGCAAATAAAGCAGGTGGCAAGGACATTGCCACCTGGTGGCTCTTGTTTCATATATCATGAACTTAATATTAAAATTAACTTTCACCTATTAATTAAAGTAATATCATCTAGTTGAGAAAGCCTCCCTAGGTTTTTGATGATTGGCTTAAGAGAAGAGATTCGTTATGTGATGACATTATTAGCCAATCCAAATTTACCTTTGGTTTTTACCTTTAAGCTATGAACTTTTTCATGTAGATACAAGTGGGAAGGTAACATGACTAACTGCTTAAGCAAGAACTATAGACTTAACTAAATAATGCTTAGTTGCCAATATTGCATAATCAAAATTTAATTTACTTAATATTAAAATTAACCTTTACCTATTAATTTAAAGTAATATCATCTAGTTGAGAAAGCCTCCCTAGGTTTTTGATGATTGGCTTAAAGAGAAAAGATTGGTTATGTGATGACATTATTAGCCAATACAAATTTACCTTTGGTTTTTACCTTTAAGGTATGAACTTTTTCATGTAGATACAAGTGGAAAGGTAACATGACTAACTACTTAAGCAAGAACTATAAACTGAACTAAATAATGCTTAGTTGCCAATATTGCATAATCAAAATTTAATTTACTTAATATTAAAATTAATTTTCACCTATTAATTTAAAGTAATATCATCTAGTTGAGAAAGCCTCTCTAGGTTTTTTATGATTGGCTTAAAGAGAAGAGATTGGTTATGTGATGACATTATTAGCCAATCCAAATTTACCTTTAAACTCTAAACTTTTTCATGTAGATACAGGTGGGAAGGTAACATGACTAACTACTTAAGCAAGAACTATAAACTTAACTAAATAATGCTTAGTTGCCAATATTGCATAATCAAAATTTAATTTACTTAATATTAAAATTAATTTTCACCTATTAATTTAAAGTAATATCGTCTAGTTGAGAAAGCCTCCCTAGGTTTTTTATGATTGGCTTAAACAAAAGAGATTGGTTATGTGATGACATTATTAGCCAATCCAAATTTACCTTTGGTTTTTACCTTTAAACTCTAAACTTTTTCATGTAGATACAGGTGGGAAGGTAACATGACTAACTACTTAAGCAAGAACTATAAACTTAACTAAATAATGTTTAGTTGCCAATATTGCATAATCAAAATTTAATTTACTTAATAATAAAATTAATTTTCACCTATTAATTTAAAGTAATATCGTCTAGTTGAGAAAGCCTCCCTAGGTTTTTTATGATTGGCTTAAAGAGAAGAGATTGGTTATGTGATGACATTATTAGCCAATCCAAATTTACCTTTGGTTTTTACCTTTAAACTCTAAACTTTTTCATGTAGATACAGGTGGGAAGGTAACATGACTAACTACTTAAGCAAGAACTATAAACTTAACTAAATAATGTTTAGTTGCCAATATTGCATAATCAAAATTTAATTTACTTAATATTAAAATTAATTTTCACCTATTAATTTAAAGTAATACTGTCTAGTTGAAAAAGCCTCCCTAGGTTTTTGATGATTGGCTTATGTTGGCTGCTTTTCTGGGCAGACCCGGGTTTTAATGAAGCGCAGCAACAAAACCCCTTGGCGCACTGGCCCTCTCGGCAACGAGCTGCGCGGCAGCTCGAGGTCTCACCCGAAGTGGCTATGGGGGGGTTAAGGAATCAGCTTTCCTTAACCGTGGTGACGCTGAGATTGTTCAATATATCTTCTTCCCCTTATATCGGCGATCGGACTTTCCCGCAGGCCTCGCGACGCCACTGCGCGGATGCCTTCCTTCCTGTATGACCCACTGCGCAGTCTCGTCCTCCGGGCGCGGAAGGCGCCTATTCCTTGCGTCGACGCGCTAAAATACCTTCTCGTCCTGCGCACTCATCGCAGTCACGCGAAGCTCGGTCGCTGCAGCGACAGCGTTCCACCCTTACTTCTATACTTGGCGATTATAACAATAAAGGACCTTCCTACACTCACTTAACAGTCGCAAAGAGGATGCAAAAGATGTACACACAGGTAATGATCTCAAACAGTTATTATTCACGCAAACATTATAACAAGAAGATATATGTGAAGCTCATCTCCTCGAGGAAAACCACGTCCACGGGAGTGTTATATTAACCAGAAAATGATAGAGTTATACAATATGCTGCGCACACAGCTGCAGCCTTAGATCTTTCCAGGAAACTCCACGCACACAGCTGGGAGCCCTTTCCTCAATCTAGTCTCCTCTCTATGGAGATTACAAAGGCACAGACGTCGACTCAGACTGTCTGGCAACTCAGGGATTAGCTCCTCGGCTATCCGATTTCCTCTCTAGTTCTACACACTGGGTAGGAGATACAGTGAAGGATAATCAACACATGATCTATCCTTTAGACTGGCTATCTAACAGTCTATCTAACTCTCTCTAACTCTCCAACCGTCTACCCATTACAATTATTCATATATATAGGTGGCCATGACGGTCACATCTTTACAAAACTGTGGGCCTTTCCCAACAGTGATTCCCAAAAACCCTAACCACGCACATGGCTAGGTGTACTATAGGCGCCGCTTGCAGTCACGTCGCCGCTTCCTGCAGGCTCCATGAATTCCGGCGCAGATTGTGGGTATGGGCGATCGTCCTTCGCCTTCAATGCTCTGGTCCGTTGCTCCTCCTTGATCCGAGCAACCATAACTTCTGTACTGAGCCTTTAATTGAGGGTAGCTGAGCCCTCTACTCCATCGCCTTATTTATTATGGTAGCTGAGCCACCTTCATTCTTCGATGACGTGCACGCGAGCTCCGCAATTTCCGGTCCGTGATCTGCGCTGAGATCATCCATCTGGCACCGTACTGCGCACCGTCTCCTTCTTACCCAAAACTTAGTGCTTGTCCCAAAATTAGCACTTTCCTTCCATACTCGTGCTTTTTCCCAAAATTCGCAGCTTTTACTATAGCTGCGACCTTGGCCCCAACAGCTTAAAGAGAGGAGATTGGTTATGTGATGACATTATTAGTCAATCCAAATTTACCTTTGGTTTTTACCTTTAAGCTATAAACTTTTTCATATAGATACAAGTAGGAAGGTAATATGACTAACTACTTAAACAAGAACTATAAACTTAACTAAATAATGCTTAGTTACCAATATTATATAATCAAAATTTAATTTATCATTGTAATACATTTCTTGTCTTCTTTTTTATTTCCTTTCCATCTCCACTCACAATCTTCATTTATGTTGTTTTTGTATTTCTTATTGTTTTCCTTCTTATTATTTCCCCGGGACATGTATAAATCGGCTAGGTGGATTAAGTCAACTCTCCGAGTCTCCACTCTCAATCCTATTTTTTTCTTATTATTGTCCCCGATGACATATATAAATAGGCTAAGGGAATTAATTTAATTGAGAAGGAATTTGATTTTTTGTCAATTTTTTTAAAATGTATATTAATTATAGTTTAACTTTATATTTTTTTATAAATATATATTATATATAGTTTAACTTTGTCAATTTTTTTAAGTATATTATATATAGTTTAACTTTGTCAATTTTTTAAAATATATTATATATAGTTTAACTTGTCAAATTTTTTTTTAAATATATATTATCTCTGTTTTGATTGGGTGTAGATTGTTCATGAATCACGTTCCCCTCAACTTCTGTTTAATTTCTGTAGCCCAGACATGAGACAATATCTCCAAAATCTAAGATAGCGACCTAATTAGAGTCATATTTTAATTAAGAGGACATCAACGTTATTCAATGCATTAGGTCGCTATCTTAGATTTTGATATCTTCTTAGATTTTGGAGATGGACCAGGAAGAGGTTATTTTCTAAATTTAAGGCTTCATATGACACTTTTGCGATGAGGATTGTTTATATGGTCGTCATATTTTAATTAAGGATGATGAATTGTTTAAGGGCGGAATCGTGTAAGCTAATGGTTTAATAAACAATAAATGCCGTGCGCTAACTGCACCCCGTGAATCCCGTCAAAAATTCAGATGAAAACGTGTCTAGAAGGAAACAAAATTAAATGACCTCTCCGTTGTATCATGTCAATTCCCCAGACAACGCCCAACATCTTGGCCACAATTTCGTTCTTCTCTACTCAGTGCGGCTATCATGAACAATTGTTTTAGTGTAAGCAACGATCATAATGTTAGCTGCCACTATCTCATGAAATATTTGTATGCGTTTTCATGGCACTTACATGTGTTGAATGTATTGCTTTGGAATGTAAAGTTAAGCCATGCTCACTGCACGTTCATGTCCACTATACAGTCAAGACAGTTCTAGGTATGTCGGAACTCTACTTCTGGAACCTATGGAATTTCTTCACCGTTCGAAAGCCCAATAATGCTTTGAAACCATATAAAAGTGAACTCAGATCTATGATTGAAATGATGTTATGTAATGGGACTCAATGTTAATTTGTTTTATGTCAAACTATCTAGAGAAATGAGAATCTAAATTCAGAAGGTACTTCTAACTTCTGAGGCCTGTAACCAAAAATAAAGCATGTCTAAAATTCCATAGGTGATGCTTGGTAAATTTGGTAGCTGATAAATTGTTGATGCTTGGTAAATTCAATAGCTTATAAATTGTTAATGATTGGTGGGTGGTTGGGTTATTTCCTTCATTAACATGGTTTAAAACCGATGACTTCTCCTAAAATGGTACCCACCTCTCTCTCGGATTTGCACTTTCGGACTTGAAAATTGACTTATCCTTTGAAGGAAGGGCACAAAGGGCAGGAAATGCATTGAAAAGAAGGGAACGAACCCATATTGAGACAACTCCATGACAATATAAGAAAGAAAGAAGAAATGGAATGAAAGCAAAGCCATCCCCATTGAACGCAAACTCACCCAACTACTCATCAATCAAATGGGAAAGTTTCAATCTTTGTTATTACATATATAATAACAACCACATATTGTAGGCCATTTATCTAGGCACACACATATCTTAACAAGATTATTAATAAAAAATAATGACAGTTTGAAAAGATAATTGAGCGTAAAAAAATTCCTAGGAAATTGTTTGCACATTCTTTGAGACACTTTGTTATAAATTTTAATCGTATTTTGATGGGTGCAATTTTAATTAATTTAAGCAATTATTACTTTTCAATGAAATGATTGTTGTAAATGTTGTAGGCTGGAATTGCTGAGAGGCTCCGCAGATCCAGGACACCTACCTCACGTTTCCCACTCGCATCAGAGGTGATTTATTTAAGATTCGAATTCTACATTTGTTTTATAAATGTGGTAAATGTTGCAAATGCTTGAAAATGACAGTATCTTATATCATTTGTTCCAGAGCCCGGAGAGACGGTCTACTCCTAGACGGAGCAAGACCCGAGGCACCGGTAGCTCGAAGAGTAGGAAGATCGACTTTGGAGATGTGCCTGGGATTGACAGGGGTGGTCACAATGATTTTTTTTTTACAAAAACGGATATATTTATATTATAAGAAATGTAGGACTACATCATGGTGGGGAGACTGCACCCACAAAAACGAGGGAATAAAACACCTCCATACAGTGTTCTGAAGTTCAAAATTGACAATATTTCTTGAGCTAACAAGGTAGGATAGAAACAAACTATATAGGGCTATACATGCCACAACTTGAAAATTAAAACACATCTATAGAAAGGAGAGAGCTTGCTGATTGACCAGAGCTTAGAGGATTTCTGTGAGGTGGAACTTCTTCTTGTTGCTAGCTTCTGGGTCCTCTTTGTCCTTCAACCCTGTGATCGCTACTGGGCTATTTTCTTTGTTGTTCTGGATGCAGTCAACATTTTCTTCAACTATCCTCAGACAACAGTGCAGGGAGTCAATCTTTCTCACTATCTTCTCATAGAATTCCTTGCTTTTGTTGTTGGTATTGCTGGCTTCCGAGCTGGTAATGTGAGAGAGATTTGAGAGAGCTTTCTTAAGTTCTGAGTTTCCCCCCCTTAACCAATTTACTTGAGCTTCTATGTCTTGTAGGTGTGAAAGTACTCTAGGGGATGGACTTTCTCTGCCAACCGGGGAGTCCAGATGAACGAGCCCCAAGCTATCACCTACCACCTTCCATGCTTTCCCAGCTTCACTATAATTGGTTCTTTGGCTGCCATAATGCTGCAACCCTTCCTGGAGAAAGTTTTGGTATTGCAAACCCCCAGAATTCTGGGTTTTTTCCTCAATGGGATGCTAGAAGCGGCCGCCGTCGAGCATGAACCCATTTTGGATCGGGATTTCATTCTGCCCGCATATTCCCATTTCTTGTTGAGTCTAGGCTTGTCCATTTTCCTCGTTGCGATGGACATGCTTCATAGGATCTCTGGAGGGGTGGAGAACTTCAGTATCACCACTCCCTGGACTCAATATTTCATCAACCACCGAGGGGTGTCTCTTCTGTCCAATATTAACCTTGCACCTCTTGCATTTCAACCCCGGAGGGCATACACCAGTGTTCGACCCATAATTTCCACAATCCATTCTGCGAGATGCTTTCCAGATGCAGAGAGAAAGCAAGTGTCGATAGTGAGGAGAGGATATGGTGCTTTGATCGCCCCTCCTGGAAATTAAACTGCCCGCGTCTTGTCTCTAGTCCTCATGCCTTAAAACATTGCATGTGAGCCAGGTGTGCACTAGCTGCAAGCGTCGTCAGGGGAGCGAGGTGGGGGTAGATAGGATCTTCCTATAGATATCGCCTCTGATCGAGGATGAGACAGATTTGTGAACGATGGTGGTCATTAAATGTTGAATGACCACAATTTAAACTGGCTCCTTGGTTGGCCAAAGTGTCTACCATGGAATTATTGCTCCTCAGAATGTGGAAGAGAGAGAAGGAGGCCATATTCTTGGCCAACATGAGGAAGAGTAGGTAAAACTTCTTAGTTGGGGAGTGATACTTTTTTAGAAGAGCTCGAGCTTTCTTGATAACTAACATGGAGTCCCCGATTACTAGAGCACTCTGAATGTTATTTTCCTTGACGATAGTTAGGCCTTGGATCAATGCAAGCCACTCCGCCTCATTATTTGTTTGTTTGCCAAGCCCCCAAGCATATTCAGCCTTTTTGTTTCCTTCGGGGTCTAGGAGGACCTCCCTGCACCTACCAACCCTGAGGGTGGTCACAATGATTGACACACCATGTTATGTACATTAGCCATGATGTGACACTTTTGTGCACCAGTTTCCATGCACTTTGTATATACGGCATGAGTTGCCATGTATTTTGGATCTACATCATGAGTTGTCGCATTTTCTATAGGGCACGAGTTGCCATTGTATGTACATTAGGAACCATGTTCCACTATTTTCCAGGAATTGTATATGTTTGGATGAGTTTTGTTGCCTTGATGTACATGGATTTTCAGTTATGTGATCTATATCGATGTTGTCTATATTAGTATCTTGTTTTCTAATGTTGTTGTCTCACGTTGTGTGTATCATGATGTGATGTTGTCTAATTTTGGTTTTTACTTCTATCTGTCCATGGCATGCGGTCCTAAGTTTTGGTACCAATTATGTCCATGCATTAGTTGATAATGTGAATCAATCTGAAGCTTACCTAGATCTTAGAAGAGAAGTTGGATATCATAGTTCAACTTGGTTTATCTTTCCACATGTGAAGCTTGTAATGGCATCTATGTTAAGAAAACATTATAAACATAGGCTAACTGAAACAAAATCATGTGTGAGAATTAATCTAAAAAACAAATGGAATAAATGGATGGACAAATCACACCTCATGGCACATAAGATATATATTGGGAACTTGAGTACTAGGAAAAGAATACTTAAAAATAGAAAATGTCCATTGTTGTCAAAAGGTTAAAATGAGATCCAACATGATTTTTAATAGCTCTACATAATGAGATCCAAAATGTCCATACTCTACATAATGAAATGTTGTCACTAGTATTTATATTGACCATTTTGTCTACTTAAGATCATGCAACAAATTAATAACCAAGTTATGGAATCATTTCATAATCAATTGTCACCATACAAATAGGACAACCTTGAGCACAATGTATAGCTAGCTCATTAATTCTCACTCACTGATATAGCCACCTTTGATTTGATGACCATCACATCCACTACCATTTACAATTAGGACTTCCTTAATTTATCATTATGTGATAGCGATCTAATATTATGTAGACACGTTGACTTAAACACATATAGTTGACATTACAATAAATGACTACTATGAGGTATATTTGTGAGGCTATAACCACCTTAACACACCAACTTGTTACCCCAATACCCCAAATGCTTTCGAATTCTGTCTGGAAGGGATTGAGGCGTATTAGGGAATCCTAATTCATCTTCTGGACACTCAAACACTTGTTAAAGACAATTAGGACTTACATTACATCAATAAAGTCACACATACACCCTCATCAAGTTTCATGCATCCATTAGTGCGCCATCAACACTAGAACATCTAAGCATTACTACATGTTGGACTAAGCTTTACTAATGTTATGATAATATTAGGTTTACCATGCATTGAGAAGGTTGTCATAGGTGTGCATATCCACCATATAAAAATCTTCATGGTACAACCAATTTCAAACCATTAGGTTTCTAAATTAGGTATCTGGTGCTAGGTACAACGGTTTTCTAGTTGATGATGGACCCTTGCTATATAGATGAGATACTATGCATATATGTGTTAGTGATTTGGATTCAAATGTATGCACATGGATATACATGTACAATGAAAATGATTTAATTTTTATATGTATTATAATTTAGGGCTAGATCTTAGGCTACATAATAGGGTTTCATTGTGATTAGGATACAAACTGGGCTTACGCTACCAACTAGGGTTTTTAGGCTAGGCTCTCGTGTTTCTAGGCTAGGATCCAAGCTCTAGGGTCACCATCTTAATGTTTAATTCCACTATCACGACATCATTCTCACCAATACCATGCCCACTACTACAATCACCATAAAGCCTCTCAATCCCACTTTGTACATTTCCAATACTTCCAAGTTAAAATTTATAGGTCTTGTTGCTAAAATATTTTCACTTATCTATTCACATAGACAAATCCACTTCCGTGAAAGATTTTTTGTAGTTTGGTACGAATGCAAGTTCACATGCAATAATAGTTGAGAAATCCAAAACATCCTATACCTTGGAAAAACAACCTTATTAATCATCTTTTGACTAAGGAAGGGGAGAACATCATAGTACAGTCTCAATAGCAATGTGTTTTTTAATGAATAGCCTCTATAAAGGGCATACTATATTTATCTAGTCTTTAAAGCCAAGTCATTTGGAAAAGAATGTCACAATTTCAATTACACCATTAATACAGTGTGTTCAAATTGAAAGTTTTGTTTTGTTGCGTTACATGTGGTCAAACATGAACTTCCACGAATTATTCTTTAATAAAAAAAAATTATTAAATGATATTTTTTTAAGCCTAACTTCATTGATGAAGGGTTATTTTGTCACTAAAACTTCGTGTCAAGGGCAATGTAAAAATTCAAAACGTACAAAAAAATTAGTTTGAAGGGAGGAGATGAAATGGAATTCCAATGCAAAATGCCATTTCCAATAATTAAAATCTTCACAGGATCAATACTCTGTATATGTTGGCTTGCATGAGTATTTCATGTTGACCAACTTTTATCTACACATTGCTACAAATACGTGCCATCATCAAATACATGCAATCATCAAATACGTGCAATCATCAACATCTCCATCATCATCATCTTCGTCATCATCATCATCTTCGTCATCATCATCATCTTCGTCATCAACATCAACATCAACATCATCATCATCTTCTCCATCATCATCAACATCTCCATCATCATCATCTTCTCCATCATCCTCATCAACATCTCCATCATCATCATCTTCTCCATCATCATCATCTTCATCACCATCACCATCATCATCAACGTCTTCATCACCATCACCATCATCATCAACGTCTTCATCACCATCACCATATTCATCATCATCACCATCTTCATCCTCATTGTCATCTCTAGGTTCCTCATCAACATCTCCATCATCATCATCGTCATCTTCATCACCACCACCATCACCATCAACGTCTTCATCATCATCACCATCATCATCATCATCATCAACATCTTCATCATCATTGTCATCTCTAGGTTCCTCATCAACATCTCCATCATCATCATCTTCTCCATCATCCTCATCAACATCTCCATCATCATCTTCATCACCATCACCATCATCATCAACGTCTTCATCATCATCACCGTCATCATCATCATCATCAACATCTTCATCATCATTGTCATCTCTAGGTTCCTCATAAACATCTCCATCATAATTTTCTCAATCATCATCATCATCATCTTCATCACCATCACCATCACCATCACCATCTTCATCCTCATCACCCTCTTCATCATCATTGTCATCTCTAGGTTCCTCATCATTATCTCCATCGTCATCATCTTCTCTGTCATCATCATCATCATATTCATCACCGCCATCATCAACGTCTTCATCATCACCACCATCTTCATCATCATCACCATCTTCATCATCATTGTCATCTCTAGGCTCCTCATCAACATCTCCATCATCATCATATTCTTCGTCATCATCATCATCATATTCTTTGTCATCATCACCATCATATTCATCACCATCACCATCACCATCATCATCAATGTCTTCATCATCATCATCACCAGAAGTGCCCGGTGGACGATTTTGCAAATTTGACCCCAATGTGCAAAAATTGAACACTCCCTCACTGAGCAAAACCATAGTTTCCAAGATGGACCTGAAAAGGTGACACCCAATCCATGGGACCTAAGGAGAGGGGCACCCCTAGTACTATCCCGACGTCCTAAATCCAACAGAGTTGACAGTTCATCGATCAGAGACACGGTTGTCATTCTATGGCTCGTTCCGTCTCACATCAAAAAGGCCTTCAGGGACACCTGTTGGATACCTACCGGGGGTATAGAACTCCAACCATGCAAAAAAACTGATTTTTGAGGTGTCCTGCAAGTGTGTCTAGGGAGATTCCAGCTGGGAACTCTAGCCATAAGTGCCCGGTGGATGATTTTCCAAAGTTGACCCCATGTGCAAGAATTGCACATTCCCTTACTAAGCAAAACCCTAGTTTCCAAGATGGATGTACAAGGTGACACCCGAGCCATGGGACCAAAGGAGAGGGGCACCCCTAGCACTATCTCAGCGTCCTGAATCCAATGGAGTCGATGGTTCATCAATTGGAGCCACAGTCGTCATTCTATGGCTCATTCTGTCTCTCATCCAAAAGGCCTTCAGGGACACCTGTTGGATACCTGTCGGGGGCATAGAACTGCAACTGTGCAAAAAAACCAATTTCTGGGGTGGCCTGCAGGTGTTTCTAGGGAGGTTCCGACTAGGAATACTAGCCATAAGTCCCTAGTGGATGATTTTCCAAAGTTGACCCCCATGTGCAAGAATTGCACACTCCCTTACTAAGCAAAACCCTAGTTTCCAAGATGGACGTACAAGGTGACTCCTGGGCCATGGGACCGGAGGAGAGGGGCACACCTAGCACTATCTCGACATCCTGAAACCAATGGAGTTGACGGTTTGTCAATTAGAGGCACGGTCGTCATTCTATGGCTCATTCTGTCTCGCATCCAAAAGGCCTTCAGGGACACCTACTAGATACCTGTCGGGGGTATAGAACTCCAACCGTGCAACAAAACGGGGTTCCGAGGAGTGCTACAAGTGTGTCTGGGAAGAATCCGACTGGGAACGCTGGCCATAAGTTCCCGGTAGATGATTTTCCAAAGTTGACCCCCGTGTGCAAGAACTGCACACTCCCTTACTAAGCAAAACCCTAGTTTCCAAGATGGACGTACAAGGTGACACTCATGCCACGGGACTGGAGGAGAGGGGCACCCCTAGCACTATCCTGGTGTTTTGAATCCAATGGAGTTGATGGTTTGTCGATCGGAACCACAGTCATCATTCTATGGTTCATTTCGTCTTGCATCCAAAAGACCTTCAGGGACACCTATTGGATACTTGTCGGGGGCATAGAACTCCAACCTTTAAAAAAACCGGTTTCTAGGGTGTCCTGCAGGTGTGTCTAGGGAGGTTCCAGATGGGAATGCTAGCCATAAGTGCCCGATGGATGATTTTCCAAAGTTGACCCTCGTGTGCAAGAATTGCACACTCCCCTACTAAGCAAAACCCTAGTTTCCAATATGGACGTACAAGGTGACACTCGGGCCATGGGAACAGAGGAGAGGGGCACCCCTAGCACTATCCCGACATCCTGAATCTAATAGAGTCGACGGTTTGTCGATCAGAGGCATGGTTTTCATTCTATGGATCGTTCCGTCTCGCAGCCAAAAGGCCTTCAAGGACACTTGTTGGATACCTGTCGGAGGAATAGAACTCCAACCGTGCAACAAAACCGAGTTTCAGGAATTTCTGCAAGTGTGTCTGGGTAGGTTTCGGATGGGAATGCTGGCCATAAGTTCCCAGTGGATGATTTTCCAAAGTTGACCCCCGTGTGCAATAATTGCACACTCCCTCACTGAGAAAAACCCTAGTTTCCAAGATGGATGTACAAGGTGACACCCGAGCCACGAGACTAGAGGAGAGGGGCACCCATAGCACTATCTTGACGTCCTGAATCCAACGGAGTTAATGGTTCATTGATCAGAGCTACGGTGGTCATTCTATGGCTTGTTCCATCTCGCATCCAAAAGGCCTTCAGGGACACTTGTCGGGGGCATAAAAATCCAACCGTGCAGCAAAACCTAGTTCCGGGGAGTCCTGGAAGTGTGTCTAGGGAGGTTCCGGCTAGGAACGCTAGCCAGAAGTGCGCGGTGGGCGATTTTGCAAATTTGACCCCAATGTGCAAAAATTGCACACTCACTCACTGAGCAAAACCCTAGTTTCCAAGATGGACCTACAAGGTGACACCCGGGCCACGGGACGAGAGGAGAGGGGCACCCTTAGCACTATCCCGACGTCCTGAATCCAACGGAGTCGACAGTTCATCGGTCGGAGGCACGATCATCATTCTATGGCTCGTTCCATCTCACATCCAAAAGATCTTCAGGGACACCTACTGGATACCTGCCAGGGGCATAGAATTCCAACCGTGCAACAAAACTGGTTTCTGGGGTGTCCTACAAGTGTGTCTAGGGAGGTTCTAGCTACGAATGCTAGCCACAAGTGCCTGGTGGACGATTTTGCAAATTTGACCCCAATGTGCAAAAATTGCACACTCCCTCACTGAGCAAAACCCTAGTTTCCAAGATGGACCTACAAGGTGACACCCGAGCCACGGGACCAGAGGGGAGGGGCACCCCTAGCACTATCCCAATGTCCTGAATCCAATGGAGTCGACAGTTTGTCGATCGAATCCACAGTCATAATTCCATGGCTCGTTTTATACATTTTTCTCTAATATAGCCACCTTCCCTGCTATTCTTTTTGGTGGATCATCCCACGCTGCATATAGAATCAATATTTTGTTTCTGAAATCCCTTCTCATTTTTAAAAGCTATCAAGGTCACAGGAGTGCCTACACCAATGACATCTTCAGTTGTAATGACAAATTCCAACGGAGGTTCCACATGTGGTTCATAGTCATTGTCCTCCGCATTCTGCACCCAAAACAAAACACTAATCTTACCATGGAGACAGAGAAAAAATATAAGATTATAAAATGACTACTAAAATTGTAACTTAGTAATTACCTGAATCGGCTCCATCAGAAAATGCACATCCCTGGTGTATAACTCAGCAGATAATTGTTTAACTGCTTGATGTAAATCTTCTGTAAGTGGATTTTCTTTTTCCCCAACACAGAACTTTCCTTTCCTGATCTTTTCAATATGTTCCTTGGGGGTCTCCATAAATGTCACCAAACACAATCCACAGTAAAATCCTTTATCCCCAAACACAATTCATAGTAGAATCCTCCAAGTGTCCCTGAATGGCCCTGAGGTGCCCGACTAGAATGCCCGTAGCACCCGAACCATGGCTTGGTTTGCGAATCTGTCGATTCCGGTGGGTCCAGGACGCCGGGTTTCAGCTAGGGGATCCCCCACAGTGTCCCTCGAAGACCCGAAAGTGGTGCCAATGGACCATCTCCGGAGCTAGGGTTTTATTGAGTGAGGGCCATTCCAAATTCGCTCAAGAGGGCCATTTCTCGTCCGGAGGCCCCCGGGTGTGCGTGGCCACTGTGGACAGGTCCACAATGGCCATGTGGACCTATGAGAGGCGACAAAATCCAAGTTCGCTCGCCGGTTTGGGTTCCGTGGCCCCAGAGCAAATCCTCCAAGTGTCCCTAAATGGCCCCGGGGTGCCCGACTAGAATTCCCGTAGCACCCGAACCGTGGCTCAATTTGTGAATCTGTCAATTCTGGTGGGTCTGGGATGCTTGGTTTGAGCTAGGGGACCCCCCCCCAACGTCCCTCGAAGACCTAGAAGCAGTGCCAATGGGCCATCTCCAGAGCTAGCGTTTTGCTCAGTGAGGGCCATTCCAAATTCGCTCAAGGGTCCATTTCTCGTCTGAAGGCCCTTGGGCATGCGTGGCCATCATGGACGGGTCCACAATGCCCACGTGGACTTGTGGGAGGAAACAGAATCCAAGTTTGCTCGTCGGTTTGGGTTCCGTGGCCCTAGAGAAAATCCTCCAAGTGTCCTTGAATGGCCCCGGGGTGCTCGACTAGAATGCCCATAGCACCCAAACCATGGCTCGATTCATGAATCCGTCGATTCCGGTGGGTCTGGAACATCAGGTTTTAGCTATCCCCCGCCCACACCGTCCCTCGAAGTCCCGGAAGTATTTCCAATGGGCCATCTTCGGAGCTAGGGTTTTTCTTAGTGAGGGCCATTTCTCGTCCAGAGGCCCCCGGGCGTCCGTGGCCACCATGGACAGGTCCACAATGGTCACATGGACTTGTGGGAGGTGATGGAATCCAAGTCCACTTTCCTGTTTGGGTTCCGTGGCCCTGGAGCAAATCCTCGAAGTGTACCTGAATGGCCCCGGGGTTCCCGACTAGAATGCCCGTAGCACCTAAAACGTGGCTCGGTTCGTGAATCCATCGATTCTAGTGGGTCTGGGGCACCAAGTTTCATCTAGGCCCCCCCAGCATCCCTCTAAGACCCGGAAGCAGTGCCAATGGGCCATCTTTGGAGCTAGGGTTTTGCTCAATGAGGGCCATTACAAATTCGCTCAAGGGGGGCATTTCTCATCCGGAGGCCCCCGGGCGTGCGTGGCCAACGTGGACAAGTCCACAATGGCCACCTAGACCTGTGGGAGGCGACGGAATACAAGTTCACTCGTCAGTTTGGGTTCCGTGGCCCCGGAGCAAATTCTCCAAGTGTCCCTGAAGGGGTGCAAAAACCATAGCTCTGTAGATGGCCCATTGGCACCACTTCTAGGTCCTTGAGAGACGCTGTGGGGGGTCCCCTAGCTGAAACCCGGCATCTTAGACCCACCAGAATTGACGTATTCATGAACCGAGCCATGGTTCGGGTGCTATGGGCATTCTAGTTGGGCACCCCGAGGCCATTCAGGGACGCTTGGAGGATTTTCCTCGGGGCCACAGAACCAAAACCGATGAGCGGAATTGGATTCTGTCACCTCCCACAGGTCCATGTGGCCATTGTGGACCTGTCCACGATGGCCATGCACACCTGAGGGCCTCTGGATGAGAAATGGCCCCCTTGAGAAAATTTGGAATGGCCCTCACTGAGCAAAACCTTAACTCCGAAGATGGCCCATTGGCACCGCTTCCAGGTCTTCAAGGAACGCTAGGGCGGTCCCTAGCTGAAACCCGGTGTCCCGAACCCACTGGAATTGACGGATTCGCGAACCGATCCACGGTTCAGGAGCTACGGGAATTCTAGTTGGGCACCCCAGGGCCATTCAGGGACACTTGGAGGACTTGCTCTAGGGCCACGGAACCCAAACCAGCAAGTGGACTTGGATTCCGTCACCTCCCACAGGTCCAGGTGGCCATTGTGGACCTGTCCACGATGGCCATGCACTCCCAGGGCCTCCGGACCCGAAATGGTCACCTTGAGCGAATTTGGAATGGCCCTCACTGAGCAAAACCCTAGCTCCAGAGATGGACCATTGGCACTGCTTTCGGGTCTTCAAGGGACACTAGGGGGCCCCTTGCTGAAACCTGGCGTCCTGGACCCACCAGAATCGACGGATTCGCGAATCGAGCCACGGTTCGGGTGCTACGGGCATTCTATTCGGGCACCCCAGGGCCATTCAGGGACACCTTGGCCCAATTAACTTGGCCAAATTACAAATACTAGTAAGCTCTTCGGGCTAGACGTAGTTATTTGCAGATGAATAGTGCAAAAAATGTGCAATGGTGATAACAAGTTTACTGTCTGTTGAGTCTGATACTACATCCAAGAGTCGCTCAACAAATTTTGAGATAGAAAGCTCTGTAATTTTAGGATTCTGATTCAACCACTCATACAGTTTCTCACCTTCTCAAGGATCTAAATTTATAATTTCCTTCTGGGTGGATTCAGGCATTATCAAGGATCTAAATTTATAATTGCCTTCTGGGTAGATTCAGGCATGGAATAATATTTGGCGGCACTTCCAATCTCCCCAGACCATTTGGTCAGCCACAATATGTGCGACTCCTTTGAAGAAAGATAAATTCTGGTGTGGACGGCAGCATTTGATACACTATCCAAATCTATGATGTTGGAAGAACTTACATATTTCAACAAAGGAGCATTTTGTAGGTGACTTGAAAATCCCTTCCAATTTTCAACAATAAAACAAAGAAGTTCAATGTACAGATTTTCAGGCAAGCTTGTCAACCAATCAGACAACCGAATACAAGGTGATAACCACGCCCAAAGAATTCAAGCTATTATAAAACTCTTGTTTATCAAGATAAGGATGGACTATGTGTACATTATGAGAATATAGCTAAATGAAGTCGCTTTGATGAACTTGTCCTCTTACTTTCTCCAGAATGCGTTTAAAAGAAGGGAGTATTGTCCGAGCTTCAGTTGGTTTACATAAATGTTTATTCCCAAAGATGACGTCACATAAAACCACTTCCTTAGGTGAATTACCACTTATCAGAGCATGAAATGCTGAACAAAAGGCTAATGGAACACAACAAAATATTCCCTAGTTCCACTTGTTATTGAAAATGATACTTTCTCTTGACGAAACCAGTAAAAAATATGCCTGTATTATAAATGGAAATCCTGTTACAATTTTCGTCGGAAGAAAAGCATAGATACCTATAGCCGCCATATTTCCTTCTATAAGCCGCTCACCCATCGGAAAAGCTAATGTAATATCCCATTTCCCAACATCTTCCCCTTCTCAACCCTACATTCGTTTTCCACGGGAAACCGCTACCTCCACATGTAATAACTACATTGTTTTGTCGGAAATTGATCTTCTTCTGCTAACAAATGAAAAATGAAGGATTCATTGTCATTGCTACGAGAAGTTCTAAGGTCAGTTTCTCGTAAAACAGAGATTGTATAAATCTTGTTAAGATCGATATGTTCCTGCTCACGAACTGAGAGCTTCTTTATCATAGACATAAACAAAAGAGCTTCAGGATGAATACTAGAGAGTTGTTGCTTTACAGCTTCAACCTTCTCAGGGCGTAGGGGTATAAAACGAGCCATAGAATGACGACCGTGGCTCAGATCGACGAACCGTTGACTCCGTTGGATTCAGGACGTCCGGATAGTGCTAGGGGTGCCCCTCTCCTCCGATCCCATGGTCTGGGTGTCACCTTGTAGGTCCATCTTGGAAACTAGGGTTTTGCTCAGTGAGGGAGTGTGCAAATTTTGCACATTGGGGTCGAATTTGCAAAATCGGACACCAACCACTTCTTGCTAGCATTCCCAGCCAGAACCTCCCTAGACACACTTGTAGGAATCTCCAAAACCAGGCTTTGCTGCACGGTTGGAGTTCTATGCCCCTGGCAGGTATCTAGCAAGTGTCCCTGAAGGCCTTCTGGATGCGAGACGGAACGAGCCATAGAATGACAACCGTGGCTCTGATCGATGAATCGTCGACTCCATTGGATTCAGGACACTGGGATAGTGCTAGGGGTGCCCCTCTCCTCTGGTCCCGTGGCCTGGGTGTCACCTTGTATGTCCATCTTGGAAACTAGGGTTTTGCTCAGTAAGGGAGTGTGTAATTCTAGCACACGGGGGTCAACTTTGGAAAATCATCCACCGGGCACTTATGGCTAGCGTTCCCAATTGGAACTTCCCTAGAAACACTTGCAGGACACCTCGGAAACCCGTTTTTTTTCACAGTTGGAGTTCTATTGCCCCGGCAAGTATCCAGCAGGTGTCCCTGAAGGCCTTTTGGATGCGAGACGAAACAAGCCATAGAATGACGACCCTGGCTCCGATCGACGAACTGTTGAATTCGTTGGATTAAGGACACTGGGATAGTGCTAGGGGTGACCCTCTCCTCCAATCCCATGGCTCGGGTGTCACCTTGTAGCTCCATATTGGAAACTAGGGTTTTTCTCAGTGAGGGAGTGTTCAATTTTTGCACATTGGGGTCAAATTTGAAAAATCGTCTGCCGGGCACTTCTGGATAGCATTCCGAGCCGGAACCTCCCTAGACACACTTGCAGGACTCCCCAAAACCAGGTTTTGTTGCACGGTTGGAGTTCTATGCCCCCGACAGGTATCCAATAGGTGTCCCTGAAAGCCTCTTAGATGCGAGATGGAACGAGCCATAGAATGACAACCGTGGTTCCAATCGATGAACCGTAAACTCCGTTGGATTCAGGACACCAGAAAAGTGCTAGGGGTGCCCCTCTCCTTCGGTCTTGTGGCCCGGGTGTCACCTTGTACGTCCATCTTGGAAACTAGGGTTTTGCTCAGTAAGGGAGTGTGCAATTCTTGCACACGGGGGTCAACTTTGGAAAATCATCCACCAGGCACTTATGGCTAGCATTCCCAGCTGGAACCTCCCTAGACACACTTGCAGGACACCCTGAAAACCGATTTTTTTGCACGGTTGAAGTTATATGCCCCCGACAGTTATCCAGCAGGTGTCCCTGAAGGCCTTTTGGATGCGAGACGGAACGAGCCATAGAATGACGACCGTGGCTCCGATCGACAAACTGTCGACTCCAATGGATTTAGGATGTCGAGATAGTGCTAGGGGTGGCCCTCTCATTTGGTCCCATGGCCCGGGTGTCACCTTGTACGTCCATCTTGGAAAATAGGGTTTCTCCTAGTGAGGGAGTGTGCAATTCTTGCACACGGGGGTCAACTTTGGAAAATCATCCATCGAGCACTTGTGGTGATGATGATGATGAAGATGTGGATGATGCTGGTGATGGTGATGGTGATGGTGATGGTGATGGTGATGAAGACGATGATGATGGAGATGTTGATGAGGGACCTAGAGATGACCATGATTATGAAGATGGTGATGATGATGAAGATGGTGACGATGATGAAGGCATTGATGATGATGGCGATGGTGATGAAGATGATGATGATGATGAAGATGGTGATGATGATGGAGATGATGATGAGGGACCTACAAATGACAATGTTGATGAAGATGGTGATGATGATGAATGCATTGATGATGATGGCGATGGTGATGAAGATGATGATGATGGCGATGGTGATGAAGATGGTGATGATGATGGAGATGGTGATGAGGGACCTAGAGATGACCATGATGATGAAGATGGTGATGATGATGAGGACGTTGATGATGATGGTGATGGTGATGAAGATGATGATGATGATGATGAAGAAGGTGATGATGATGGAGATGTTGAGGAGGAACCTAGAGATGACAATGATGATGAACATGTTGATGATGATGAAGACGTTGATGATGATGGTGATGGTGATGAAGATGATGATGATGACGATGAAGAAGATGATGATGATCGAGATGTTGATGAGGAACCTAGAGATGAAAATGATGATGAAGATGGTGATGATGATGGTGAGGGTGATGAAGATGATGATGATGATGATGACGAAGAAGAAGAAGAAGATGATGATGATGATGATGATGATTATGATGTTGATGATGATGATGATGATGATGAAGATGATGATGATGTTGATGATGATGATGATGAATTTTGGGTGGGAATAAAACCAAGAGAACAACAAATTTTGAAGAGGACATGTGGGGTGGGAGGTCGACCTCCAAAAACTCAATCATTGAGGGTACATGTGGTGGTTCATGGATTCTAGGGATAGATTAGGTCAATAAGGCTAGATTAGGTTTGTAGATTAATTTCTGAGGGTTAGGTTAGTGTTTCTAGGGTTAGTTTAGCTTTCTAGGATTTCTAGGGCTAGATTATGTTTGTAGGGTTATATTAGTGCTTCTAGGGTTAATCATGCATGAATAAACAATCACATGGCTATAAATCATAACTTAATCATAACTCAAACATCAAATAAATGATATAAGATAACGATATCAAATAAACTATCTAACATGAATAACATTAATCATGCATGAATAAACAATCACATGGCTATACTATGTACCTCGGTCAATTAGGCCTTCTAGATCCTCTCGATTTTTTATTGTCTCGAACAACCTCTCATGCTCTGCATGAGGTGGTAAGTAGCATACCTTGTTTGATGACTTCGTTGACATTGTCTGTAGTTGGATGTTTGTACCAACAATCAAGTGCGTAAAGTGATACACCCACGACCCTGATCTATAATCCGTGTATGTGTAGCCATTTCTCTTTGGTCCCTTTCCATCCACTGTAAGATATTCCCCCTAAAAAACCATCGAGCCATTCAGAAAGGTAATGCCTTCACTATCCGTTAATGATGCAAGGAAGGTTTGCTTCCCCTGGATGCATCGTGCCAACCAATAATTCGTCCCAATTGCACTGTCTGTCGGGGCGACAACTGCATAGATGTGTCCTACAAAAATGCATTTTAAGGTCATATTCCAACAAGTAGTGGTTTGATAACTTGGATAATTACAAAAAAAAGGAGGGAACCGGGATATGCATGCAGAAATGTTTACGTGGCAGTACAAGATCAGATATCTGATCATATTCATTCGAAATAGAGGACTGGCCTTCCTCTAGCTAGATTGTTTCAACAACTCCACGTGGGTCCACTGCAAGTGATACATGATCCCATTCATCAACTCAATCAATTGATTTGCACTCATCCCACTCACAACTGCTACAAGACCCACAAAAGAAAAAAAGTTTTCGCGTCCATATTTCAAATAAGGGGTTGTTTGAGCTTCAAACCGAATGAAATCCACGAGTGCCTTGCACAGTACTACAACTATAAGAAAGTGATCGATCTATATCAACTCACTATCAACTACATTCCGAAAATTTCTGACAACATGTCCTCTTCTTGTTGGTATGTGTTGCTCTGTGGTTCGATCTGACATTTTTTCTTTGCACCATCGAACTATGGATTTGGCATTCCGAATATGAGGTCCTCCCATGCACCTCATCTCCTCCCTTTGTAGGGAAGTTTTGAGACATGCTCCAGCCCCGTCGTGCTCTCCCTTTCCATACCCGGTCTCAAAATAGTTCCATACATGCAACACATCATAAGTCTTGTGCAAAATACTCAACCACTAGAAAACATGTGCATTTTTTAATTGGCCTGCACAACCATCTGACCATATCCAATGCTGATCCATCTGTATACCTCTCTCCTTCAACTGATCATAGAAAATTTTGAAGCAATGTTGCACATAATGCAGGTCATGGCATCTATTGTCACTGATGTAGAAGTTGGTCTCTTTCAATATTATCCTCATGTTGTTGCTGCTCTTTGGCGCCTGCCTGTACGTGATATGGACCATTATGCTAACTTGGTCTAAATGGTAGTATTGAATTTGAATCTCATTCTGTGGCTGTAGGGTGTAGTTTTCCGCAAAGTCCACAACCAACAATATTATGCCCTTGGGAAAGGTGTCCCTGCACTGTTTGTACTGTTCATCCTGCCATCGTGCTACATGGACGTGTTGTACATAATGCTCGGTATTTTGGTAGAATTCCTTCATGAATTTGCAAATTTGTACTTGGTGCCACAAAACCAAGGGCATTAATACAACGTGACATTTTCAATCTAAATATATATGTACAAATTCAACATGTACAGTATGAAAGTATGCAAACTTAGATTACCTATGACTTCACCAGTGCAATTTTTTTCTTTCCTTCGAACTATCTACTTGATATGTTATGTACTGGAAGTTCTACATTTCTACTGACATCCTCCCAAATTCGTGCTCCACGGTTGCGTGGATGCAACGGCTCAATAATGCAAATCCACTGCAACTAGAACATGTCCCATATAAATATGATCTTTTATAATATTTTTGTCCTTCAGGTCTTGGACACATTATGCTATGTATAAATTCTCTGGATGCATTCGGTGGTTGTAACGATGGGCTATCCTGCACAATGTTAGTATGGAAACCAAAAAATATATGTCTATATGTATCATAATAGTACTCAAATTCTACATGGTATCTACAACAACATGTATTGCGATCAATGCAAATTCTAACATACCAGGGTTTGCATTTTTCAAAGGACCTTTGGCCCAAGTTCAATTGTGTGTGCTCATTCTTGAACCTCTCATAGAGTTCTGTTTGAATCATGTCAAGGAAGTGCTTGACATGGGGTTCACCCCCCCTAACACCTTTTCTCAACTTTAAAACATCTCTTTGATTCGATGACGATCTAGTGTTATCATGCCAAAACTTTTGCACTAGTTATTTAACAGCATCAATGAGCTTCATGTCCGAACGAGGTAACCTACCAACAAAGTCCCAACAATCTTTTTGGCCTGGGGTCTCAATTTTTTCTCTGATGGCATAATACTTTTGAAGAGTCTTTCTATCTACTTTAAATAATTTACATGTGTGTGATAGTAGGCGACGTTGCCTTGTGGATTTGTCTACAATTGATTCCGACAATATACGACGGGTTGCATTAAAATATTTTGTATGAGAAGTTTTTCCAATCAAATTAAATGCAGATTGTAGATTTCTAACAACATGATTGTTGGTCTCTGAACTTCGAACTACCTTTATGCCCAAAATCTCCTAACATGAGCTAGACAATGTGATTTTAACAAAGCAAGAAACAATTGACATTTTGCTGCATCGGTTTTGGATTCAAAAAAATCTTTGATTATCTTGCTACAATGGAAATTAATAGTGCATTTGGGCATCTTACCTTCAAGTCCTGAAAATGAACTTTTGTCGTCCGGTTGATAGTCGAGGCAAGGGAGTCGGCAAGGAAGTACGAGTCTCGTCAATGGTTTGTTGTGGCCCTTCGTTCACAAATTGGTCCTGCAAGGGAGTGTGTTCGCCATCTGTGTGCTCTTCTTGGGAAGGTTTCCAGTCAAGAACTTGTTCAACATCCATCCCTTCATACTCAACATCAGGAAAGATTTGATTGAATTCAACCACTTCGTCATTGCTTGTTGATGAATCTAAGGCACTAACATTTTGATTTCTACGGTTTTGCATATACAACCTGGCATTTTCTCTTATCTCATGGGCCTTTTCAGGGGGCAGTTGCTTCCTTCTAGACTTTCTTTTATTATTACGTCTGTTGCCCATATTCAATGCCTTTTTTGGAAAAACAAAAATATCACCCCTGTAAGAATGAACAACAAACAAGATAGTAAAACCCGATGTGCATGATTATTAAAGCTCGATGTAGCAATTGATTATGTACAACAACATCTACTGAGAATTTTTTCATATAATCTTAAAAGGTCATACTCACATCATTTTCATGGTATGGATGAGGGAAAATAGCCCCAAAAGACTAAGAATTTTCAATTGTTTAGGTGTTTGTGTGAGTTGTTGTAGTGTTCAACCATGAGGAATTCAACAAATGTTTGTCTACTAGATGGAGGAATGTGATTATGAAATGTTATTGGTGGTGATGCAAGTAATTTTTTTTTATTATCTTCATGAAAGGTTGAAAGCATTGCTTGTTGCATGTTGTAGTTTTTTTTTTGATAAGATGTTTTTATTGTCTATGTTGAAGATTAAGAAGACTAAAATATAGTTATCAAACAATTCATGAGGAAAAACCAGAATAGATGCCATTCAAACAAGTGAATGAAGACTAAAATACATTTAACAAGATAAAATTGTCACCATACCTCAAGGATTATGATTGCTCTTTGCTTCAAATGTAAAATGCTCATTTGATGTGTCCACTATATGTAAGAAGAGTTCGTGTGTGTCCAAGTAGTATGAGAATTCAATCCAAGGAGCCAAATAGAGTCCAACTGTTGTGTATTCACTCAAATGATCCAAATAGAGCCCAAGAGGTGTGTATTCAATCCAAATAGCCAAATAGAGCCCCAAATGTTGTGTATTCTATCCAAATGGTCAAGGAAGCACCAAATGGTGATTGAATTCAACATAAAATGGTGATGCTTGTCGGGCTGTACATGAAAAGAGCCAACAAAATGCGATGAAACAGGGATAAAATGTGGAAGAAGAGCGCGGGTGTTTTTCTAAATTTCATCTTCAGCAGGGACGCACACGCGCCAAGGAGCGCGTGCGCGCTTCTAGTGTGTGCATGCCTCTGTTGAACGTTGTATAGTTCGGTGGGTAATGTTCATTGCATTTATTACCCAACAAATGTAAATGTGTTGGTTTGTTCCTAGAGCCCCTCCCCCATAAAAGGCTTTAGGCCCTATTCTAACCCATAATCCCTAAGTGCATTTAAGTGCTTCTAGGTGTTTAGGGGTGATGATGGAGATGTTGATGAGGAAGGGGGAGATGACAATAAAGATGAGGAGGATGATGCAGATGATGATGATGATGAATATTTCAAGATGATGATGATGATGGTGATGAGGACATGGCGATAATGATGATGAAGATGATGATGGCGATGGAGATGTTGATGAGGAAGGGGGAGATGACAATGAAGATGAGGAGGAGGATGTAGATGATGATGATTATGGTGAAGATGATGATGATGATGATGATGATGATGATGATGATGATGATGATGATGATGATGACGATGGTGATGAGGACATGGTGATGATGATGATGGAGATGTAGATGAGGAGGATGATGCAGATGATGATGATGATGGTGAGGATGATGATGATGATGATGATGATGATGATGATGAATATGTCAAGATGATGATGACAATGGTGATGAGGACATGGTGATGATGATGATGAAGAAGATAATGATGATGGAGATGTTGATGAGGAAGGGGGAGATGACAATGAAAATGAGGAGGAGGATGATGGTGAGGATGATGGTGAGGATGATGGTGAGGATGATGATGATGACGATGAATATGTCAAGATGATGGTGATGATGGTGATGAGGAAATGGTGATGATGATGATGAAGATGATGATGATGATGATGATGGAGATTTTGATGAGGAAGGGGGAGATGATAATGAAGATGAGGAGGATGATGCAGATGATGATGGTAATGGTGAAGATGATGATGATGATGATGATGATGATGATGAATATGTCAAGATGATGATGATTATGGTGATGAGGACATGGTGATGATGACGATGATGATGAAGATGATGATGATGATGGAGATGTTGATGAGGAAGGAGGAGATGACAATGATGATGAAGAGGAGAACGATGATGATAAGGAGGAGGATGATGATGATGATGGGGAGGATGATGATGATGATGATGGTGATGATGAAGAGGAGGACAATGATGATGATGATGAGGATGATGGTGATGAGGATGATGATGGTGATGATGATGATGATGAATATGTTGATGATGATGATCGTGATCATCATCATCATCATCAACATCTCCATCATCATCATCATCATCATCATAATCAACATCTTCATCATCATCACCATCATCATCATCATCATCATCCTCATCACCATCATCCTCATATCCATCATCATCATCATGTTCATCATAATCACCATCATGATCGTGATCATCATCATCACCATCTTCATCGCTATCATCATCATCATCCTCATCACCATCATCATCCTCATCACCATCATACTCATCTCAATCATCATAATCATCCTCATGACGTTGATGATGAATATGGTGATGATGATGATGAAGAAGATGAATATGGTGATGATGATGATCACGACGCTGATGGCGATGATGATGATGGTGATGAATATGGTGATGATGATGATGATGAATATGGTGATGATGATGATGATGGTGATGGTGATGATGATGATGATGATGATGATGAAGATGATGATGAAGAGGAGGACAATGATGATGATGAGGATGATGGTGATGATGATGAAGATGATGATGATCACCATCATCAACATCTTCATCATCATCACCATCATCATCATCATCATCATCTCATCAACACCATCATCATCCTCATAACCATCATTCTCTTCATCATCATCATCATCATCATCATCATCATCATCACCATCATCCTCATCATCATCCTCATCATCATCTTCATCACTATTGTCATCATCATCAACATCTTCATCATCAGCATCATCTCATCATCTTCATCCTCATCTTCTTCATCCTCATCACCATCATCATCAGCATCATCTCATCATCATCATCATCATCTCCATCAACATCTTCATCATCGTTGTCATCTACCCATTCCTCATCAACATCTCCATCATCATCATATCAACATCTCCATCATTGTCATCATCATCTTCATCACCATCGTCATCATCATCAACATCTCCATAATCATCATCTTATTCATCCTCATCTTCTTCATCCTCATCACCATCATCATCATCACCATCATCATCATCATCGTCAACACCTTCATCATCATCATCATCATCCTCCTCCTCCTCCTCCTCATCCTCCTCTTCATCATCATCCTCCTCTTCATCATCATTTTCATCCCCCCCTTTCTCATCAACATCTCCAACATCATCATCTTCTTCATCATATCCAACATCATCTTCATCACCATCATCATCATCATCGACATCTTCATCATCATCACCATCATCAATTCATCACCATGATGATGATGATGGTGATGAGGATGAAGAAGATGATGACTATGGTAATGAAGATGATGTTGATGATGATGATGAAGATGATGATGATGATGGAGATGTTGATGAGGAAGGGGGAGATGGAAACGATGATGAAGATGTTGGTAGTGATGATGATGGTGATGATGAGATGATGATGATGATGATGGTAATGGTGATGAGGAAGGGGGAGATGAAATGATGATGAAGATGTTGATGGTGATGATGATGGTGATGATGAGATGATGATGATGATGATGATGATGATGATGATGATGATGATGATGATAATGGCGATGGTGATCATGATGTTGATGATGATGACGATGGTGATGAACATGATGATGATGATGATGAAGAATATGATGATGATGGAGATGTTGACGAGGAAGGGGGAGATGATAATGATGATGAAGAGGACGAAAATGATGATGATGATGATGCAGATGAATCATCATCATCATGATATTCATCACCATCATAATTATCATCCTCGTCACCATCATTCTCATCACCATCACCATCATCATCATCATCATCACTACCATCATCATCATCATCCTCATCATCATCTTCATCACCATCATCATCATCATCAACATCTTCATCATCATCACCATCATCACCGTCATCATCATCTCATCATCATCATCATCACCATCAACATCACCATCAACATCTTCATCATCATTGTCATCTCTGCCTTCCTCATCAACATCTCCAGCATCATGTTCAACTTCATTACCATCATTCTCATCACCATCACCATCGTCACCATCATCATCATCATCATCACCATCAACATCATCATCATCCTCATCATCATCTTCATCAGCATCGCCATCATCATCAAAATCTTCATCATCATCACCATCATCATCATCATCATCATCATCATCTCATCATTATCATCATCACCATCATCATCACCATCAACATCACCATCAACATCTTCAGCATCATTATCATCTCCCCCTTCCTCATCAACATCTCCATCATCATCTTCTCCATCATCATCATCATCATCTTCATCACCATCGTCACATCATCAACATCTTCATCTCCATCATCATCATCATCTTCTTCATCCTCATCACCATCATCATCATCACCATCATCATCATCATCATCACCATCACCATCATCATCATCACCATCTTCATCACCATCAACATCTTCATCATCATTGTCATCTCCCCCTTCCTCATCAACATCCCCATCATCATCTTCTTATTCTTCATCATCAACATCATCTTCTTCTCCATCACCATCGTCATCATCATCAACATCTTCATCACCATCACCATCATCATCATCATCATCATCATCTCATCATCACCATCATCATCCTCATCACCATCATCCGCATCATCATCATCATCATCATCATCATCATCACCATCATCATCATCATCCTCATCATCATCTTCATCACCATTGTCATCATCATCAACATCTTCATCACCATCACCATCATCATCATCATCATCATCTCATCATCACCATCATCATCCTCATCACCATCATCTGCATCATCTGCATCATCATCATCATCATCATCATCATCATCATCACCATCATCATCCTCATCATCATCTTCATCACCATTGTCATCATCATCAACATCTTCATCATCATCATCATCATCTTCATCACCATCGTCATCATCATCAACATCTTCATGACCATCACCATCATCATCACCATCAACATCTTCATCATCATTGTCATCCCCCCCTTCCTCATCAACATCTCCATCATCATTATCTTCTTTTCATCACCATCGTCATCATCATCAACATATTCATCACCATCACCATCGTCATCATCATCATCACCATTGTCATCATCATCAACATCTTAATCACCATCACCATCATCATCATCATCATCATCATCTCATCATCACCATCATCATCCTCATCACCATCATCCGCATCATCATCATCATCATCATCATCATCATCACCATCATCATCATCATCCTCATCATCATCTTCATCACCATTGTCATCATCATCAACATCTTCATCATCATCATCATTATCTTCATCACCATCGTCATCATCATCAACATCTTCATGACCATCACCATCATCATCACCATCAACATCTTCATCATCATTGTCATCCCCCCCTTCCTCATCAACATCTGCATCATCATTATCTTCTTCTTCATCACCATCGTCATCATCATCAACATCTTCATCACCATCACCATCGTCATCATCATCATCTCATCATCACCATCATCATGCTCATCACCATCATCCTCTTCATCATCATCATCGTCGTCGTCGTCATCATCACCATCACCATCATCATCCTCATCATCATCTTCATCACCATTGTCATCATCATCATCATCATCATCATCATCATCTTCATCACCATCATCATCATCAACAACATCTTCATGACCATCACCATCATCATCACCATCAACATCTTCATCATCATTGGCATCTCCCCCTTCCTCATCAACATCTCCATCATCATCATCTTCTCCGTCATCATCATCAACATCTTCATCTCCATCATCATCATCTTCTTCATCCTCATCACCATCACCATCATCATCATCATCATCATCACCACCACCAACACCATCATCATCATCATCCTCATCATCCTCATCATCATCCTCATCATCGTCCTCCTCTTCATCATCATTTTCATCCCCCCCTTCCTCACCAACATATCCATCATCATCATCTTCTTCATCATCATCAACATCATCTTCATCACCATCATCATCATCATCAACATCTTCACCATCATCACCATCATCAATTCATCACCATGATGATGATGATGGTGATGATGATGAAGATGTTGATGATGATGACGATGGTGATGAAGATGATGGCGATGGTGATGAAGAAGATGATGATGATGGATATGTTGATGAGGAAGGGGGAGATGAAAATGATGATGAAGAGGAGGACAATGATGATGAGGATGATGATGATGATGAAGAAGATGATGATGATGGTGATGTTGATGAGGAAGGGGGAGATGACAATGATGATGAAGATGTTGATGGTGATGATGATGGTGATGATAATGATGACGATGATGGTGATGGTCATGAAGATGTTGATGATGATGACGATGGTGATGAAGATGATGATGATGATGGAGATGTTGATGAGGAATGGGGAGATGACAATGATGATGAAGAGGAGGACGATGAGGATGATGAGGATGATGG
The DNA here is from genome assembly GCA_027924585.1 of Larix kaempferi. NCBI lineage: Eukaryota > Viridiplantae > Streptophyta > Pinopsida > Pinales > Pinaceae > Larix > Larix kaempferi. The sequence continues at coordinate 2,664,077 of BSBM01000026.1, read as the reverse complement.
TGATGATGATGAAGATGATAATGATGATGATCGTCATGATCATCACCATCATCCTCATCATCATATTCATCACCATTGTCATCATAATCAACATCTTCATCATCATCACCATTATCATCATCATCATCTCATCATCATCATCATCATCATCACCATCATCATCATCATCAACATCTTCATCATCATTTGCTTCGGGGTCACAGAACCCAAACCATCACATTTGTCAGACAAACCTTCGTAGTGAACTATGGGTTTTCCATCTTGTAGCCGAAGGGAAACATAATACCATGAATCGTCACCATTTCCAAGATGAAACTCAAGACTGCTGGAAACACTCCTCGGACGATGGGCGTGGGTCCTAATGAATTGAGAAACTAATTGAGGGAAAACGCAGTGAGAATTTGAGACGGTTGAACAGTGAAATGCATGCAGAATGAATGAAGAGTGGGTGGCGAGAGAAATGGCTTTGGGACGTTGTATGAGAGGAAATGGCAATGGGAATTGATTGATAAGGTCAAATTAAATTCACGGTCGTAATAAAATACACTTGTGTCTTCCATTGTCAGCTGCACTTCAATCTTGAAGGTGGTAGCCTTGGGACTAGACACAGGTCGCAGGTTCGAATCTCCTCAGTTCAGTTTGTCCCCTGTTATTTTTTCGTTGCAACTTATATGTTTTCTTTAATTTCATTTGTCAACTTTACGTATCCCTTTATATGTTTTCTTTAATTTCCTTTTTCAACTTTATGTATCCCCTTGAGAAAGGAAATTAAAGAAAACATATAAAGGGATACATTGTTTTTAAAAAATAAAATGTGTGTGCAAATAACGCGTGCACGCATGTAAATCCACATGCGCGCCTATAGACACACGTGCGCACCACATTTGCGTGCATGCGTGTCTAAATTCAAATTTTTTTTGGTGCCCTTGCAGGCTTGGAATTAGCTTTGGATTGCACCTTGAGGCTCGGTCTGATTTATGTCTTATTTATGGTAGAACACATCAAATGCTGTAACTTCATGTTTTTCACAACTAGTTCCACATATGCTCCATGAGTGCACTGCAGATGAAATTGCACACACTTGTCTAGCTCTGTGTGCAGATTCTAAATATATAATTTTTGAATAGATTTGTTGTTGTTTTCTATTTTTAATTCATTTTTAACTGCACTTATGTCAAATTTCTAAAAAACATAGGTCGTTTATTTGGCCTATAACTTTTGATTGGCTTACATATTTTGAAAATGGAAAAGAACCTACAATAGAGTATGAAAATACCTACAACCTAAAAAAAAAAGTATTTTGATTATTTTTAGACCATGATATGGTGGATCAACACTTGACCATGTCGTTTTAGGGCTTCACTGACTTCGGTAATTTAAAAAATATATAAAATTAACTTTTAAAATTTTGGAAAATTAGCTCCGCACAAGATTTGTCTATTCCTACGCCTATACATATTTTTTTTCTCATAAATTGAAAATTTACATAGCAAACAGGTGGGTCAACAAAAACGTGTGCATTATGTTTTAGAAAACAAATAACATACCAATCTTCGAATAATGACATTTTGGGGTGGTTATACCACTTTTCCATAAATAAAAGTTATATATCCGGAAGGTCGTCCATTTTTCTACGTTTCATATTTTTACACCTAATTGGAAAAAGTTTTGTAGGTACCTCTAATAATTGATTTTAATGATAATATTTCTATTTTTCCAGAATGTCATTGCAACTAACGTGTCATAATTGGGTATCATTACCTTGCACAAGCCCAGACGTCAAATGGACATTTCAAATATTTTCTTAATGGTTAACAATGGCATGTTCATTTCAGATCTACGTGTCAAATACATGCTAGCATGAAAAAAAATTCAGTCTACCCTAGGTCTCCCCTCAACAAAGCAAATGGCCCCTTGGTAAGATACCTAAGAAAATGGTCTCTAGGCTACCTCATTCGAGATACGTCAAGATGAGTATTCCATAGTTTCAATCCGAAGACAAGGATTTGGGTGATATTCAATATTGGATTGGGACAATGCAACACCCATCCATTCGGTTCCAATCTTTCCATTTTCCCATTAGTTTATAAAGAAGGCATGTGGTTTGATTCACATATTGCAGCTGCACAAGAAATTGATCATGTTGAGTCCATTGATGCTCTTTGGTAAGGAGTTTGCAAAGATATCTTTTCCATAATTTATTATGTATTCATATCAGATCATGTATGTTTTAACATCAATAAGCATTCATATGAATCTCCTCCATCACCAGACGATGAGTTTCATGGGGCCTTTGCACATGCTTTTTTCCTACACTACATTGATACACTGGTGCATGATCATGGCGTCCACAACATCTTCATCAAGTTTGTTACCTAGTGTTAGAACAGTAACCACACTTAGTACCATAATCCATAAATTTTTAATTGCCCATGTGCTTAATTAAACCATGTTTTGGATTAAGTGACTATAGTTGGTCAAAAACCCACTTTGAGAGTGTTCACACCCACTTCTGAGCAAACCAGTTCACCCAGCCTCCAGTTTTGTCCACAAGTGCGCCCTCATTTATTGTTGGTGCGCCCTCTCTCCTTGTTTTGGGGAATTTAGTTGACCAAGGGCGCTAGGGTGGATTTTTGCCCACTTTTGGCTAGATTTGGAGCATTTAATGCTCCCTTGGGCCCCCAAACCTCCTCTATTTGCTCACCCACGCCTTCCTTGAGCTAATTAATGACTCAGCATGCTTCAGCCACCTCCACACCAGAATTCGTAGCTGTTTGGGGTGATTGGGATTGAGTTGGACCCACCTAGGGGGGATTGAGGCCAATTTGGCATTGATGACTTGTACACTCAGCTTGAGCCACCTAATGCTCTCGATTTTCTCATGGATGTAATAAAAACCTGTTACTAACATTTTCACATGTTAGACAGTCAGTTAATCAAAGGTTTCAGCATACATTGTGTGTAAATTTATCTCTTTTTTCAAGTTTTTCCACAGTTTTTGCAAATTAATTCGATTTTGTGAGGTTCTCCATAGCTCCTCGATCTTCTGTGATCAAAATACTCACATGGTACCAGAGCCATCATGGATTTAGTGAGTTGCAGGCCAACATTGAGCGTTGAACTGCATTCTAGAGAGGATTTCCAGATAAAAATTGAGTGTTTTTTGCAGGTGTTTCAGTAGTTTTCTCACCATTAACGCAGCAGTCATGGAAGAAAACCAAATTTTGCTCACACCCTTCAATTTTTTCGATTGGAAGGCTGAGATGGTCATCAAGCTGAGATCTAAGGGTCTCTATAGAGTGACCATGGGCACAGAAGTGGAGCCAAATTCTGCTGTGGAGAAAGCAAAGTACTACAATCGACTTGATGAAGCTTATGGATTGCTATGCCTGAGCATTTCAAGGGAACTCTTGTTTCATACAGACAGTTTGACAACCCCCAATGAAGTATGGGTGAAGCTAGAATCACTCTTTGGGAAAACTGATGAACTGAGAGGCCACCAGCTTGAAAACGAGCTCATTAGCTTGAGCCCAGCGCATTTTGAAACCATCCAGGAGTTCTTCACGAAATTCAAGTCACTGGTGCTTCAACTGCAACAATGTGGAATTGTTAAGAAGGAGGAACAACTGATTCTGTCCATCCTTTCGAAGCTAGGCCCAGAGTTTTCAGTATTTGTTAGCACATTTCACTCAGCCAAAATGACCCTTCGAAATTGGCAAATGCCATCACTAGCTACCTTCATGGAGTGTCTCACTCAGGAGCAGGACAAACTAGTTCAGATGGGCACCATAAAATCAAAGGACCAAGCATTGGCAATGGGTGTTTCAAATGCAAGCAAAGGAAAGCAGAAAGCCAAGAATTCGAAGCAGCAAGAGAAGAGGAAGTTTGACAAGACCAAGTCTGCAGATGGGGGTTCGAATCTGTCAAAGGAGAAGGACAAGAAGGGAAAAGAAAAGACCAAATGCACCTATTGTCATAGGGGATGGCATCCAGAGAGCTCATGTATGAAGAAAACCATTGACTCAATGGTGCAGCTGCTGGAGAAGAACAACATCCCAGTCCCTGAGGGCGCAAGGAAGAAAGAGAGCACCTCAAACCCTGACAATAAGGAGAAGTGTCATGCTTTGGTAGCAGGTACTTCGAATCCCTCTTCCTTCATCATTGATTCAGGAGCTTCCAGACATATGGTTTCATCCAGAGAGCTCTTCTCCTCTTTGCATTCGAATGGTGGCCCAACAGTTCGAATGGGAGATGATTCAGAACTCCAAACCAAGGGGATTGGAAGGATTGACATGGAGCATGGCTATTTCAGTGATGTGCTCTATGTACCTTCATTGGCTGCAAATTTTCTATCAGTCTATCAAATGACCCATACAGGAGAAGCCAAGAGAGTGACATTCACTCCAGATTTGGTAGAAATCTCAGAAATCTCCTCAAATCAAGTTGTGGCAGTAGGGTATGCAGATCATGATGAGAGAATGTACAAATTCTCAAATTTCATTCCAAATTCTAGTGACCATGCTCTTGTCTCTCATGCCAGCGAGACCTCCAAGTTATGGCATGAAATATTTGGCCACATGAACTACAAATACCTCCAGCAATTGCACAAGGACGAGATGGTGGAAGGGCTTCCAGAAATCAAGTCATCAAATGGTGCATGCATTGGGTGTGTAGTTGGAAAGCATCCTGAGCGCAGCTATGAGAAGGGAATGGCAAGGAGAGCCACTCAACCACTTGGATTGGTACATTCAGACCTCATTGGTCCTCTTCCCACTCCATCATATGGTGGATCAAGGTATGTACTTACATTCATAGATGACTACTCTCGATTCTGCTGGGTTTACTTCCTTAAATTGAAGTCAGAAGTGTTTGAGAAACTGAAGATTTGGAAAGCCCTAGTGGAGAACCATAGTGGTCATAAGATAAAGATCCTTAGGAATGATAATGGAAAGGAATATGTGAATAATAACATTCAGCACCTTTGTGAGGAATGTGGCATCCAAATGCAACATTCAATCCCCTACACACCTCAGCAAAATGGTGTGGCAGAGAGGAAAAATAGATCTCTCAAGGAGATGGCTACTTGCATGATTGAAGCTAGGGATATAAGCCCTAAGCTATGGGCTGAAGCCATCAATTGTGATGCTCATATTCAGAACAGATCCTTTCACAAATCAGTCAAAGGAAAAACCCCCTATGAGGCATGGTTTGGACAAAAACCAAATGTGTCAAATTTCAGGATTTTTGGGTCTAGAGCATGGGCTCGAATTCCATCAGAAAAGAGGAAGGCTTTGGAGCCACAGAGCAGGGAATGTATCATGGTTGGATATGGTGAGGACACAAAGGGCTACAAGCTCTTTGACACATCCACACTTAAAACTTTCATTGAGAGAAGTGTGCAATTCGAAGAAGAACCAATTCCAGATTTTGAGCTTGCACCGGGGGAAAGCTCCTCTCCTCCACACCTCAATGAGATTAGTGATGATTCTTCCTCTGATTTTTCTGATATTGCTGAAGATGACATAGCTAAAGATGACATTGCTGTACATGAGTCACCATCAAGGCCCAAGTGGGCTGAAAAAATCATAGAAGCTGCAGGTGAATTGGCAGGCAATCCCCAAGAGCCTAGGAAGACTAGATCCCAAACAATCAATGCTTCCTTTGCAAATGAGAGTGAGCTTGCTGATCACTGTTATATGATGATTGGATCTGATCCAACATCATATCAGGAAGCTCATCATGATCCAAGGTGGAGGGCAGCAATGCAAGAAGAATTCCAATCTCTCAAAGAGAACAAAACATGGGATTTGGTGCCTCTTCCTCCCAAGAGGAAACTAGTGCAATGTAAGTGGATTTTTCGAACCAAACCTGTTGCTGATGGTTCTGATCTGAAATATAAGGCTAGGTTAGTGGCTAAGGGCTACTCACAAATCCATGGTGTGGATTATACAGAGACCTTTGCACCAGTTGCAAAGATGGACTCAATTAGACTAGCTCTAGCCATGGCAGCTAGTAAAGGTTGGGAAGTTCACCACATGGATGTCAAAAGTGCATTCTTGCATGGTGAGCTACAGGAAGAGATATATATGCAGCAGCCTGAAGGATTCCAAGAGGATCCCACACTTGTATGCAGGTTGAAGAAGTCACTCTATGGACTCAAGCAAGCCCCCAGGGCTTGGTATGCCAAAATGGATGCCTTTTTGCTCTCAATTGGTTTCTGTCGATGCAAGTCTGATCCAAATGTTTATTTGCAGCATTGTGATGATAATCTGCAGGTCATTGTACTGTATGTTGACGATCTCTTAATTACAGGGAGCTGCACCAAACAAATTGGCTCAATTAAAGCTTCTTTGCACAGTGAATTTGCCATGAGCGACCTAGGATTGCTAAGGCAATTTTTGGGTTTGGAAATTGAGCAATCTGAGAGAGGTATATTGCTGAGTCAATCTAAGTATGCTTCAGACCTGTTATTCAAGTTCAAAATGGCTGAATGCAAGGCAGCCAAGTGCCCATTCCTTTCAGGCATAAAACTAGGTGAATTTGAAGACTCTCCGGTGGTGGATTGCACTCTCTATAGGCAGCTAGTTGGAAGTTTGCTGTACCTTACACATACAAGACCTGATTTGTCTTATGCTGTAAGTGCTGTAGCAAGGTATATGCAGCAGCCACATGAGATCCATTGGAAGGCAGCCAAAAGAATCCTTCACTATGTCCAAGGAACAAAGAGCTTCGGGGTACACTATGCAGCTGGTTCTTCACTTCAACTAGCTGGATTTTCTGATTCCGATTGGGCGGGAGATCCCATCGATAGAAAGTCCACTTCAGGTTTTGTGTTTATGTTTGCTGAAGGTCCTATTTGCTGGTCAAGTAAGAAACAGCATACAATTTCTCTTTCATCAGCAGAGGCCGAGTACAGGGCAGCAGTGAACGCAGCCACACAGTGTGTTTGGTTGCAAGGCATTCTTCGGGAGTTTGGTGTTGCTATTGATTCTCCAACCAATATTTGGGTGGATAATCAAAGTGCCATCAAGATATCTACTGATCCAGTACAGAGGCAAAGAACAAAGCACATTGAGATCCACATGCATTACATTCGGGGCTTGGTGCATGACAGGGTGATTTCACTGCAGTATTGCCCATCCACCGAGCAAACTGCTGATATTTTCACCAAGTGCTTTACTGAGAAGACCTTCACTCACCTGAGAGCTTTGCTTGGAGTGAGTGATGGATGGTGATTGCTGCAATTTAATTGCAGGTTCAGCCCCATGTCCATTTTTGAGGGAAGTTTTTATCCCATGAGGTTTTACTTCTTTTCCTCGGTTCATATGGACAAATAAAATTTCTGTTTGTATTGAGGTGACTTGAGCCTTTGTTGCCAAGGCCTCCCACTTATCTTTCATGAGATGTACAAAGTTATGGTTAAGGGGGGGTGTTAGAACAGTAACCACACTTAGTACCATAATCCATAAATTTTTAATTGCCCATGTGCTTAATTAAACCATGTTTTGGATTAAGTGACTATAGTTGGTCAAAAACCCACTTTGAGAGTGTTCACACCCACTTCTGAGCAAACCAGTTCACCCAGCCTCCAGTTTTGTCCACAAGTGCGCCCTCATTTATTGCTGGTGCGCCCTCTCTCCTTGTTTTGGGGAATTTAGTTGACCAAGGGCGCTAGGGTGGATTTTTGCCCACTTTTGGCTAGATTTGGAGCATTTAATGCTCCCTTGGGCCCCCAAACCTCCTCTATTTGCTCACCTACGCCTGCCTTGAGCTAATTAATGACTCAGCATGCTTCAGCCACCTCCACACCAGAATTCGTAGCTGTTTGGGGTGATTGGGATTGAGTTGGACCCACCTAGGGGGGATTGAGGCCAATTTGGCATTGATGACTTGTACACTCAGCTTGAGCCACCTAATGCTCTCGATTTTCTCATGGATGTAATAAAAACCTGTTACTAACATTTTCACATGTTAGACAGTCAGTTAATCAAAGGTTTCAGCATACATTGTGTGTAAATTTATCTCTTTTTTCAAGTTTTTCCACAGTTTTTGCAAATTAATTCGATTTTGTGAGGTTCTCCATAGCTCCTCGATCTTCTGTGATCAAAATACTCACACCTAGAAGCAGTTCATTCAGCTCATTCATGTGAAGAACAAGACATTGTGAATACATTCTGATTATTAATGCGCCATGTCCATTCTTGAGGGGGGGTTTTCTTCCCAAGTGGTTTTCCCTCTTTCCTTTTTTTACATGGACAAATATTTGTTTTTTTTGTAAAGGGTGACCATAAGCCTCCTTTGCATGAGACCTAATTTTTCTTTCATATCACTCTAATTCAATATTAAGGAGGGGTGTTACAACATTAAAAACCCACTTCATACTTAGGATATAATTTATTAATCATTTTTTATTAATTTCCTAGGTGTTGACTAGGTAGTTGGCCTCATTTTGGATTAGTATGCCACCCCTTTCCATCATGATCCTCAAAAGAGAACTTGGAAATATTTTGGATAAGATTATATCATATTTATGACTGTCATGAATTAGTAAGAGCACTTTCCTGCTTTAGACAATTGTGTCTTGCTTTTTCTACTTTTAGTGGACAAGGATAAAGCTAGTTTGACTTGGCAAGATGTCTATTATTAGGCCAACTCATGGTCCATCTGTTTTTCTCCAAAATCCATCATCACATTTGCTTTTCATCACTCATTAGCTTCCATACCCGATTTAGCTTATTCATGAGCCTCTTGATAGATTTGGAAAGTGATTTTGCCACCTAGGGGTTCTTTAGATTTTAGTAAGCTTGCCTTTTGTGAGCTTTCAAACTTGCCTCTAAGGAATTAGAATTCTCTCTTGAGGATGTATTATATATTGTATTATTATTTATGAATAATGCACAATGATTTTTTCTCAAATTGATCCTATATTATTCTTCTCATATTCTCTGGAAATATTCTAAGTGAAGTTGTCTTATTGAATCTAGATCTAGGCAATCTAAATCCTAACATTTGCAAACCAGTATGTGCCAAAAGACACCTACTAAGGTTTGTGGAAAACTTAGTAGCAGTTCAAAGAGGAAAATTTTAATATCTATGAAACAAAATTTAAAAACTATACTAAACATGCATATATATGAAACTAAAATCAATTAAGAAAATCTAAACTAATAACGAACACATCCTCTAACATACAGGTGAACAAAATGTAGGTTTTAACATCGATAATTGGTGTAATGGGTGAGTATGACATGGCGAGGGTTCTCCTTCAACCCTTGACATTTTGAACAACCACATATTACCTGGGTGTCATAAAAGAGATATAGCTCATGAATAATTATTGTTAATGACCCAGGATTGCATCTTGAAGATAGCATGTTACAATTGGTGGGGTAAAGTAGCTTCCCATTTTCATCTATGAACTGCTTGCGGTATTTGATCCTAATAAGAGCTTATGAAGTTTTGCAATTGGTGGAATATCTTATGCATCTGAATTGATCCTAAATTATGATTATACATTATAGAATACATTAATATTCATATTCACATGGATAAGTAACATAAATTCAAATGGATAGTCAAGTTATAGATAAAACCTGAACTTATTGGAGATGGAAAGGGAGAACTCGTCGAACTTTAAACAAGATGGAATGAGCGGGAATCTGAAGAATCGGCCATTTGATGCTATAAAATTCTCTCCCTGCATTGAGGCAAATCAACAATCAATATACGTCTTTATAGTCCTAAAATATTTTTGAGCACCATTTAACAATCTAACTTACAATTTAGTATGGAAACCATTTTGTAAGAATAAGGTGAGTTTAAGCAACATATGTATACTATAAAATATTGTAATTGATGTGGCTTAATCCTAAAAGAACATTTGAGATGACTATTAAATTTTAAGTTGAAACATCAAATGATTCATAGGATTTTTAAATTCAACCGGTGTGCCCAATCTACAACCACCACACTAGTGTGACTTTAACATTAGGACGCACCTGGGAAACATCACAATGAACGCACTATATATAGATATTTGAAAAATACCCCACAAAAGAAAATATATGCTATATTTGATAGTGGATATTTATTGATGCATTTTACAAAAATATGCATACTGGTGTGTTTAGTATCCATAAGTGCCCGGGGCATCATAATTTGTATATGCACCTAAGCATGATATATGTTTCTTAATATTTATTTTTATTTTTATTTTTTTATTATATGGTTATATGGTGCCACGTTAAACCTTAAATGCACCAGTGCATTTATGTCCTATACGCACTAGTGCGGCATAATCTTAAGTGCATCGTAATGCCGAAACTTAAAATTAAAAAAAGTGCAGTAGTTATTTTTTCCCTAAACTGAAAAAGGAGAGGGAATTTTAATTTCTAAAACTATTTTGAAAAGGTGTTTAAAAGTAAAAAACCTAAACGTTAATTCATTCTTTTTCCAAAATTTTGAGGGAAGGGTTTTGGAAGAGAGACTTACGCTAAAGGAGTTTGGAGCAACTAGATTATTCCGAGGATCAAAATTTATTAGGTATGGTGAATCAATCAAAACGATGCATAGTTTGAAATTTCAAGTATGTAAAATATTACTATTGATCTTATTATCCTAACTAAGATTAGTGTTTTCTTGTGTACCACCGGAATCCATGTTAACATTTTGTTCGTTCATTGTGTGGGTTTACACTCTGCAATTGAAAATTTCTCTATTATTTTAATAATTTGGGAATTATTACAAATTTAATAAACAAAAAACAATGAATAAAATGACAAAAAAATGGAATTTACCTATCAAATTGACTTGATGATGAGTTGGTGGATGGATTTAGATCATGTTGGAGTGGAAATGGTGAGTTTGGTGGCTTGTAACGACGCGCACACGGAGAGTGAGTCGCGCTCGGCTGCAAAGGGTAGAATTACAAAGACTTTGCCCTGATTTTTTTATAATTTTAACAGGAGAGCGTGCGCGCATTTGAGTGCTTACACACCAAAAATGCGCACACATAGCAGTGTGCACGCACCTCAATTCGGTACTGAACCTAAAAGCGCATGCACGTTACCTTAGGTGCGTGTGCATGATCATTTTCTCCCTGGTAGTGTGGCCCCGTTGCAACACTTTTGGGGAGCAACTTTGTGCGCCCGCCCAAGAGTATTTGCATTTAGTAGAATTTGCTTATAATAATGGATATAAAGCTTCATTAAAAATGAGCCCATTTCAATTATTGTATGGTCGAAAATGCCACATGCATGTGTCTTTGGATAACCATGTTGATAGGATTGTTCTAGGACCTGACATGTTAAAGGAGATGGAACAGATGGTGAAAGAAGTGCAACAAAACTTAAAATTTTCCTAGAATCGACAGAACAGTTTTGGAGATTTAAAAAGAACTCCGAGAGAGTTCAACGTTGGCGATCATGTATATCTAAAGGTAAAACCAAAGAAGAGTACCTTGATCTTGGGAAGGTGTTCCAAGTTGGAACCCATGTATTGTTGGACTCAAGATAGTGGCTACCGTCCACAAAACAACTAGTTGAACTTGTTCACACCTCGCATGGCAAACTCGAGTTCTAGGGTGGAATTATTTTTACTAGTTTTTATTTCATTGATATCTCTATGGATGTTTTCTTATGATTTCGTATTTTGCTTTAATGAAATTTAAAATTATTGCATGCAGACAATAATCTTGATGTAGAAATAAGTTCTCAATGCCAGCCATCTATTTTATGTTAACATATTAATTTTTGTGTCCATACTTTAATGTGTATACAACTTATAAGATAATGTAATGGAATATTAGTAGTTATTTTATAGTAGATGTGTTTTGAGTGTTTTTACTGTAATTAATTTGATATTTAATATTTAAATTTTTGGTATTCTCTCAATTTTAGTAAAATTGTACATCTTATAAAATTATAATGTATCTCAATTTTAGTAAAATTGTACTTTTTATAAAATTTTAATGTAAATTAATTTTATGTTTAATATTCAAAATTTCTCAATTTTAGTAAAATTGTACATCTTATAAAATTTTAACATAAATTAATTTTATGTTTAATATTCAATTTTTCTACATATAACATGAAACATTTGAACGGATAAGATTCTTCATTATAATGAAAAATAAATAATGAAATGATATTCAAAATGTTTGGATTAGATTTTAAAAAAATAAAATAGTTTGAATGCCTTATTGATAAATAAATATTTTAGTTACCAGTGTCTCATGAAGTTAAATAAGCGGGAAATCTAAAGCAACAATGATAATCCAATTAATGTATGGTTCACATTCTTATTTTTCAAATTTCAAAAAAATTTAATTTGCAAACTCTCTGTTTTGTACGTCCCCTAAGGATGAAAATAACACTTGAATTTTCATACGATGAGGTAAAGTTGTTGCAAAGATTGCGTTCTTGGTGTTATTATTCTATTATGTTTCTGTGCTGCAAATTCAGCAATGGTCATGATGGAAATATGCTATAGGCTGCTTCACATACCTTATTCCCATCGGCGTCGACATCTTTTTCTTCTTCTTGTGTTCAGTTTAGTTATGATTCAATTCTTTCACTTTCTCTCTTGGTTTATAGGCTAATCATGAAGCTCTATGTTAAAGGTCTGTACTAGGACAGATCCATATTAACCTTGGATCTGTTATGTTATTTGGCTATAGGCATCGTATACCTCGAAGTGCCAAAAACCCTAAAATCTCTTAAATTTTATTACAACCTTTTCTTAGTTCTCTTACAATTTCTAGAATGTCCAAATTATAGAGAGATCTGTAATGCAGGCCTTCATTCTTACAAGAAATTCTCCAAATAGATATAAGAAATTCTCTGAATGGCAATTATAGGATTATCGTTAGTTTCTTATATGAGTTTTTTGCGTTAATTTGCACTGGTGACTATTCTTTCTACAGGTTCTAAGAATATATATTGTCCTTTGTGTTCACAATAATATCAAACGGGCTTTGAGTACACATTTATAAATCCTCTACTAAAGGTTTTATTTTTTTAATATTGATATTCCTTGTTAGCAAGTCCAATATAATCAAACTAAGTCCAATGTAATCAAATTGGTTAGTTTTCCTAAATCTCTTCTTTTGCATATTAACCCTTGTAGGCGTCATATTCAATCTCAAAGGGTATAGAGGAGCTGGCGACATGAAGGGACGGATAGATACAGATGGATATTGAACTAGAGGATCAACCCTTTGATTTGGATTTCCATCCATCTGCTCCTATTGTTGCAATTGGACTTATTACAAGCTGCCTCCCATTACACAGAGTCTTTAATTGCTGTCAAATATTATCAATGCTACTGCCTATCAATGTCGCAGTCTTTAATTGTTGTTAAAGATGTCGCAGTCTTTAATTGTGGTTAAAGATCATCAATGTTGCAATCTATTCGTTTTTCCTCCATTTTATCTCTTCTATGCTTTTAACATTTTTATTTTATCAGTATAACTTGCAATCTTTTGGTAACAGAATGGCAAGGTGTTCCTATTATATCGTCCTCTTATGATTTTTGGCATGTTGTTGTAGGATGTGACAAATGAAGAGTCACTGCAGAGCTAAAAGGTCAACTTGATTATTGGAAATTACAATAATGGAAATTTAGTCGCATCTTTGATTGCACGTAAAGAAGGAATCACTCATGTTTTTTCACTTGCCATGTGCTTTTGTATATTTGCAGCTGGAAAAGGATTCGTTTTTCTAAAAAAATTCAGTCTAAAAACATATCTTCTTTGTCATCTCAGTGCAACATAGCCCATGCTTTGGAGAAGACCAAATACCCATATTCAGACATATATTGGAAATTTTTTGAAGAAAAATACCACTTCTCTTGCCAGTTTACTACAAATCTATTTGCAATGAATCATGCAGATTTCATTATCAATAGCACATATCAAGAGATTGCAGGAAGGTTTGACGTTATCCTTCTTTAGAGAACATTTTGAAACTCTTGTTTATTTATTTGTTTTGAATTTGCTAAACTATTATTCTGAGTATGTGAGACTTGAAAACCAAAAAGGGCAATTTTTTCTTTTCTTATTTTGAACTAATTAGAAGTAACCAGTATTTTAGTATGTACATATAAATATATGAATTTGTTATTGCAGCAAGGATACTGTTGGATAGTATGAAATCCACACTGCTTTCACCATGCCTGGTCTCTACCGTATGGTTCACAGAATTGATGTTTTTTATCCCAAATTCAACATTGTTTCTCCTGGAGCAGACATGCAGATTTATTTCCCTTATACAGAAAAGCAGCATCGCCTTACTGCTTTACATGGTTCCCTTATATAGAAAAGCAGCATCGCCTTACTGCTTTACATGGTTCAATTGGGGAACTCTTGTTCAATCCTCAACATACAAATGAACATATGTAAGGAATACTCTCCACAGCAGTTCTTTCTCATTCTATTTTTTTGACATCTCCTATTTAGTAATGTCAGTTTGTGTGAGTCTTCGCCTAATTTTGAGACATGTAACTCTGATATATATTCATGAATGTCGATTTTGTATTTTTGGATTCATCTTAGTCTTGGTGAATTATTTGTCTTGGGAAAACTGAAAATGATTGTTTATAATTCATATCCTCTTCATTGGCTTTTCTTTGACCTCATCTTATTTCTCTTTCAGTGTATTGAAATCAAAATATGATAGTATTAATTAATAATGTCTTAACCAGTTCCTCTCTTTCAATATGTGACAAGTACATAGTACGCACCAATTCTCTAAGAGTAAGTTTGATGTCCAATGGGATTCCATGCAGTCCTGAGTGATCACTTCAAAGTTGTAATTAGACATTTTTCTTTACATAAAGTAATAATTTATTTCATGCTTGCAATGTTTCTTCGTATTCAGAGAAATCTGGGTCATTGTTTCCAATGAAAAAATCAATTCAAGTCAAATTTCACCCATGACCTGGGAAAATGATGAGAAATCTGAGTCTGTGTAATATATAAACAAATATTAATATCCCTATTAATAAGATATTAAAACAATTCCAAAAACTCCTCATAACTAGCCACAAAGTTGGTGGCAATGTCGGGGACATTACCACCATGTGGCTCTTGTTAGATTATGGTGTAAAAAGATAAAGCATATGAAATTGAATTAGCTTATGACATATCTAAGAACAAAATGGAAAATTCACCAACCATGGGTCTCGAGATTTGGAGGAGAATAGAAGCTGAGGAAACCTAGTTGGTTAGTAGAGAATATTTAGCTACTATTGAAGGACATTATTTTTTTTATTACTTTAAAGGACATTATTTTTTTTATTACTTTAGGTATTTTTCTCACGTGGTTGGAGATCTTGAAATTACTAGTGAATTGACCATGAAGGGGTCCTCCCTCACACTAGTAGATAGTAGATTTAGGTACAAATTCCAATGTTGTACTGATGTTTATGTTGTGCCAACCAGATGAAATGCAAAAAATCAAATTGTCAATAAATGTTCATCGCATTTTAGACATATCTATGTAATCATATGTTGACATAGACATATCTTTGTAATCATATGTTGACATACATTTAGTGCCACATGTGTTTGAATTGATTTTGTGATCTCTATTTATATCATATATTTGGCGATCATTAATTGAAACATTGATGTTAATTATTGCCCCATGCCATTTTTAAACTATTCAATGAGCTTCGGCTATGTCAGAAGTGTAACAAACCGACATCATAATTTCAACACTTCACAGTCGAAACTCCAACATTCACAAGTGCCATGCATCATTTTAAAATATTTAGTGATCTTTATTCACATCGGAATACTGATAAAATATCGTCAAAACCCAAATATTTCTAAGTGTAAAGTTCTAATTCTATTTATGGTTCCTCAATGTCAAGTAGAATTAAGCTTCGAAATTTTATATATAGTTCACAATTATTTATGTATTACGTAGAAGGTGAAACATAACGCCTCACACCTGCATGCTTTTCGTGCTTGTTATTTTTGGTGGATTTTATGTTCTATTTAATGATCGACTATTGAGAACGTCTCTTTCTCTCAGGTTTTGCAAACTGTTATTTCATTACTGTTGAGAGAAGAGGTTGCCTTCCATGCATCTCGATGTGTAAGGATTTACCCTTGTCATTATACTATTATCCTTCTTGCTGCGTCCTGGAGATTCCGAGGGTGTATCCTACCTTCTACTTATTATATTTTATTATTGATAATTGGCCGGAACCTTGACGTTGTTAAACGATAAGCATTTCATGCATATTAGTATGACAGCAAGAAGGGAGCACCTAGTTTTTATACTTGGAGAGAGTGAACCAACCAAAGTGTTGTATTTTAAAAAAACTCTAGGTCGAGAGTTTAGTTCAAAAATCTAGACTCAGAGTTTGGAAGATATTTTTTCAATGGAGAGTTTG
This sequence comes from Larix kaempferi, assembly GCA_027924585.1. Lineage (NCBI taxonomy): Eukaryota > Viridiplantae > Streptophyta > Pinopsida > Pinales > Pinaceae > Larix > Larix kaempferi. The sequence goes on along the minus strand of BSBM01000026.1, from coordinate 2,647,676 downwards.
CGGTCAACTAAACCTGCGAAATTTTTTGCTTCTTTCCGGAACCTACAACTTCAACAAGCCCAAACCCCTACAAATTTTGAAGATTATTTGTTGGACTTGGTACCAATGGATTCATCTCTGAATCTAGTTTCCAATGATATAAAAATTGTTTCATTTCATTTTGAATTTATAATTATTAATAATTTTTTTCTAAACTTTATCCCTTAAGAATTTTATTGTTCTGAAAATCACCCAAAATGAAAATTCAATATCATAACAAAGACAACACCAAAACAATTGAGACAATTGAAATCTTCATAGAGATCTTCCTTTCCCCATCCTCTTCAAAAGGCTGCTTTTAGTTTTTTCAATAAGAGTCACACAAAAGAAAATTGAAGCTCACCAACATGTGTTGATAAGGCACCATTTTCTGAACATATGCTATTTCGATAAATAATAAAAAATAGTTTTCAAGTCCGAAAAACCTCAAAATATAGTCCATGGACAAGTATAGTGTGTATAGATTATGAGCATACATTTTTTTTACCTAAAATGAATACATCTCTAAAAAAACTAGTGCTCACATAGGTCACTCAATATCCATACCTACCATTTTCAAGTATATGTCGTTGGTGAGCACCAAATTTGTCGCACGATATGTCCATAATTTTATTTATTTTTAAATATGAGTACGAAGCTAATTCAGTTCTCTAAAAAATTTGTGTTTACTTCAAGGTGAAATTCCTAAGGGAGGTATGGATTTAAAGGGGTCGAAGTTGAAAAACATAAAATTTTGCAAGTTTGTTTGTCAAAAAACAAGCAAAATAGTTACTCAACTTCATGTTTTCACCCCAAGGGTAAGTTCGGATACTGTTGTGTTTAATTATATTAGAATTTATGGATATATAGGCGTTATATATACTTAAAGTGTGAATAAGATGCACCCTTAGTCTCTTGAAATATAAGAGAGAAGAAAGGGCTCCCGGTGAGATAATTATCTACCCTAGTGGATTCGTTGCCTAGCTCGGGGGTGGTCTCTTGGCGGAAATATTACACGCCGAATAAAGAACCAAAAAGTTGGGTGGAACGTTGCAATTAAACCTTCAATCAAACAAGATCATATAAATATTCATTTAACAATTTATTACTGCTGCTAAGTAATGTTAAGTTCCAACATGATATATTCATGAGTTAATGAAAATTGTGTTGAATTAATGAAATCTGTGAATATTTCTTTAACTACTATGTAATGTTTAAGATAGTAATGAATGTTCTTATGTAATGTTTAAGATAGTAATGGATGTTCTTTTGATTTAATGACTATGTGCAAGATTGGCGTGCAAAAGAAATTAATGGTTTCTCCTCATTTTCATAAGAATATGATGTAATCCTTTTGTATGAATGAGTAAAGAATAGATTGACGAATGAGTATTCTTACCTTCATGAATTATAAGAATTCTTACTATATGATTCAACCGTTATTATGTCTAAAGGTACTTCCAATAGGTATATGTGAAATACACTATCATGTTAAGTTATATGGTAGTATATTGTTCTAAACACATTAGATAGATGCTAAAAGCTTTGTCTTAACCAAAGTATGTATTTAGGAAAAGTTTATGTATGGAAGCATTTCATTATTTTTAAGTGATTTATAGTTCACAAACGAATGTGGATATAGTGCGAAACGAATATTGGATCTAAATGAAAGGATGATGTATATCATTAGCGTAACTTCGTTAGTGCACATGATGCAAATAACATGTTGTTGTGTTTTCATATTAAGCATGGAAATAAATGTTATACTTTGGTATTTTATAAAAGAAAATAAAGTGGTTTTAACAAGGTTAGGGTAGCTTGGGTTATAACACTCTACAACTTAGATTGAATTAACGTGAATAATTGACATGACTGTATGTCATTGGCTATAGTCGACGAAGGATAAGGTGAGTTGAATTATATGTTCCTATATAAGTATAACTTACAATTGGTAGAGATATATTTTGATTAGAAATAATTAAATGACACTAATGTTAATTTTTGGGTTTATTGGGATGGTGTTAAAAAGAAAAAGAAAAAATTCATACCTCATTTTCTCAAAATAATAACCAGGAAATTGGGTACATTAATTCCACTATATCCATACTAATGTTCCAAAGTATTCGTGGAAGTCTTCTTCCCTATTTCTCAAATCCGTTGTTTTACTCAATGGAAAACAACTTGCACATAAGAGAAAAAAAAGTGCAATTTTGATGGTACTAAAAGAAAAATGTTGTGTTCATTGGCATATAAGACTTTTAGGTCAAGGCACTCTCACTTTTGACAGATGATGTAGTTTTATTTACCTATTTCCAAGGAAACTTGATTTATTAGATCAATTTGTGATCTTATGTAATAGGTGGTTGACCTCAACAATACTAGGACTATGGTATACTTTCCAAAAGGCTCCCTATCTACATGAGATAGACAGTGGAGCTACCATGTATGCTTACTCGAGTGTGCAGTTCACCATTCCTAAATTCCCTATAGCTTGGACATAAGATGGAATACCTTGGGATTATGGTGATTCTTTACATAAAATATTGACAATATGGAATGATTCTTATAATGAAGCTTCTCCGCTAGTTTTCTAACATGAAGTTTTCTTACTTGAATTGGTATTTGGTAACTATAACTTTTCTATTATTGGTAAAAATGTGTCATCAATACATGTGGAATTTGATTTCCAAATGTATCCATTAAAAAAATTTGAAGGAAGAAATTGATTGTGTCTACTCTACAAAATAATAATAATAATTGTTTCTCAAATTGTCATGGACAATGGGCATACTACAATCGTGAAGTCCAAATACGTGGATATTGTGAGGGTTCAACAAAATTTGCAATTTTTTTGATGGAGATAGATCTGGTGGTCACATATTCTGAAGGACATAAGATTGGTGTCGTAGTTCCCCCTAAGTTAGGTGACAAGTCAATGCCTATGTCCTCGACAATGCTTGGTTTGATTATAGGTGAAGCAAATACAATGTCAAATATCATTGAGGTTGGAGGTGATGAGTAACCACTTATTCAAGTCAAATTTATGAGTGGAAATCTTGGTAAGTCTATTTTTTTCTCATTGTAACATCTTGCTTTTTATTGCAAATTTGGATCATAAAGAGAGTTTTCCTACTTTGTCTGAAAGTGTTATGCCCACTAAATTTTCTAAAATGGGTTTGAAAGGAGGGGGGTAGGATAATTTTTCAACAAGATTGTTAGATTTGAATAATGATATATCTGAAAATTTATCATCTTGTTATGTTCCTAGTTTCACTTCAAATATTTATGGTGGTGATAACCTTAGTTGGTGAAGTCTTTATTTGGAATATTTTGTGGCAGGTGGGGTGGTAATAGATATAATTTAATATGTTTAAGATCTGTCTCTTTTAGGGGTATTTATCTAGTGGGTTGGAAGTTAATAGAAGAAAGGAGGTGTGTTCGATATCTGCAGGTAGGAAATATTTTCTTTAACATGCTCAACAAAAGGTAGCTATTGAAATTCAGTAAGGTAAACAAAAGCATATTATATGAGTTCTTAGAGTTGACCAACCCCACAAGAATATTTTTAAATGAATATTATTTCCCTAGATGCAAGGGGTTTGGGAAGCCAAAAGAAAGGATAGCCTTGTAAAGGTGGATAGAACTTGAATCTACTAAGACCATCCTAATGTAGGCAATCATGTAAAAGAGGGAGACTTTATTGAGGAATTTAAAGAATATGTTTAAGAATTGGTAGTTTTTGTATTTTGATTAATGGTCTTTCAAGGGGTCTATTCATAGGGTGGAGATATGCTATTATCTTGCCTAAATGTTTATTTGTGGTTTCAAGTCTATGCATACGATTCACATGTAATAGCTTGAGACAACAAATTATTGTGATGAATGTGTATGGGTTGTATGAATTTAACAAGGTTTATGGGATAGGTTATTGATTTGAAAATCCTTATAGTCAATAGTTTGGTTATTGGAGGAGATATAAATCTCACTGTTAAGTTGATTTGAGGTTTGTTCATATACTAATTGAGTTTATATTCAAAGTAATTATTTGAGCTAGGAGCTTGATTTGTCTAGTCTAGTATATTTGGAGCCTTCTTAGAGTCCTACTTGGAGGAAAAAATATTTGGACATGATGGAGTGTCTAAAAGATTGGATATGATTTTAGTTGTTGAAATTTCTGTATAGAAGGTGGATGAAATTAGAACTTGGGTGTGGAATGGAGAGGAGTATGGTCACAATCATATAATATTGAAATATACCAGAGAAACGAAAAAACCCTCCACTCCATTTAGATTAAGTCAATTGTAGTTGAAGGAACCTAGAATTCTTGATGTTGTAAGGAAAATATGGAAGCACATCAGCAATGATATCAGGGTTTATGCTAGTATATAGTTTCAATATGCTTTGAAAGTAGTAAAGGGGAAGATAGTTGCTTGGGCAACTAAGTGGTACAAAAATAGGGATAGATTTCTAAAAGAGAATGAATTGGAAATTGTAAATATTTTTAAGAATAATGTGAATATTTTTTATAACCTCATGTAAGAAAAAAAATACCAAACTAAATCTAAAATGAAAGAATTGACAATGGTTCACACACACATTACAAAGGATTTAACTTGGAAACTCTAAATTGAGAAAATTGGAATTCATGTGATGTTCTACACTCTCTATTTCATTGTATCATCTTTTATTCTTACAATACAATCCAAATCCCTTATCCATCATCCCATATTAGATTACAATTCCAATTCATTAACCATATTTAGTTTACAATGGGCCTAAAATAGCTCAAATGGACCAAAAAATGGACCCAAAGAGTTTATGTGCTAATATCTTGTTTTTAGGGAAGATTTATATTGGTGGGTTGGATGTTCATTGCAAGTGAGATTAAAAGAATAATGCATCAATTTTCAACATAATCATATTTGGTATTCTATCTTGATAAAGCATTGCCACATGTTTGGACATCATATTTATGTGGAAGATGAAAATTTGTAGAAAGAATAGATCATCATTCAAAAGGATGCATGATTAATAAATGATGTAGAAATAGAGAAAGGGAATTGTTACCCTTGAGTTTGCATAAGGGCTAAAGTAGGGGTTGAAGATGATGGTGAACCAAATATGTACTTGTGAGGTTGCTTCAAGCAAAATTCATCATTGTTTGTGTTGTCCATGTTTATGTTGTAAAATGTTGTAAAAAGTGGGCACTGAGATACCACTTGTAATTGTTTATAAAAGGGACATTATATAATGTATAATAGGCCCAATTATGATAGTTGTACTCGACAAGTGTCTCATGGGTGTCTTTTTCTTATTGAGAAATATTTAGATCCTCATAGTCTAAACCTTTTGAAATTTTTTCACTCAATAAAAATCCTCCAAATTCATGATCTAGTCCTCATACAATTGCCCTAATTACAGAGTTTCCTTTTCCCTTCGAATATTTCTGATCCACATCGTAGTTGGAATTTGTTGTCGGATGCTAACTTCGACACATTCTCGACTAGTATTCGCAGTTGATACAACTTCAACAAGTTTCGACTTGACAGGACTTCAACAACTTCAATACTTCGACATACTGCGACATGTTCCGTACCTTCAACATGTTCAACGACCTCACAGTTCACGACATCGACATACAGCATAAACATGCGACCAACGACTGTCGGACTTCGACAGACTGTCTTTCTATCTTCCAGTCGACTGTAATGGTTGAATAGTTGAACCGCTCTAACTTCTTCTTTGTAACTGAAAATAACAGGAAGGCACCCAAGCGTCTCAGACTTCTTTATAAGCATGAAAATTATTGTAATAGACATCTTATCTTGATCAATCTAGAATAGTTCGCATTCTTGCATATTGTCTGTGTGTATTTGTGTTATCTGTATTGCGTAATCCTGCTTTTGCTCATTTTGTTTATTAAGCTTCTGCCATAATAGAGCTGACTCACTGAGTCAAACTGCTGTCCCCCTCGTGCTTCCTTGACATGACCCATATAATTGGTATCAGAGCGTACTCTTTTTTTCTTGCTTAAGTTCTGCATATACACTTCTCTCGAAGTTACCTGACTTATGCTGGTTCAAACTCACTCGCAATCCACGGGGGCTTCATTAGAAGGAAATATAATATCATGTTCATTCATATTGCGGTTTTAAATATTCATGAAAACCTAAAAATTATATTGCTTATATATTAAGGGGAAAAGGTTTTTTTTATTTATTGTAACAATACAAAAATACTTTGGGGTCTTTTTTATATGGGCGGGATGACAAATATCCACCAAATGGAGATGGTGGGATCATGGTCGGATGAAAAATCGGGTTGAGGCAAGGCTCGGGCTTACCAGTACGCGTGGAAATCGCGTCTTGAGGCATGGTTGAGGCCAGGGGTTTCGTGGTGAAGTGGGTTTCCATTCGATCATAGTGGAGAGACAGTGGTCATTAACAGCCAATTGTTACCAATAGCACTTAGCCAGTTGTTACCAATAGCCTTGGGAGGCTCTAAGTCTCCAGGGCCTGTTATAGGCCCTCGATAGGCCTTGGGGGCTTGAATACCCAACCACTCGTGCCTATTATAGGCCTTGGGAGGTTTAGTCAGCCTCCTAGAGCTTGTTACAGGCCCTGGGGGATTGGATACCTATCCCACAACTCGCTTAGTCGGCGATTGGGGAGCTGCAACATGCAATCTAAATGTTGTACTATGTGCATTGGATCTAGTAACATACAAGAAGTGATCTCCTATCTCTTCATTAGACCATTAGATGTTGCAAATCATAATGATATGTGGTTGAGTAATTACATTGTGGGTGAAGTAATGTGTATCCACAATATACATCGAAATAAGCAAGGTGCATTGTAGAATGCATGTGGGGTCATAAGAGGGGTATCATATCAATATGCTAGGTAGAAATATAAAGAGGCATAAAAAATGTTAATGAAAAAATTGATGCATACAATATCTAGTGAAAATAGGGGCTTTTCTAAATTGGGAAGGCATATTGGGAGGGGGTTAAAAAAATGATTTTGGAAGGTATTTTTCAATATTTAGTGAAATTAGGGGTATTGTTTCATATGCCACGAACGAACGTGTTATGATAGAGGTTTATTGAGTGAAGCCCCCGTGTCGCAATCTCAGCAATCCAAGCAGACACGATCTCCAGATATGACAGAAGAAACAGATGATGGACATGCAGCCGACGAGACAACACAGCTTATTGAGCAAGCTTTGGCTCGACAACGAACTGAAATGTTCACCCAGTTCAATGAGATTCTCTTGCAATTCACTTTGACATCTGGAGGATCCTCGATGAGAACTCACTCCGATAAAATCAGCCCCTTCAAAGTGCAAATGAATATCGACATACTGAATCTTGAAGGAAAGATTGACGGGGAATCCGTCAACAATTGGGTGCAACAATTGGAATCCTATTATGCTGTAAATCAACTCTCCGAAGCGGAAAAAGTCACCATTACATCCTTAAAGATGTCAACCTCCGTGCACTGCTGGTGGGAGAACCTCTTGACAAAGATGGAGAAAAATGGAGAGCCGATCGACACATGGGATAAATTCATCGAACACATCTGGAAGGAATTTTACCCGCCAAAATACCTCGAGCAACAATATAAGAAGTGGCAGCAGCTAAGGCAATGGAAAGACCAATCAGTACAGAGTTACACTGACAAGTTCTACCGACTCATGGCAAGACTTGGCGTCCAAGAAGAAGAGAAATTGCATGTTCAGAAATACACCAGCGGATTGTCTCAGTACATCCAGCAGGAGATGGAATTTTTTATTGTCAATACGCTTGCGGATGCTTTCCACTATGCCAGTAAACTAGCAACCAAGCAGAAAGGAAAAGCACATTTCATGACAAAGCCGACATCAGGAAGACCACCCGACAAGAAGACACCAGCCAACTACGATAAGTCGAGATCTTCTCAGCCGACACTGCCAAAGCCTAACAACAGTAAGAAGTCTTTTCACAATAGGGAATGTAGAAAACAACCACCGACCGAAAAATGGTGCGATTACCACCACTCATCTTGGCATGATACATATAAATGCAAATCTCATAATACATTCTTGGAAAAAGTGTCGACCTCCGACGCGTTCGACAAGACGGTGGAAGAATCTGATCCATACGCGATGACCCTTTTGACCTCGACAACTCAAGCAGCCTCGACTATTGTCGATGAGGAGGAAGGAGAGCGCTTGTTCCATACACAGATATGGGTCCAGAACAACCCATTGCATCTGATCATGGACAACGGGAGCCAAAAGAACTTCGTTTCTGAAGAATTGGTGAAGAAATTAGGTCTTGTTACCACTTTGCATCCTCAACCTTACAACATCGGTTGGATGAAGGATGGACAAGAACTACGGATTACTCGACAATGCAAACTCACCTACTTCATAAAGCCTTTTGAAGATGAAGTACTCTGTGACGTGGCACCACTCTCTGTAGAAGACGCCCTGTTTGGGAAACCTTACCTCTGGGATAGACATGGAAATTATCAGTCACGGCCTCAAAAGGTGATTGTCAAAATCTAAAATCGATGGTTCAACATACCAGAGCGTCAACCCACACCAACGGTTGCACTGATATCTGCCAAACAGACAAAGAAGCTCATCAATCATGCTCGGAAATTTCAATTAATCATGATCAAGCCGCAACATTCTAAGAAGACTGCAGCAACGAGTCGAGTCACTGACCAATGCAGCTCTCGACAAAAGCAGCAAGTCAGTCATATTCTCGATGAGTACCAGAACCTATTTCAAGCTCCAAATGGAGTACCTCAGCACTTCTAGGTAAAACACTACATTGAAATTGTTCCTGGTTCTTCTTTGCCTAACGCATCTGTTTATAGAAGATTCATTCTAAAAAATGAAGAGATTTGTAGAAAAATCCAAGAACTAATCGACAAAGGTCATATCCGACCCAGCTCCTCTCCTTGTGGAAGTCTAGTCGTCCTAGTTCCAAAGAAAGACGGGACTTGGTGCATGTGCATCAACTACAAAGCTCTCAACAAAATATCGATGAAGAATCGGTACCCTCTTTTGTGGATAGATGAGCTCATCGACTGTCTGAAAGGTGCTAAATTCTTTACAAAGCTCGACCTCAAGTTGAGATACCATCAGATTCCAATTGAGCCCTCAGATGTGTGGAAAACTTCTTTCAAGACCAAGGAAGGATTGTTCGAATGGTTAGTCATGCCTTTCGGCTTAACCAATGCACCTACGACCTTCATGCGACATATGGATAACCTTCTCTGGCCTTTCATTATAAAATGGGTTATTATCTATCTCGATGACATATGTATTTTCAGTCGCTCATGGGAAGAACATGTTGGACATCTTCGACAAGTCCTCGACACTCTCCAGCGACATCGGCTCTATTTGAACATGGACAAGTGCTCTTTTGTGATGTCCAACATCAAATATTTGGGGTATGTAATTGACTTTGCAGGCATTCACGTCGATCCAGACAAAGTACGGATCCTCAAAGATTGGCCCATTCCTAGAAGAATTCAATAACTAAGAAGTTTTCTTGGTTTGGCTAATTTCTACCAATGGTTCATACTCGGCTTTAGTCACATAGCCTGGCCCTTGAATCAGTCGACAAAGGGAAACGGGAAAACTCTCTCCAATGGACAGCGACACATAAAGCAACTTTTGAATAGATCAAACATAGGCTCTACACTGCACCAGTACTTGTGTTACCTAATTTGCATTAGCCCTTTGAGATTGAGACGGATGCATCGGACTATGCCTTGGGCGCAGTGATCACTTAATCTAGTCACCCAGTCGCTTTTCATTCTGAGACTTTTAATGACATGGTTAGAAGATACTCGACATACGAAAAAGAACTATATGCCATTGTGCAAGGTCTCAAGAAATGGAGGCATTACATCCTTGGCAAGGAGACGATCATTCTTAATGATCACAGGACTCTACAGTTCGCTCCGACACAATCAAATTTGCAGACAAACCGACAACTCAAGTGGATTAATTACCTACAAAAATTTCAGTTGGTGATTAAGTATCAAAAAGGAAAGGCTAATGCCACTGCAGATTGCCTCAGTCGACCACCCATTACTCTCCTTTTGATAGTAATGAGTATGCATGGTTACGACATGACCATTTGGAAATAGTTGTACGAGGACAACAACAAATTCTCAGCAGTCTACCGACAGTTACAGACTAACAAGTCGTCGACCTCAAACTCCGACTACTTCTTGAAAGATACCTTTCTATACAAGCTTGGAGAGCTTTGTGTACCGACCGGTGAGCAAAAACAACAACTCATTTGGGACGCGCACTACAACAAGACCGCAGGACACTTTGGAGTAGCAAAGACACTTGCTATTCTGCAGAAGTATTTCTTTTGGCCTACACTTAAATCTTATGTCAACAAGTACATTCGATCATGCGTGGTTTGTGCCATTGCTAAGCCACCTAATCGGCGACAGGGATTGTACACACCTCTGCCAGTTCCTAGTCGACCATGGGAATCTATTTCTATGGACTACTTGATGGGTTATCCTACTACCAAACATTAGCATGATGTGATATTATTAGTAGTCGACCGATTCTCTAATATGGCCATTCTCATGCCATGTAAGAAGACCACGACAACTCAGCAGATTGCTAAGCTCTTCTTTACACATGTTTGGAAACACTTTGGTTTACCCACAACCATCATTTCCGACTGAGATGGCAGATTCGTCAGCATCTTTTGGAATACCCTCTAGAAACATCTAGACACACAACTCTCATTGTTGACAGCTTTCCATCCTCAGACCGATGAACAGACGAAAGTTGTGAATCGCTTGGTAGTACAACTGCTTCGCATGTTCAATCACTAGTATCGACACGCATGGGATGATAGTCTTCCATACATATAGCACAGCTACAATTTTCCTCGGCACAGCTCTACAGGAAAGAGTCCATTCGAAATCTGTTATGGATTTCAACCCTCAGTGCCTATTGACTTGATCAGCTCCTCGACATAGCTGAACTCCAACATAAACTACAACCAGCGAGAAGTTGATAAAGAAGTCAAGTTTTGAGAGCATATTTGCGACGTTCAGCGATAAGCACAGGATATGTTGCACAGAGAAAACAAGAAATCTAAGGCCCAACAAGACAAGCATCGCATTCCTCATACATTTCTCATTGGGGATAAGGTCTGGCTACATCTTAAGAAGGAGCGCTTCACAGGTCCTTTTAAGAAGTTAAAACCTTTGCGATATGGTCCATACATTATTCTTCGATAGATTGGCGAGAATGCTTTCCAACTCGACATTCCTACTTGCTTGGGTCTGCATCCAATCTTCAATGTGGATCTACTTCGACCATACCATGCACCCTTGTTGGAACATAATGACTTCTCAACAGTAGAACCCGCAGACATCAATCCAGATGTTAAGGAGCCTGTTCCTTGAGACACCATTGGGGGACGACGGGTATGCCTTACAAGGACGGACACAATTACCTTGTTTCGGGTTGCCAAAGCTAGCTAGATCCCATCTCAAGTGGTACTCTGCAACTGAAGTGATCGACAAGTTTCCTCACCTTCGCGAGAAAAAAATGGGGTCCATTGTTTCTTAAGGAAGGAGGTCTGATCCACATCACAGTTGGAATTTGTTGTCAGATGCTAAGTTTGACACATTCTCGACTAGTCTTCGCGGTTGATACAACTTCGACAAGTTTCGATGCAACAGGACTTCAACAACTTCAGCACTTCGACATACTGCGACATGTTCCATACCTTCGACATGTTCAGCGACCTCACAGTTCATGACATCAACATACAGCATTGACATGCGACCAGCGACTGTCGGGCTTCGACAGACTGTCTTTCTATCTTCCAGTCGACCGTAACAGTTGAACAGTTGAACCGCTCTAACTTCTTCTTTGTAACTGAACGTAACGGGAAGGCACCCAAGTGTCTCAGACTTCTTTATAAGCATATAAATTATTGTAACATACATCTTATCTTGATCAATCTAGAACAGTTCGGATTCTTTCATATTGTCTATGTGTATTTGTGTTATCTGTATTGCGTAATCCTGCTTTTGTTCATTTTGTTTATTAAGCTTCCGCCATAACAGAGCCGACTCACTCAGTCAAACTGTTGTCCCCCTCGTGCTTCCTGGACATGACCTGGATCAATTTCATATCACTTTGAGTCACCATGGACACGTGTCATATTATTCCTAATTAGTTATGAGTCTTTTATAAGTCCCTCTTACACTTGGTCTCAATTATTAAGGTGTCTTTGTGGTTAAAACATAAGTTGGATGGTTAGAGGTCCCTTTCCCTAGCTCAAGCTTTGGATTTGTTTTTATATTTATCAATTACCCTTTAGAACCCATTCCCCATTCCTCACATTATACCCTCATCATATATTTATGTATTATCACATATCCTCATAATAGGAAATCCAAAAAATATTCAAGAAGTTAGCAAATCCCAAACTGTTGTTTAATGAGTTTCGCCACATTTTTTGTTGTGCATGTTTTTTTCTTCTAGAAGATTCCCTCATTTAACTAGTTCATCCCCCTTTTACTAAATTGTCCCCTCTTTTATTAAGGCTCCACTCTCTTTTGACTTGTCAAAGTGTTTGTTGGAACCACTTCATTACTTTATTTTTTGGCCATGTTGACAGTAAAATAAGTCTTTTTTATTTGGTTGTAAAATAGAAGTAGGGTTTTAAACATAAAAATATATTTTTAACAAAGAGGTAGTTAAGTCTCAAGTCCTATATAAAGAGACTACCTCTTTAATTTTCAATGTTGTTGTTTGGCTTGGGTAACTTTTGTTGAATATCAATCTAAATGTTTAGGAGCAAAATTTCTTGGGATCAACTTGTATATGTGTACCTTATTTATTTCTTCATGCTTCATGTTGGAGGTAATGTCTTAATAGAATTGTCATTTTTTCCTAAAGAGGTAGTATTGCCTAATTTGATGAAGGATATGGTATGCTAATCTCTATAGTTATTCTTATTTCTATTTTATTTGAATGAGAGTTAATCTTTGTATATTTTCCTTAGTTTGGATTGTGCAACTTTAACCCCTATTTTTTGTATGGAGCCCTCTTAAAGGAAAGTAAGGATAAGTCTCTTCTCCCTTTCTAATATTGTAGGTATCTTCAACACACCAATTGGATTGAAGTTAGTCTAGAGTAGAAACTTTCCCTTATGGTAGTTATTCTAATCAAGACCCTCTTGGTAAATCTTAGATGACTCCATGCCCAGAAGTGTGTTCGGCGCTAGTCTCTTCCATTCAACCTCCAAAAGGTTTAAAAATATCAAAAAATTCTAGGCCCTCTTTTATTTCTTATATTCAAAAAATTAAAAGTATTTTTTTTTAATTTTTGTTTTATAGTAAAATCTACTAACCCTGGAAGAAAATCATAATTAATTTTCACAATTATCTTAGTTCTATATTTTTAGTGAATATGTTGGGTTGGGTCTAATTAGAAATATGAAATTTAATCCTAAAAGTTCATTATTTCATTTTCAATTTCTTTCTTCTAAGTCTTAAGGCATTAAAGCTCAATTTTCTAAATCCTTAGCCCTAAAATATGAATTTTCTCAAGATTAATTGATTAGCCTTCTCTCTCGTTGCATCATACTCATTATTGTTTGTGCAAACATATGAAATTTATATTATTCATATTACTTTTGTTGGAATCTATTTAATACTAAGAGGGGGGGTGAATCAGTATTAGCATAGTTATGAGAAGTTTTTAGCTTCTTAACTAATTAATTCTGAAATTAAATTAATCATCCACCATAAATAAAACATCCATCCACATATGTGCAAAAACACAGAATTTTTACGTGGAAACCAAAACGGCGGGAAACCACAGAATGATCTCTTATAATATAAAGATTACATTCAAGGAAGCACCAACTTCCTAAGTTCTCCAGCACCAACTGGAAGGAGGAACCAACCACCTGGTTTTATAGGCACCGACCTGAAGGAAGCTTCAACTCCTTGATTTACCAACTCCAACTGGAAGGAGGCACCGACCCCCTGCTCATTGCCTCTTTCTGCCACCCTAATATATAAGAAGAAATGGCTTTGTTATTCTTCTGATCCGCGCACTCTGCTGATAAACTGTTGTTCATTGTGATGTGCCCACCTTCTACAACCTTGAGATCTTGCAATTACTATTATGTATCACAAACTTCACTTGAACACTTCACCATATTACAATTGACTTATCACTTCAAAAATTGTGTGCCGCTTCATCATATTCTGCAGTCTACGCTTACATTCTGTGTTCCTTTCTACTTTTGCACTTCTGCAACTCCAACTGATACTGCGCTTCTACTAATGAATTGTTGTTTTGACTTTGAGCATTAGTATCAAACAAGTCTGTGCACCTTTTGTGATGTAATTTTTTGTTCTTCCTTGGTGCAACAATCTTTAGATAATTTGCGACTCTTTTTGCATCATCTGTGATTTGTCTTTTCAGTTCATTTTCAATTCTCAGATAATCCTTATCATAATGTGCATCCTTTATGGTGCAAAAATTATGTCTTAGCACATAAGATAGACTTCTTTACTTCATGCAAGCCAGGATATACTTCAAGTTAATCTTCGTGCCTCTATCTTCGATCATCTGTGACTATCTGCGTGTTGTCTATGATATTGTTAATTTATTCTCACTCACTTTTTCATCCTCTATTGATATGCATCTCTGTCTTTGCATGACTATCACAGATAGACTTACATCACACTGCACACCATCAGCAATTCCATTCCTCTATTTGTGTGCACTCGGCTCTCTGCTAGATCATCTGTTCTAGTTCCACAAGCACTTGATGCCCCAAAAATTAGAATCTTGATAAATTTGTATCTTCCATCTTTCTCCTTACTTACTTCATCCTACAAGCCTACATAATTCTCCAACTTGGATTCTTATTTATACTCACTAAGTTTTTTGGACCCAAAATCCGACGACATATACATTGGATTTTCTACATCTTACTGTCGGACATCTGACAATCTCCATCTCTTTTAAACGTCGGTCTAATTTCAACTGAAATCCGATGGTAGGACTTCCCGTCGGATATTCGACACATACCACCGACGGCCAGGCAGTTGGATATCCGACGGTCAACACTTAATTTAAAGTCGGATATCTTAGACGTGGACGTCAGTCACTGACGACCGTTTAATGCAAAAATGCCTGCCATCCGATGTTCTTTGCCATTGGTGGTATGGCAAGAACGTCGGATACCATATCCCGTTGAAGTCAGATATTCGATGACAGCAGAATGTAAAAATGGAAGCCATCCGACGTTCTTAGCTGTCGATGGTATGGCATGAACATCGGATACCTTAACCCGTTGAATTCGGATAACCGACAACATCACAATGCAAAAAATCCTGCCATCTGACATTCTTAGCCATCGTTGGTATGGCAGGAATGTCGGATACCATAACCCGTTGAAGTCAGATATCCGATGACGGCAGAATGTAAAAATGGAATCCATCCGACATTCTTAGCCATAAGTGGTATGGCAGGAATGTCAGATACCTTAGCCCGTTGCAGTCGGATAACCGACGACATCACAATGCAAAAATTCCTACCATCTGACGTTCTTAGCCGTCAATGGTATGGCAGGAATGTCGGATACCATAGCCCGTTGAAGTCGGATATCCGACAATAGCAGAATGTGAAAATGGAATCCATCCAATGTTCTTAGCCTTCTGTGATATGGCAGGAACGTTGGATACCTTAGCCTGTTGAAGTCGGATAACTGACGACATCACAATGCAAAAATCCCTGTCATCCGACGTTTTTAGCCGTCGGGTGTATGGTAGGAACGTCAGATGCCTTATCCCATTGAAGTCGGATAACCGACGACAGCAGAATGTAAAAATGGAAACCATTCAACGTTCTTAGTCGTCGGTGGTATGGCAAGAACGTCATATGGCTTAGCGATGGAAGTCGGATATCCGACGTCATTATGGAATTTAAAAGAAAAAAATAGTATTATGTTGTGATCAAATTTGTAGGGTGGGTCTTATTAATTAGAGATTGTCTAGACAATTAATTAGAGATTGTTGTTTGTATGAAGGTCTCATAAAAGTCTGAGCAAGAGGTAGACCTTGTGGGTGATTCAAAGTTGACCCTTCATCCTTGTCATTTGACATCTATACGAGTCTGGCTGCGGTTACCTCTAATTCGGTCACTTCATCCTATGTGAAGGTGATTCCCTTGAGGAAGTTCATATGATAGGGGGATTAGTTGAATAAAATGAAATAAAAGCAACTTGATGATTGGAGGATTTTCTTTTATGAATTTACTAGATATAATTGACAAGTATGAGTTCAAGAAATATGGCACAAATTATATTCATCAATTGGTATTGAGTGATTGGTAGCATCCATGGTAGTAAGCTATTCCTTATGGAAAAAATAGTAGCATTCCTCTCAACTCTAATGTGAAAAGTGTGGATCAGTAAGCATATACATGGAAACCTTAAAATTGTTCAAAGAATGAAGAATGCTGAAGGAGATAGTGGACAAACTCAGGATTGCTAGAAGTTATTGATGCAAGGAAGACATGGTCAAATTGAATATTACACATATCTAAGTGCTCAACATGCTATAACAGAATTGGAGAAGCTCAAATCAGTTTTCGGTAAGGATAAAGTGGACAATCGTGGGCTTGTTACTCTTGGCAAAAGAAAGCTTCAGTGAAGCAATGTACTGGATATTGTTGAAGAGAATATCCTTTCAGCTTGATTTGACAAGAAGTATGACTAAGAAATTATATGATTGATAGGGGGAGTATGGAATGATGATGCATGATTACCTTTTATGAATTTACTAGGTAGAACCTTGTTGAAGTTTGAAGTAGCATAAGGGGGAGCATTTTAGCATGAAAAAACCAGCAGGAAAATTTTGATGAAGATGGAAAGGTACAAGGATAATTTACAAGACACAATATCAAGCTCAATCAATAGGTGGAGTAGTTGAAGAAAATGAACTTTTACTTCATTTGCTTCAACTACTCCCCCTATCATATGAACTTCTCCCGCCACATCCAAGTCTTACCTTGATTTCAAGAGGCGCATGTGAAGATGAACTGTCATAAAGCATTGTTTCATATATCTTTGGTTTTCTCAAAACTCTAGAATGAACATAAAGAGGATTTCCACTGTAATATATTCCATCCAAACCTATCAAGTGCACTTTTAGGTTAGCAATATTGTCGTCTCCGAACTGTGGCAGCTCTTTGGCCATTTTCACCCTATAAATTGAAGGATTCCTGCAAACACAAACCACTATGTTACGCGAACTTCTTTCAGGGCTTTGTTACATTTGCTTCTAAGATATTTCATCGCTTTGTTACAAGAATATTACTGGCCTAAAAATACTCTTGATAGGTTTGGATGGAACAGATTACCATAGAAATCCTCTTTATGTTCATTCTCGAGTGACTCGATATTAACAATCGCCATTATCACAAGGGGATACATAAAGTTAACAAAGGAAAATAAAGAAAAAATATAAAGGGATACATAAAGTTGACAAAGAAAATAAAGAAAACCTATAATCTGCATCGAAAAAATAACAAAGTACGAACTAAACTGAGGAGATTCGAACCTGCGACCTATGTCTAGTCCCAAGGCTACCACCTTCAAGCCTGACCTTATCAATCAATTCCCATCGCCATTTCCTCTCATACGACGTCCCACAACCATTTCTCTCGACAACCAAATATTGTTAACGTATAACATAAAAAGTATCAATCATGGAAAATTGGTATGATGTCATTGGTAGAATTGTTGAATGTGGAGCACATCATTTCACATATTTTATTGTAGATAGTGTACACAATAACTAGGTTACATTTAAATTTGTATTAAAGACATAATGAGATTTGAGTGTTCTATTTGCAAAATTAGTTATACAAGATGTAGATGACAGAAATATGATGTGTTACACAATACAAAAATTAATATCTAATTGTAATATTTTCAACCCCTATACATAATAAATAAGGAAGAAGAAAAATATCTAATTACTTTAATGATAAATGCATTGAGACAAGCATTCATTTTCTTTTAGATTGATTTCCATCATTAGATGCTCATATTAATAAGAAAAAATGTTGGATGGGATGATAAGAACCATTAGATTAATAAAAATTCACATAATAAGGAGTTAAACATTATTTTTTAAAATCATCAGTAGTCAGAGATTCCTCCAATAATGTTTAGTCTATTAACTCAAAGGGTATAAGACACATGTATTACAAGAATGGTTGATTTGAAACCTTCAAGAATTATGTTGAAGGTGAGTCATTAAATTTGGGAGATGATAGTGTGAAATAAAATGAAAGAAAGGTAAAAAAAAAATATCTAAACTGGTCCAACGTACAAGACCCATATGGGTGCCAACTTTGAGTTTGAGGAAATGACCTAAAGATTGAATAATGTAATGACATTAGTGATTTCTATAATATATTTAAGGAAATTGTTCATGGTGACTAAAAATATCATAATAGTGAACACCACTTATTTTATAATCTATGCAAGACGTATTATGCCCTTGCATGGATCACCGCATCTAGTTACTATTGAAGGGTCCAATTATGATTTTTTTGCAAATTTTGCTTGCATATCACAAAATTGGACCTAATCATCCTGGAAAAATACATTTTTGATACGGGAGGGTTTTAAAACTAAAAAATAAGCCATGGATAGCCTCCCCAAAGACAAAAATATTGGGTGGTTGAAATAAGCTAAAGAAGATGGGATTGAATCTAATTACGTGTTGCCAAGATTCTATCTGACACCATGACCTTAAGGGATATCATGAATGATATGGAATATTATATAGAGTGATACAAGGTTCGTCCATTGGATTTTATGAACAGTGAACACAACTTCTTTGATCATCTATGCAAGGCATATTGTTCCCTCACATGGACCCTAGCTAGTGACTATTGAAAGGGGCAACGTCAAAAAAATTTCAAATTGTGCTTGCATTCATAGAATATTACCTAATCAACCTAAAAAAGTACTTTGTTGATATGATATGGTTTTCTAACTCAAATATAATATTGGGATGGCCTCCCCAAAGGAAAAAATATTGGATTTTTGAAACAAGCCAATCAAGGCTGGATTGTCCAATTGAGTGCCACCAAGATTGTGTTTGGAACTATGGACTCAATGGATTCAATGAGCATGTCCTAAGGGTGATAGTAGGATATCCAAAAATATTTTCACCCAAGGCCATCTACCACAAGATAATTTTAAAACTCTAAATGAGCTTCTCTTGGTTTCAAGAATAACTTGTTCTCTACTAAACAAGGTCAAGCACATGAAAGTGGAATCTCATATTTCCCCTTCCCCCTCCCCTCCTCACAGCTCTCTCAAGTAATCACACCCAATATATCCAGTGCAAAAAAATGAAATTAACATAATATCAACCAATTTCATAGAAAATGGCATAAATGTAGAAAAATTAAAGGCATACACTTAGTCATAAAAAAAAAGATAATACAATATAGTAAAAAACTTATAATCACCTCATATGCCATTTCAACAATTAGATAAATTCATTAATATTATCATTCTTCATCAAAATCAAAATCAAAATCATTAGCATCCGAATCGTTGAAAGGATTTTCCTAACAACATCATCATCAACTTCTTCGTCTAACACATCTACCTATTTATTATCTACATCATCTTCAAATTCTTCATTTAAGATATCCACCCACTCCTAATATGCATCATATTCTTCATTTGACACATCTACCTACTCCTCTACATCATATTCTTGGTGTTATTCAATATTTATTTCTTTTGGTACAGTTATATTTTATAGGCCTTCCTCTTAGCTCATACCTAACTACATATGACTAGCCTGCTTTATTTGGAATTTGTGAATAAAAGACCTATTGACATTGACTTGGAAGGACATAAGGCTCTATACCTGCCTCAAATAACCTTGTATTAATCATGATAAAACTATTATCATGCTCAATAATAGTTCTATAAGGATCATGTTCATTCATGTGTGGGCCTATACCAATAGACCTTCAATATCATAACAACTTTGAAGGATTTCAAGTCTAAGTCAAGTATATGTTTTAGGTATCCTTTTGGCATTTCACTTGTGGAAATATACTCAACATGTAAAAAATACAATATTTTCAATTAATAAACATATTTTGAACAAGTGCTTAAATTGTTTAGGAAAAAGGAATGTTAGCACATCTAATATACGAAAAAAAAATATGGGTAATGCTTACCTGTTTATCTTTTGCAGCATATGATAAATCATTTTCCCTTTTTGTAAGATTGATATATCAAGAATGGTGACATATTCTAATCAAATTATCCACCCCATCCCATGCCAATTTTCCATAAAATTATGTACTTCATTCTATACCTACCTCCATCCAATTGATATTATTTGCAATGTATAAATGCAGTGCATCTCATTCTTGACGACCTATATGATGAAACATATTGAATAATTAAGTAATAGTAGATATTAATAAATTATGGATGAATAAAATTTATAAGATTAAATAAGTGTGGAATTGATAAAAAAAATAATATACACTAGTATTATGTAAGTTGATCTCCACTATTTGATTACCTTTAACTTTCCTCATTCTACCCTTCCCTAGCAAAACCTCCCCTTCATATTTTTTTTTGTATTTGATACCCCAAATGTGAGGCACATTAATATATGGTGACATTACTTCAGGAAGATACTCACTAATATACACCATGGATTGATATACCAAATATCCCTTAGGACCTGATCTTTGTCTAACAAAATATTTCAATGCCTTCAAGTGCTTCACCACCATCCACATTGACCTCATGTGTACATGTCCACATATTTCAATCTCATCAACTTGATGTATGAGGTAGTATTCATGTACATTGAAAAAGGCCAGAGGAAGATAATTGCAATTCACACATTAGTTGAGCAATTTTTATTTTCAAATACATTATATATTCTTTATGGATTTATTTAGATAACCACCACCTACACATGTTGATGCAAGTTAATACATGATTCAAAAATAATAATAAATATGCGTACAATGAAAGTAAATCACATTTACATCAGTTATGTAGTTAACCTTTCAATTATAAATTGTGATAGCTTACCTGATGTACTTATCGAGATCATATATAACATGTTTTACGCTATTATCAAATTTTTTAAGGAGAGATAGAAGTAGAACGAACTGAAACATAGAAGGACTCATTATTTAATTCCAAAATTCAAAACAAAACCCAATTTCTAAAAAAAAGAATAATTTTCCAAATTACCCTAATAAAGGTATGCCACTCGTGAGTTTTTACCTCACCAATTTCTCCTTTATTCATTAATTTCTTCATTAAGAAACTATTTATGTTTTAAGAAAAAACAAATGGGAAATTTAATTTCATTAATGTCATATCATTACCACTTTCCTGCATTAGTGTACTAATTACCATAAAAATGTGTTATCCCTAGGGCATCATGTATTGGCCATGTATTACGCCATGGAATTCAAATGTTTTTACCCTACTAGTTTGGAGATGTTGTACATAATGATCCCTGCCTATAATTTTAGAAGTTAATCAATTAGAATATAAATAAATACATCCATATCTTTAACTTGGTACTTCCCTAATTATTTGAAAATACACATTGTTATTATCTTGAACATATAATAAATTAATATGCAACAAACAACTAAAGTACAATTGAAATGGTACGTACATGGAAACATTATTTTGAACAAATTCTTGGAACAATCATTTCCAACATTGTATGTTATCTCTTTATTGACATCCAAGGAGGAAGGTTATTGTTTATAACAAAAATAGGCCACAATGAGTAAATGAACCTCATCTCTACAAATAGATTGACATCGTTGGATGCCAATGAAATCCTAACATTATGAGGTTCTTCGAAAAAAAAATCCATCTTTCCCTAATGTCCCTAAATGTGGTACCATCTATAGACATTTCTCTAACACCATGTGGGTCTACAATTTTTTGTGGGATGGATACTGCAGTTTTTTAGATGAGGTTCTGCGGCTAGTCTACCTAGTCACTTTTTCTGCAAGTGGTTACTAGTGATGATATTTTCTTAGGGGTCGGGAGTCTTTTTACAAAGGAGTTGTTTCAAGCACATTTGTGGACATTGATGAGGTTCATTAAAATTAATTGGGTCTCAATCCCGTTAATATTCTCAGAGGATGAGTTTAAGGAGTTACGTCACAATTCACAATCATTGATCTAGGTGGATCCTCTCTAGTCATCAAGGACAAATGTCACCTACCCAAATTTTGAGAATATTATTTTATTTGCAAAATACTTTATGTTAAATTATAATTACAAAGTTTTGTAATTATGACCAAGTTTGGTCAAGGATGATTGTAATTACTGATTATTATTATTTAATAAATTAAAATAGGAGACAAACACCCAAGGGAACTATTAAATGAGTGTTCACTGACCCACTAGGAGGAATGGAAGCTGTTAGAAGGTATGGGACAGATGGCAGCATTTGCACGCCACCACTAGCTGTTGGTTATGGGACAACTACCCCTAAATTTGTGGCATTATCCCCCAGGTGAATGGAAGAGAGCAGGCAGCTCATTAATGACCAGTTAACCACTAAAAGGCCTAGGCAGCCTAGAAAAGGCAATTCGAATTGAGCAAGCAGCTCCTACAATATTTTCTGCAAAAATATTCCTCAAGTGTATCAGGTGATCACTGAGAGATTCGAATAGGGAGGCTATGTGAGAGTGAAAATGTGAGACTACTAGTTATTCTGAAAAGGAGAACTAGAGGTGCTGGTGCAGGTCTCTTTGACTGCTGAGTCTTGATGACTGGAAAATCTATATTCTACTGCAAGTTGATGTACTAAGGCTTCTACAGAATATTCCTCTTGGAGGTTCAGTGAATAGGCTCGAGGGTCCTAAGGAAAGTAAGTTGATTGTCTTCAGAAGTAGGTTGGGTGGAACAGGCTCCTTGGGTGGTTTGTTCTCCTACAAATTATCAGGTTCTATTTTTCTGTTGTTATTTTCAATCAAATAAATTCTGCATTTATCAGTAAGAAATTGTTTTATTTTATGACCTAAATATGTTTTCTAAATGAAAATGATATAGTAGATGAAATGATTGATAAAATGACTTCTCTGCATTTTTCCCAATGCTGGTTTCTGCATCGTACTCTAGTACAGGGAAGTACAATTAAATCAGATAACTGATGGGCAAAATGCCAAGTGAATAGATAGATTGATAATGTAGTGTTCTTCTAAATTCTAATGTTTACATGTTTAAACTCGGAAACAGAATAGTATATAATACATAGTTATAGAAAGCATTCTCCTGTACTTAGTTATAAAAGAGAAACAATTCAACTCTATATAGAACTATATTACTATTCATCACTAACCATTATTGAAATCTATTACCATGTATCCTATTGTAAAGATGTTATGAATACTAGATGTTTCAAGTGTTATGTTTCAGGCATTATTAATTCTAGATTTCTAACAACTGCAAAAATTCTTGTAATCAGAGTTATTATATTTAAATAATAAATAAATATTCATCATTCATAATATTTCATATCATAAATTTATTCAATGAATATATCTCATATGTCCATTTAACTATCAACTAGGGTTTCCTTTTCAAAAGCTTTCATCATAGTTAGAATCCAAACATTCTATCTTTTTAGCATTTCTGGTTCAGGCTCAAAATCGGAACCTTTGACTTAGCAACAAATCAATTTCATTTTCATGACAAAATCAAAACTGGTCCGACATATACAATGCTTAACAGTTATTCCAAACTTTCGGATTATAAACACATACTTACGATTTCCTTTAATCAAATAGAAATGCGCATTCAACATCCTAAACATTTCTTGGACCAAACCCTATGTATACTTTACTTTCGAAACAACAACTTAGATCACAGATTCGGTTCATTATCGAAATTGTTACAGTAGCAAAATACTTAGATTAACTCTCGGCCAAAATCCAAAACTGTTGAAACATTAACACTTTTCAACACAAAACATTGTTATAAATACAGTATAAAACCAAAGGTCGAATCCTTCAAACATTATCCTGTTTCAAGTAAAAACGTAGTTCCATTTTCCATTCAAACCCTAAAATCGCACAATCCATCTATTCTTTTCACAGAGACGATTCAATAATAATATTAAAACTTGTTATCAAACAATTACTATTCATTCTACATCGATGATTGGGATTACAAACATTACACAATAAATATTGCAGTTTTAAAAACTGTATGATCCATTCAAAGGAACGAGGGTTTATCCCTTATCTTTACATTTTTCTTTTACAAGGTTTACAGTAGACGTTGTAGTAACAAGCTAGCTATGATTCATAGCAGCTGGGCTTTCCACTATGGATCCCAAAAGTTTACAAACAATGAACAAAAACCATGCTAGAAATCCAAACACCTAGAACTTTGTCAAACATCATTCGTCGACCTCAACTAAACCAGGATGACCAATGAGGTAAGGAAACCACCGAGGCTTACCGGTGGACAAGCAGAGCTTCTCCATAATTTATCAAGTAAATGGTCCTCCGATGAAGGCAACCTATCACAAAAACTGTGAATGGGTTAAACAAGTTACTGGGTATGTTTATGGAAGCATTTAAAATAACAGTAATGGGTTATAAAAATACATTACCTCGGCATTGAGAAGAATCTCCTGTAAACAAGGTTAACAAAGCTACCCATCTAGCTTGTGGAAGAGAGAGTTCCAGTTCTGAGTTCTATAGTTACCACGGCATGAAAGGTCGAAACTAGTTCAATTACTTCAACATAGACCCTGGACTAACACTCTCTCAAGAATTACATAGAGAAATCATTTAAAAGATTTGCTCCTTCGACGTTTTAGCTATTGTAAAAACTCTGCCAGAGGCTCGGCTTCTTAACATGACTTTCACTTGCAGGTTGAACGCACACAGGTCATGGGTTCGAGCTCAGGGGAACCTCCAACTATAAAAACCCTAGAACCCCTCGGCATGTCGGCCTTTCCCCAAGACCATTACCTAGCAAAATGAATGCCTAGGAACTTGTTTCAACGCTGTTGTAGTATGCAGTTAGGGTTTTCGTTGCAATCTTGATGAACCACAAGATCAACGATGGAGTTTTCTCACCAACTAAGCATGTTGAAAGATGGACAACCACTATATTAAATGCTTCATTTACCACTTCAACTACGACGATGCCAACACAGCAGACCTCGGATCAAGCCTGTTACAGCTCGGAGATTTAGTTGTTGTTTATGAACTCAATCACGTGATACTCAGCCTTGAGAGCATCCACGTAACGCCACACTCATTACAGTCGACAAAAGACTTAAATGTCAAGGCGATTCCTTTTAACGATGCTAGTATACTCGTACTCCAAGCATTCAATAGCCATCATTTTCACCTGCCAGCATTCGAGCTTAGGGTTACAACATTTCATTTTATATCTAGTCTAATGTTGCTAATAGATTGAACGGTTCATAAATTTCATTACATCAGTTAAATGAATACAAGTCGTATTCTAAAGTTAGGTAATAGCTATAATTACATTGTTTACATCGTATTCATTCGTTTACATAGCATAGTTCATTCCATTATATAAATAATGGATTGAAAGGGGAAACCCATATAGTTTTGTAATTCCATATTAAAGTCATTTTAAATATGAAGGTAGGATTGTGATGATAATTATTTCAATAATAGTTTGGTACATGCAATTAGAAATGCATAGAAACTATAGTTGTAATTTCTATATTGGAAATATCATAATTATAAAAGTAGGATTTTAATGGATACTATTATGTGTGCTCATATATTTAGGAATGCATAATTATTTTATTTTTTTTTCAAATCATCCATATACACTAAGTATTTCTCGACTCGATGATAATAAGACTCTATATAAAGTCGAAGCATTCATGGCCTATACATAGTAATAATACTTCTATTGAAATGAAAGATGACAATAGTATCATTCTAGCACTTAGATAGTGTAACTTATTACTTAGCCTAGAAATTTATAAGTACAAGCGATTCATTTCAACAATTTCACTAAGGATTGTAGAATAGAAATAGTTAATTATGATATGTAACTATGATCAAACGACACATCTAAGTTAGAAAAAGATCCATACCTGAAGCAAGGAAGAAAATAGATTTGTTTTCACCAAACATTGATGATTAAATGAAAATCATAATTGTTCTTAAATAATTGTTTCGTCGCATTCTCTTACCTGAAATCTACGCAAGAGGGACAGGAACAAATGCTTTAGCTAAACATAGCTAAGTAAGCCTCAGGGACCTTGTAGGACCTCTTTCATCACCATCCAAAAACAAAACTATCAGTACATTATCAAGAAAACATAAGCACATGACATTCGAATTATTGTTAACACAAGTAGAACTAATGTCGTAAGCATGTTAAAAGAAGTGTGTCGCGTCACTGTCATTTAAAATATTTTTAGTTATGAGACTCAGTAATTAATATGTTTTATGTATTAATGACTTATTTATTTCAAGGCTGTCTTGTCAAGCATTTATTATTTCCGCATTCACAATTTATGTTACATTTAATGTTGTCATAAAAATTTTAAAATTTTATGAAAATATCGGGATGTTACATGTGGTATCAGAGCTCATGTTCGAACTCTAGGCACGAACAGGTCCAAGGAACACGCAACAGAAAATTTATTTACAGTAGAAATCTTATTAATTCAATTTAAATATTTGTGTTCTACAGAAATTATTTTTAAGCTACAGGTATGGAAGGATCAGCTGAACATATAGAGGATAGATTAAGACCCAACAGTCATAGAACGGGACAACATTATGAAGAAGAAGTCCATGGCGAATTAAATGACAATTCATCAGAATTATTACGTGCATTTCAAGAGTTAAAAGCAAAAATCGGATCTGTAAAACAAGACAATGAGAAAATTCTGAAGGCACAAGAGGAACTTAATCAAGTACTGCTCGAACAATGCCCAACTGATGAACAGGATAGAGAAAGTGAAAATACCTCCAAGATTGAAGATTTACCTCATCGAGACAGGGGTAAGAAAATGAAAACTAATGATGTGAATAGCATTTCAACATCATCAGAAGATGCCAATGAAAAGCGCAAAAAGAAACGTAATTATTCAAGTGATAGCAGCGAGGGAGATTACAAACCCAAAAGAAAAAGTCACAAACAGTATGAACAGATTTCTAGGGAGTTCAAGAAAATTAAACCCCCAACCTTCAATGGTGAAACTGAGAAAGGAGAGACAGTAGAAGCATGGTTGTCCGGCATGAAGAAGTACTTCCAAATTTATGATTACTCAGAATCACTGAAGGCAAAAATGGCAATTTACAACTTGATTGGGAAGGTAGATATTTGGTGGCAGGACATCAAAAGAGTGAAGGGAATCAAAGACAAGGATGTAAATTGGAGCACTTTTAAAAGATACTTCAACAAAAAGTTCTTATCTGAACAATACTATGAAGAAAAATCAAAGAAGTTCTATGATTTAAAGCTAGGAACTATGAACATGAAAGAGATGAACAGTAAATTTCTAAATTTACTGAGGTATGTGCCATAACTCATGGAAGAAAAATCGAAGATTCAAAGATACCTGAGTTGTCTACATTTCAACATCAAGGAAAGAATAGAGTATGACAATCCAAAGACCTTAGAAGAGGCCATGAGGAAGGAAACTTTCTGTTATGACACTAATCAAAAAAGAGAAGGGATATCAAACTGGAAAAATCATAAACCCAGCAATTTTGAGCTAAAAAATAAAAATTTCAGGTTTAATGGAAATTCTAGTTTCCAAAAGAAAAATTTGCATAATCGGAATTTTCAAGGAGATAATCCTAGAAATAATCAGCAGCTGAATTTTACAGCTCCTAGAAATACTCCCAACGCTACCAAAACTAATGACCAAAAGGCACCTATCAAATGTTTCGAGTGTCAAGGTCCTCATTATGCATCAGAATGCCCCAAGAGGAAGCAGACAACCAACAATATTCACTCCATACAAGCTGAACCTACTGTTGGAGACTTGGCAAGGGAGATGCCCAAAATTAATGCAACACTAGACAATAGGCAAGTAGAGCATCAAGTCTTTATGGTAGAGATTGAAGGTATGCTACAAAACTATCCTGTTACTATTTTGATTGATCTAGGTGCTAGCCTAAGTTATATATCACCAAATATTGTAGAATGTTTTAAATTGAAAACAGAAAAATGCAATCAATCTTGGTTAGTTAGACTAGCAATAGGAACAAAAAGAAAAGTATCTGATTTTATTGAAAGTTGTGTTTTATCTATGAATCGGTTAAAGACACAAACCAAGTTGAATGTTTTACCTTTAGGATCCTATGATATCTTAATTGGAATGGACTGGTTAGAAGCCCATCATGTCATTCTGAATTGTTATGAGAAAAGTTTTACTTGTTTAAATGATGAAGGAAAAATAGTAGAAGTAAAAGGCATTCCAAGAAAGACATCACTTAGACAGATTTCATCTATGCAAGTAAAGAGAGAAGTTAAAAAAGGATGTCAAATGTTTGCAGTAAATGTAGTGAATGATGAGTTAATTACTAAAGAGGACAAACTGAAACTAGGAGATATACATGTCCTGAAAGATTTCAAAGATGTTTTTCCTGAAGAGATTCCAGGATTACCCCCTAAGAGAGACCTAGGTTTTGCTATCGAGTTAATACCAGGGGCGGGTACCAAATTCTAAAGCTCCATATAAGATGAATATACTAGAATTAAATGAGTTGAAATCACAATTGAAGGAACTGATTGATAAAAACAATATAAGGCCCAGCGTGTCTCCTTGGGGAGCACCTGTTATATTTATTAAAAAGAAAGATGGCAATTTAAGACTGTGCATGGATTATCGCCAGTTGAATAATATGACAATCAAGAATCGATATCCGTTGCCCTGCATAGACGATCTATTTGATCAGCTGCATGGAGCAACGATATTTTCAAATATTGATTTAAGGTCAGGATATCATCAAGTTCATGTGAAGGATGAGGATATTTTTAAAACAACCTTTAGAACTCGATATGGACATTACGAGTTCATAGGCATGCCATTTGTATTGACTAATGTTCCGTTGTATTTATGTGTTTAATGAACAATATTCTGCAAAAATACTTGGATAAGTTTGTTATTGTGTTCATTGATGACATTCTAGTATATTCTAAAAGCAAAGAAGAGAATGACGAACATCTGTGTATTATCTTACAAGTTTTGAGAGATCATCAACTATACGCTAAGTTTAGTAAGTGTGACTTTCACAAGGATAAGATTCAGTATTTAGGACACATAATTTCTAAGGAAGGAATCTCGGTTGACCCCGATAAGATAAAATCCATTAATGATTGGTCGGTTCCTAAGGATGTGTCGGATGTACGATCATTTATGGGTATCACTGGATATTATAGAAAATTTATAGAGGGATTTTCAAAGATTGCAAACCCCATAACCTCCTTACAGAATAAAGGAAAGAAATTTGTGTGGGATCAAAAATGTTCAGACAGCTTTCAGAAGCTAAAGGAATTACTAACTACAGCATCTATTCTAAGGATTGCAAATCCTAATAAGGATTTCATAGTATGTACAGATGCATGTAATGACGGACTCGGTGGAGTCCTAACACAAGAGGGACAAGCTGTTGCATACGAGTCTAGAAAGCTGAAAATACATGAAAATAACTACTCTACTTATGATTTAGAGTTATTAGCAGTAATTCACGCTTTAAAAATGTGGCATCACCATCTTATTGGCAGAAAATTTACCTTGATGACAGATAACATGGGACTGAAGTATTTATTAGATCAAACAAATTTGAATGCTAGATAAGCTAGATGGTTAACTTTTTTAAGTGAATATGATTTCGAAATTCAGTATATTAAAGGGAAAGAGAACAAAGTTGTTGATGCATTAAGTCATAAAGCAAAGTTGAATTTTATTTCAGCCATCAACACATACTCAACAGATTTAGAAAACCAAATCCTTGAAAGGAGTGAAACGGATGAAGAATACAGAAAATTACAAGAAAAGACAGCAAATTGCAATTCTAAAAATTCTATGGCAGATTTCAGTTTAAAGGAAAATGGACTGTTATTATACAAAAACAGATTGTATGTACCCAACATACCAGAAGTAAAAATTTTGATTTTAGATGAGGTGCACAAAAGTCATTACTCTGGTCATCTAGGTTATCAGAAAACCATCATTATACTACTATTGGCCCAGAATGAAGGATGAAGTAGCAGAATATATAGCTAAGTGTTTGGACTGTCAAAAAGTGAAGGTTGAATATCAACATCCGGTTGGACTGTTGCAGCCATTGCCTATACCTAGCTGGAAATGGGAAGTTATAAGCATAAATTTTATTACCAGACTACCTAAAAACCAGAAACAAAATTACTCTATTATGGTGGTAGTGGATAAACTCAGCAAGGAAGCACACTTTATACCTGTAAAAACTACTCATAAGGCTCCAAACATTGCATAAATCTTCATGAAACAAATTTTTTGATTACATGGGATACTAAAAGTGATAATTTTAGACCGTGATTCTAAGTTTACTGGAAACTTCTGGAGGTCTTTGTTTAAAGGGTTGAATACAACCTTAAAATTTAGCACAGCATTTCATCCACAAATGGATGGACAGACAGAAAGAGTGAATCAGGTATTGGAAGACTTGCTTAGGATGTATGTTAAGGATCAGCCTGGTAAGTGGGAGGACTACTTGCATTTAGCAGAATTTGCATATAATAACCATTATCATGCATCAGCCAGGCTTAACCCTTTTGAAATTCTTTATGGTAGGAATTGTGATACACCTGTTTCTTGGAATGACCCAGTAAATAGAGTTATTTTAGGACCTGAATTATTGCAGGAATTAGAACTAATTATGAAACAGGTACAAAGAAATCTTAAAGCTACCCAAGATAGGCAAAAGAGTCAAGCAGATCTTAGAAGGACTCATAAAGAGTTCCAGGTTGGTGAACATGTTTTTCTTAAGGTAAGACCAAAAAAGAGTTCATTAAAATTGGGAAGCTATGCCAAGCAAGCACCCAGGTATTGTGGTCCTTTCGAAATTTTGTCAAGGGTTGGACCAATGGCATACCAACTGGATTTGCCACCAAATTTAAAGATACATAATGTTTTTCATATATCATTTTTAAAGAAGTATGTACACAATGCTACTCATGTTGTAAATTGGAATGATGTACAGGTGGGACAAGACGATGATTTTCAGGTGGAATCGGACTGTATCCTTGAAAGGAGGGAAACTCTACTCCGGAATCGCACCATTGGGCAGGTAAAGGTGCAATGGAAGCACCTTGGCCCAAAAGAGGAAACCTAGGAGTTGGAGAGTAGTATGTAGTTAGCATACCCAACTCTGTTTCAGGAACACTCAGAGAGTGATTAAACAACATCGAGGACGATGTTGAGGCTTAAGGGGGGGTGTATGTCCCCTACCCAAATTTTGAGAATATTATTTTATTTGCAAAATACTTTATGTTAAATTATAATTACAAAGTTTTGTAATTATGACCAAGTTTGGTCAAGGATGATTGTAATTACTGATTATTATTATTTAATAAATTAAAATAGGAGACAAACACCTAAGGGAACTGTTAAATGAGTGTTCACTGACCCACTAGGAGGAATGGAAGCTGTTAGAAGGTATGGGACAGACGGCAGCATTTGCACTCCACCACTAGCTATTGGTTATGGGACAACTAACCCTAAATTTGTGGCATTATCCCCCAGGTGGGTGGAAGAGAGAAGACAGCTCATTAATGACCAGTTAACCACTAAAATGCCTAGGCAACCTAGAAAAGGCAATTCGAATTGAGCAGGCAGCTCCTACAATATTTTCTGCAGAAATATTCCTCAAGTGTATTAGGGGATCACTGAGAGATTCGAATAGCGAGGCTATGTGAGAGTGCAATTGTGAGACTGCTCGTTATTCTGAGAAGGAGAACCAGAGGTGCTGGTGCAGGTCTCTTTGACTGCTGAGTCTTGATGACTGGAAAATCTATATTCTACTGCAAGTTGATGTACTAAGGCTTCTACAAAATATTCCTCTTGGTGGTTCAGTGAACAGGCTAGGGGGTCCTAAGGCAAGTAAGTTGGTTGTCTTCAGAAGTAGGTTGGGTGGAACAGGCTCCTTGGGTGGTTTGTTCTCCTACAAATTATCAGGTTCTATTTTTCTGTTGTTATTTTCAGTCAAATAAATTCTGCATTTATCAGTAAGAAATTGTTTTATTTTCTGACCTAAATATATTTTCTAAATGAAAATGATATAGTAGATGAAATGATTGATAAAATGACTTCTCTGCATTTTTCCCCATGCTGGTTTCTGCATTGTACTCTAGTACAAGGAAGTAGAATTAAATCAGATAACTGATGGGTAGAATGCCAAGTGAATAGATAGATTGATAATGTAGTGTTCTTCTAAATTCTAATGTTTACATGTTTAAACTCAGAAACATAATAGTATATAATAAATAGTTATAGAAAGCATTCTCCTGCACTTAGTTATAAAAGAGAAACAATTCATCTCTGTACAAAACTATATTACTATTCATCACTAACCATTATTCAAATCTATTACCATGTATTCTATTGTAAAGATGTTATGAATACCAGATGTTTCAAGTATTATGTTTCAGGCATTATTAATTCTAGATTTCTAACAGCTGCAAAAAATCTTGTAATCAGAGTTATTATATTTAAATAATAAATAGATATTTATCGTTCGTAATATTTCATATCATAAATTTATTCAGTGAACATATCTCATATGTCCATCTAACTATCAACTAGGGTTTCTTTTTCAAAAGATTTCATTATAGTTAGAATCCAAACATTCTATCTTTTTAGCATTTCTAGTTCAGGATCAAAATTGGAACCTTTGACTTAGAAACAAATCAATTTCATTTTCATGACAGAATCAAAACTGATCCGACATACACAATGCTTAACAGTTATTCCAAACTTTCAGATTATAACCGCATACTTACGATTTCCTTTAATCAAATAGAAATACGCATTCAACATCCTAAACATTTCTTGGACCAAACCCTATGTATACCTTACTTTCGAAACATCAACTTAGATCATAGATTTTGTTCATTATCGAAATTGTTACAGTAGCAAAAGACTTAGATTAACTCTCGGCCAAAATCCAAAACTGTTGAAACATTAACACTTTTCAACACAAACATTGTTGTAAATACAGTATAAAACCAAACGTCGAATCCTTCAAACAATATTATGTGTCAAGTAAAAACATAGTTCCATTTTCCATTCAAACCCTAAAATCGCACAGTCCATCTATTCTTTTCACAGAGATGATTCAATAATAATCTTAAAACTTGTTATCAAACAATTACTATTCATTCTACATCGACGATTGGGATTCCAAACATTACACTGTAAATACTGGAGTTTTAAAAACTGTATGATCCATTCAAAGGAATGAGGGTTTATCCCTTATCTTTACATTTTTCTTTTATAAGGTTTACAGTAGACGTTGTAGTAACAAGCTAGCTAAGATTCATAGCAGCTGGGCTTTCCACTATGGATCCCAAAAGTTTACAAACAATGAACAAAAACCATGCTAGAAATCCAAACACCTAGAACTTTGTCAAACATCATTCGTCGACCTCAACTAAACCAAGATGACCAATGAGGTAAGGAAACCATCGGGGCTTATCAGTGGACAAGCAGAGCTCCTCCATCATTTCTCAAGTAAATGGTCCTCCGACGAATGCAAACCTGTCACAAAAACTACGAATGGTTAAACAAGTTACTGGGTATGTTTATGGAAGCATTTAAAATAACAGCAATGGGTTAGAAAAATACATTACCTTCGCATTGAGAAGACTCTCCTGCAAACAAGGTTAACAAAGCCACCCATCCAGCTTATGGAAGTGAGAGTTCCAATTCTGAGTTCGATAGTTACCACGGCATGAAAGGTCGAAACTGTATCAATTACTTCAACACAGACCCTGGATTAACACTCTCTCAAGAATTACAGAGAGAAATCATTTAAAAGATTTGCTCCTTCAACGTTTTAGCTATTGTAAAAAGTCTTCAAGAGGCTCGACTTCTTAACATGACTTTCACTTGCAGGTTGAATGCACACAGGTCACAGGTTCGAGATCGGGGGAACCTCCAACTATAAAAACCCTAGAACCCCTCGGCCTGTCAGCCTCTCCCCAAGACCATTACCTAGCAAAATGAATGCCGAGGAACTTGTTTCAACGTTGTTGTAGTATGCAGTTAGGGTTTTCGTTGCAATCTCGATGAACCACAAGATCAACGGTGGAGTTTTCTCACAAAATGAGCATGTTGAAAGATGGACAACCACTATATTAAATGCTTCATTTACCACTTCGACTACGAAGATGCCAACACAGCAAACCTCGGATCAAGCCTGTTACAGCTCGGCGATTTAGTTGTTGTTTATGAACTCAGTCACGTGATACTCATCCTTGATATCATCCATGTAACGCCACACTCATTATAGTGGAAAA
The DNA here is from genome assembly GCA_027924585.1 of Larix kaempferi. Taxonomy (NCBI): domain Eukaryota; kingdom Viridiplantae; phylum Streptophyta; class Pinopsida; order Pinales; family Pinaceae; genus Larix; species Larix kaempferi. The sequence continues at coordinate 2,613,016 of BSBM01000026.1, read as the reverse complement.
AAGACTTAAATGTCAAGGCCATTCCTTTTAACGATGCCAGTATACTCGTACTCCAAGCATTCAATAACCATCATTTTCACCTGCCAACATTTGAGCTTAGGGTTACAACATTTCATTTTATATCTAGTCTAATGTTGCTAATAGATTGAACAGTTCATACATTTCATTACATCATTTAAATGAATACAAGTCGTATTCTAAAGTTAGGGAATAACTAGAATTACATTCTTTACATCGTATTCATTCGTTTACATAGCATAGTTCATTCCATTATATAAATAATGGATTGAAAAGGGAAACCCGTATAGTTTTGTAATTCCATATTAAAGCCATTTTAAATATGAAGGTAGGATTGTGATGATAATTATTTCAATAATAGTTTGGTACATGCAATTAGAAATGCATAGAAACTATAGTTGTAATTTCTATATTGGAAATATCATAATTATAAAAGTAGGATTTTAATGGATACTATTATGTGTGCTCATATATTTAGGAATGCATAATTATTTTAGTTGTTTTTCAAATCATCCATATACACTAAGTATTTCTCGACTCAATGATAATAAGACTCTATATAAAGTCGAAGCATTCATGACCTGTACATAGTAATAATACTTCTATTGAAATGAAAGATGACAATAGTATCATTCTAGCACTTAGATAGTGTAACCTATTACTTAGCATAGAAATTTATAAGTACAAGCAATTCATTTTGACAATTTCACTAAGGATTGTAGAATATAAATAGTTAATTACGATATGTAACTATGATCAAATGACACATCTAAGTTAGACAAAGATCCATACCTGAAGCAAGGAAGAAAATAGATTTGTTTTCACCAAACATTGACGATTAAATGAAAATCATAATTGTTCTTAAATAATTGTTTCGTCGCATTCTCTTACCTGAAATCTGCGCAAGAGGGACAAGAACAAATGCTTTAGCTAAACATAGCTAAGTAAGCCTCGGGACCTCGTAGGACCCCTTTCATCACCATCGAAAAACAAAACTGTCAGTACATTGTCAAGAAAACATAAGGACATGACATTCAAATTACTATTAACACAAGCAGAACTAATGTCGTAAGCATGTTAAAAGAAGTGTGTCACGTCGCTATCATTTAAAATATTTTTAGTTATGAGACTCAGTAATTAATATGTTTTCTGTATTAATGACTTATTTATTTCAAGGTTGTCTTGTCAAGCATTTATTATTTCCGCATTCGCAATTTATGTTACATTTAATGCTGTTATAAAAATTTTAAAATTTTATGAAAATATCGGGATGTTACAACAGATGTAGGGTCTCTATCTAATAAGGCATCTCTTAAATCAAAGGCTAGTATTATAGTGTTAGGTGAATTAAATCATGTCACTTGTTTGAATCCTCGTCATTCTTCAAGGTATCAAGTGGTTCAAACTATGGTGGATGTGTAAATTCAAGTCTCTTTCCTTGTTGGTGGGTATAGCTATGGTATGAAGGATGTTAGAGGTATGGATGAGGTTATTTAGAACCTTTTCTCTCAAAATCTAGAGGATCATTCAATTAAAAATAAGTGTATCAAGTCTAGGAGATATAAGGTTAGAATGGTGGTTTGTATGGATATAAAGCTAAAAGAGATCCCTAGTTATCTAGGAAAGACTCTGGTTGGAATTTTTTGTAAAATGATGGTTCAACTTGATTCATTACAAGGATGGTTGTAAGTGAACTAGGTTTAGAAGTTGGAATATATTCTTGAATTACATGTTCTATCCAGATGTTGGTTATGCTTTATTTTCATAAATGTAGGTGACTTGTCTACATAAAGGGGATTGGGGTCCTTTTGGTTCGGTTGTTCAAGGGTGGAGGGTGGATTTCAATCCTAGGAGAGAGCCCATTATAATTCCCAATATATAGGTTATTTTACCTGGGATGACCTTGTATTTTTCGACAAAGAGGATTTGGTGGATATTGGGAATAAGATTTGAAATTTTTTAAGATTGGAGGATGATTGGGACTCTATCCTTCATCATTGTTGCGCTCACATTCTAGTAGAAGTTGATACCAGAGAGGGTTTCTTAGAATAAATTGAGTTGATTGGAGATGGGGTTACTTGGATTCAAAGATTAGGCTATTGGAGGGTTATTGTTAGGTTCTATGCTTTCCATGAAGTTGGTCACATTCAAGTGCACTATAAAAGAGGTTTCCCTCTAAGATATGCTCCTAAGAAAGAATGGAGAAAAAGAGAGAATTCAGAGCCTAGACTGGATTTAAGTGTCGACGGAGGTCCTACTTTTTTGGGTGCATAAGAAAGTGAGGCAACGGATTTGGACGTGCAAGTGCCAATAGGAGGTCTTCCAAAAAAGTTTGTCCATGACTCTCCTATTCTTTCGTATAATATTTTGACCCTTTCTCTAGCAATGTTATCAGGTCAGAATTCTCAGTTGAGTTGCAGTTTCTCAAAGTATCCTTAACCTTCACCCCACTTGATGTTTGTTCAGTCATCCCTTGATCTTATTAATCCATTCACTCAAGTTGCTGATGGTTTTGAACTCTTGGTTTCAGGCTCTTAATCTAAGTTTCCTATTTCCTAGAATAATCCCTTAGATAATTATTTTAAACTGGAGTATGGAGATCATTCTTGATCATATTCTAGAAAAGGCTCCCAAGACAATTATTTTAACAAGGTTGTTTTCTGGGAGTATGGTTTTAGATCTAAGGCTAAGCCTAAAGAAGGTGTGTGTCAGTTTAGGGGGGACTGGCTCTAAAGAATCCTCTCGTGGGAGGTGTGGGAAGAAAATATCTCATGTCTTTATCCCAACAACAAACCAAGAAGTACATTAGACATGGAAAGTAGGCTACTATTGAAGGGACCTTGTAGTGAGGAAATCACACGATAGGGTGACCCAATGATTGTTATTTTCCTTTAATCCATGTGGGTTTGGGGGTGCCTATAAAGTGATATCCCTCAAAAGACTTAGCAGATTCTATTCGTCATATATCATTATTTTCCAAGAAACTATGTGTGCAGGTGCTAAGGCCATCAAAGTTTTCTCCTCATGGCTTAAAGATTGGTCTTTCAAAACGTTATATGCAAATGGTATGTTATGGGGTCTGAAATTTGATACCGGGGTTTATGGAAATGGCTAACTCAATGTTGTGTTCAGGAATTTTGGTATACCTTCAAGTCAAAGAGTTGGACATTGATTTAAGGGTTCTTAATTATTATGGACCCTATTTGGATTGCGGGAAATATTAGGATATTATGGCCTCATCCAAGGTTTTCTTTGGAAGGAATATTATTGTAGGTGGTGATTTGAATTTTACTCTCTCTTTAAGAGAGGTGTGGGGATCTCACCCTAGGAGGGATCTGTTGGGTGATTTCTTCTCCCATATTTTGGAATATTTTCACTTGGTTGATTTGGGACCCTCAAAACTAGTCCCTACATTGCAAAATGGAAGGAAGGTAATGAGGATATCTTGAAGAGGTTATAAAAGTTCCTTGGATCAAACTTGCTACTAGATGGGAGGCTCCTTGTGAATTCTTGGGTTGGTTATGGAGTTCTATCCAATCACTTTCCCTAACTGTAAAATGGTCAAAGAAGATAAGAAACCTACGACTCCTCTCAAATTTAATCATGCTTGATTGTTGGAAGAAGACTACAGATATTTAATAATTTCAAGGTGTTAAAAGTTGCATGTAGATGTCAATTCCTCATACATGAATAAATTAGAAAATAATTTACCTTAAATGAAGAAATTGAATGGAGGCTAAAGAATTATGAAATTTAGATTCATGATGATGACAATAATATGAAGTTTTTTCACATATCACAAGATCCTAAATACCATTTGGGAGCTTAGAAATGAGAGAGGTGATCTGGTATAGTCCTTCTAGGACTAAGCAAAGGTTGGTGTTGCTTAATTTAGTGACATGTTCAAAGAACCAGCTGAATGCCTGATAGGAAAGATTCTGCATGTTGCAGTTTTGGTTACTCGATTGATAAATGAGGAGATAAATGCCTCATTGGTATATGGCACCTCTAAGGAAGAGCTCCTATTAAGTCTATCATATCTCAAAAAAGGTAAAATATCGGACCTAAATGGAGTGGCAGTTGAAATATATTTAGGATTTTATGATCATATCAAGGAATATTTGTTAAATGTGGTTCGTGAATCTAAATGAGAAAGAAATATGTTGGGTTCTTTTAACTCAAATGCCCTTGCAATAAATCCCAAAAAATAGGATCCAACTTATTTGGAGGAATTTAGACTGGTTTTCTATTCCAAATCTATTTATAAATTGGTCTTTAAAATTTTGGCTAGTAGGTTGAAACACATTCTAAGTGATTTAATTTCAGAAGAGCAGTTTGGTTTTCTTGGTAATCGTCAAATTCACAATGATGTTTCTATTTCTCAAGAATATGTTCATTCCATTAAGAAATCAAAAGCATCGGTAGTGGTTTTAAGGTTGGATCTATCTAAAGTGTATGATAGAGTCAGTTGGGTTTATCTCAAGCTTCTTCTCTTATAAATGGGCTTGAATCTGACGTCGGCTAACTAGATTATGGGATGTCTCTAGTTAGTGTCCTTTGCAATGTTAATTAATGGTGCTCTTATAATTTTTCCAAGATTCTTGGGGTCTCACACAAGGTTGTCCCCTCTTGTAATACTTTTGGTGGCAAAGGGGTCTAAGTTTTATCATGAAAGATGCTCGTCAAAGAGGAGTTTTGAAGGAAGTTAAAATAGAACCCTCTTTTCATTAAACTTATACAACTCAGTGAGAATCTATACATGTTCTAAAATTATGATTATTGGTTTTCCATACTATGATTATTGGTTTCTAAAAGTGTGATTATTGGTTTCTAAAAGTTTGATTATTAGTTTCTATATCTGTGATTATCAGTTTCCAAAAGTAACATTATTGGTTTTCAAAAGTGTCATCATTAGTTTCCAGTATTGTGATTACGGTTTTCAATGTTGTCCTTATCAATTTCCAATAGTATGATTATCATTTTCCAAAATTACTCTATCACTGAACTATAATATATATATCTATTGGATTTTGTTAGTTTAACATGTGATTTTTAATGTTCACTTAAAGTCCTATGAAATGATGAAATATCTTGTTTGATATATTTTTATTATATTATAATATCCCAAACAAGTTCAATGAATAGTGAGTTTTTCCAAACACCAAATTGTGAGAAAGGGCATGTGCTATTTTTCCTCATCACTAAAATTCCTAAATTTTAATCCCATCACTTAAATTGTAAGAAAGGGCATGTGCTCTTTCTCCTCATCACTCGAATGCCTACATTTTGATGTATGGAAGGCTCTATGCCTCCTTATATGTCTACTATAAATTACTACTACCCTAATACATTACAATTCCCTATATAAATCTTATTTATATAGATCTAATGCTTGAGAGTGGACCAGGAAACAAGATAAACAAACATACTAAGGACTTTGTAAAAATTTGTAAAAACAAAGGTAAGATATTTTATGCATTCCACTATAACATTTTCCTACAATATAACTAAAAGATGAAACATTTGATACCCCAATTTGGGTTCCATAGTGTGGAGCATCCATCTGCTGGCTCCTGGTGATTGCAAATGGTGGGCATGTAGGCTAGCACAAGGTGACCTGCTAGAATTTTGAGAATATGCATAAACATACAACAATATGTTTTCTAACATGCAAAGCAAGAACCTACTAGTCTAGCCTTATATATATGCAAGCAACACATAATCATGTAAGAAACAAGACACAAGAATGATACACCATATGTATGTGGTAAAACCCCAAATGGAGAAACATCCACAGGAAGTTAGTATTCATTATTCTTTAAAAATATCCAATCTTACAAGTGAGCTCATTTCCACATATGCTTCACAGCTTTACAACATAATAAAATGGTATTCATAAGATGTGCTCAATGTTAGGATATTCCTATACTCCATCCTAGTCCTACTAGCATTTTCATCCTTTGCATTTTCAGTCATGCATGCACTTTTAAGGTTTGCATGCATTATTTAGGGTTTTCATGCATCCCAGTCATCAGTCCCAGCACCTAGCCCTCAGTTAGCTAGCCCCGGGAGCTTCCTTCCACTCAGTTTCATCCCTCCTAGTGCTTACTGTGCCCTCCTTTCACCTACTGCATGAGAAAGGCACCCTTCCGTACCTACCATTCAATTATCTTCAGTTCTTTCCTTGATTTAAGGCTAGACTGACTCTCAACTTACTGTATCACTTCGATGGACCCCCAGTGAGACTTGACTACCCATTCTTACTCCAGTTAGCTCCTCATGTGCCCTCCACTGAGCCTCCTTCATTCAGTTAGTGTCTCCATGTGCCAGTTACACTCAGTTACACCTACCACACTCAGTTAGACTCAGTTTGACTAATGGTTGACATTTTCTTGTGCATTGATGACTCCACTAATGATGAGATAGACTTCCAGTTGTGCTCTGATGACACTCCAGTGATCTAATGATCACTCCATGAAGGCTAATTCGAATTTCCACCTTGGCATTCGAATCCTTATGCATTTTATTATTTATTTGTCCATTTGTGATTAATGAATTAGTGTGTGTGAAGTATTTTTGCTTCTATCCGAGTTCTACTGTATTATTATTCTGTTGCTCATTACACTGCATTGACCACTCTTCTTCTATCTTCCTGCTTAATCATAATTACTCTTGTGAGGTATACATCATCTCTTAGATCTGCTGTGAGGATTTTCACATGGTATCAGAGCATGTTGAGAGTATTGTTTATCTCCATTCCTGAGAGTTTTTTGCAGGTTATTATCAAGATTTCGAGTGCAGCAATTGCAGTAGTTTCTGCACCTTTCAACATTAGCAGTTGCAAATATTATATATTGTTTTTGCAGGTCTTCTACAGCTTCCATGTATTCAGAAGAAATCTATCCTCCTCCATTCAACTATGATCCTCTTTCTCCATTCAACTATGATGAATGGAAACCAAATATGATAGCACATTTGAAGAGAAATGGTCTCTTTGATTATTGTTTTGAAAGAGAGTTCGAATCCTTTGAAGAAGAGATTGACTGGTTAAATAAAGGTGGCAGAGCCATTGCTACCATGATGTTTGCTATGTCTCGATGCTTGGTAGACCAATTCATTAATGATGTTGAATCTCCAAAAGAGCTATGGGCCCATCTAGATGAAATATTTGGCAAGCAGAATGAAGGGATTGGTCCAAACCCTTTCGAGAGCAAGCAAAGTGATGCATTCACCCTCCTTGATGATCTCATTGATCATGAACCAATATCAAACATATCTCATATTGAAGTTGTCCACAAAGAAGAAGAACTTGCAGATTCTACACTCATGCTCCAAATTTCTTCTATTTCAAATTCTGTGCCAACTCACACTCTAGAAATTGCAAAAGGTCCTAAATCCTCTCTTGCACCAGAGTCTGTTGGTTTGCATCATGATCTATTGAATGTTTTGGAGGTAAAATCAGCCATTGGAGGTAATGCATTCGCTCTCCTTGATCTCTCACCTCTTATGTACTACTATATGATCATTATTCTATGCTTTCAGAAGGTTATTGAAGATTATGGCCATTGCCATTCGCTTGAGATAATTTCTCATGCACATCATGGTTTTGGTCTCACCCCTGTTGGTTCAAAGGAGATATCAAGAAACCATTTCCATTCGCTTGGGATAATTTCTCATGCATTTACTGGTTTTGATCTCACCTCTAATGGTTCGAAGGAGATCTCAAGAAACCATGATTCAAGTATTGGAGTTGATTTAAAATCCAAGCAATCTCTACTTGGGATAAATTCTCATACATATGATGGTTTTGATCTCACCCCTACTGGTTCAAAGGAGATCTCAAGAAACCATGATTCAAGTCTTGGAGCTGATTTGGATTCCGAGTAATCATTGTTTGATGGTTCTTTTTAGCATAATCTCACCCATGATGGTTAGAAGGAGAAGAAAAAAGACTATCTGCACATTCATAGTTTTGATCCTACCTCAGCTGATTCGAATCATAGGTTCAAGGATCATCCTCATGCTTTTGGATTTGTTCTCATCACATTCGATCTGAAGAGCAAGTACAAGCACATGCTTTCTGAGCATGATCCACTTCTTCCCAAGAAGAAGATACCTCCAGACATATGACCAAGCATCACACCTGCTTGAATTTGGAGCATTTATTTTTGTGTGTGCCTTACAGTCTGTTTTGAGGGGGGGTATTTTTTCCATGAGGTTTTCCCCCATTTCCTCGGTTTATCGACTATTATTATTCATTGTATTGGGTGACCTTTTGTCTTAGTTACCAGGGCCCAGGATGGATTAAGGGGGGGTGTGAGGATATTCCTATACTCCATCCTAGTCCTACTAGCATTTTCATCCTTTGCATTTTCAGTCATGCATTCACTTTTAGGGTTTGCATGCATTATTTAGGGTTTGCATGCATCCCAGTCATCAGTCTCAGCACCTAGCCCTCAGTTAGCTAGCCCCTGGAGCTTCCTTCCACTTAGTTCCAGCCCTCCTAGTGCTTAGTGCGCCCTCCTTTCACCTACTGCATGAGAAAGGTACCCTTCCTTACCTACCATTCAGTTATCTTCAGTTCTTTCCTTGATTTAAGGCTAGATTGACTCTCAACTAATTGTATCACTCCGATGGAACTCTAGTGAGACTTGACTTCCTATTCTGACTCCAGTTAGATCCTCATGTTCCCTCCACTGATCCTCCTTCATTTAGTTAGTGTCTCCATGTGCCAGTTACACTCAGTTACACCTACCACACTCAGTTAGACTCAGTTTGACTAATGGTTGATAGTTACTTGTGCATTGATGACTCCACTGATGATGAGATAGACTTCTAGTTGTGCTCCGATGACACTCCAGTGATCTAATGATCACTCCATGGAGGCTAATTCAAATTGCCACCTTGGCATTCAAATCTGCATGCATTTTATTATTTATTTGTCCATTTGTGATTAATGAATTAGTGTGTGTGAAATATTTTTGCTTCTATCCGAGTTCTACTGTATTATTATTCTGTTGCTCATTACACTGCATTGACCACTCTTCTTCTATCTTCCTGCTTAATCATAATTACTCTTGTGAGGTATACATCATCTCTTAGATCTGTTGTGAGGATTTTCAGACTCAAAGGCTTTCCTTCACCTCAATTATATACCAAGAGGTATGGAAGAATTACATCCCAATATACATCTGGGATAAATGATTTTCCACCTATTTATATAATGAATGGTAATAGGAGAATATATATCCATGATGCATGTGGGATACATCCTTTTACATAATATTATAGTTCTTTATGCCTTCCAATGCTAGACAAGACATCTTATGACACCATACTAGACATCATTACACATGTAACATTAAAAGGACACATTCCAACACTCACCCTTAATGATGACTGGGGGAACAACAAATAAATGGAGGAATATGGAATTACATTAGCTTTCCCCCTTAGTGACAACTTCTTGCATTCCCAACAGACTGCAAAGATACACAAAAATTTGCTTCTGCCATGGATTTGGTAAGATGAAAATTCGTGCATGTTTGGTATTAATGATAATCATTATTGAAAATCTAAATTATGATGGTTACATTGATAGTAGTCCAATTATATAAGTCCCAATAGGGAAAAGTCATGTCTATTAATAAATAGACATGATGTATAGTATTTATCATTTAACTAATAATTAACCTAGCTTATTAAAATATATCTACTAATATGTAAATAGTGGTAATATATACCTAGGTATATTACAAGTCATCCTGCCTTGAAAATATTAGTCCATGAATATTGGATTCTACTTAATGAACTCTGACATCAAAGAGCCTTCCAAGCTTGATGACAAACAAACATTCTTTAGTGATTTATTTCGGATGACAGTACCATGATTTAGTAGTTCTTGAAAGAGTTAGTTACATTTCCATCGATTTTTATTATTTGATCATCATAGTTGATGATACGTGCCGATATGAACTTATAAGTGATGAACACAACTTTAAAAATGTAGATGGATCAATCCATCATAATTCGATTCTTTGTGGAACGTTGTATTGAATTTCATCAATCCTATATAACATATTTATACATTCTTCACATGCATCGGCTTCTATTTTTATCTTCGGAATTCATGATGAACTCGCCCTCCATATGCATGTATCAGTCTTGCATTAAGAAGAGTGGTGATCTCTCATGCAGTGCATTAACTCACTCAAATGAGTCTTAGGATGAACTCGCCCCTTAATTGAAATCTTGTCCACTTAGTTAGGTGGCTAACTTAAGTGTCACAAATCAAGTTTCGTCTTTGAGTTTAACATAAGTGTCGTCTTTTAGTTTAACATAAGTGTTGTCATGCCATAACACTTAGTTAACTAGATTTTTTTGTTATCACTTAGTTAACTCTCTTTAACTCAAATCATGCTGATTGATTTACTTGTAGTGACCGCTATGATTTCTTTAATTAAATGAGGCATACATTGTGGATTTAACTGAATCTTAACAATTCGAGTTCACTTAGTCATATCATGAGCAATTCGAATTCTCTTTTTCTCTATGCATTTATCTTTATCTCTTATATTTAATGCATGGTCAATATGTGTTAAATTTAATTATCTATCATATCATATTATACTCAAAATATTTTTCAGATGTCGTGATCATATTATATTACTCTCGGACCAAATGATCATATGCTAAAGTAATTCACTCTAGAGGTGGTCAGTCTCTAAAGGAGACTTAACAGCAATCGATGGCCATGGTTAGTAATACATCCCACAACATTAATGCGTCAACATGCAAAGCATCTACCTCTATAACTATAGGCCCACATGAGAATCATCTACCTCTATAACTGGAGTTCCACCCCATGGATACCTTTATATGGAAGGTTCACATGAGAATCATGAATTGACACACACGTTCGGAGCCTTGGCCAACAAGACTTTACAAAATCATTACTTTGATCAACTACCTCTATACTATAGGAATAACCTTTACACGGAAGGAAAGTTCTCACCTCTATACGGGAGGATCAATCTTGGCTACACAATATTGGTTCGGAGAATGTCTCCTAATGTTGTACATTTAACACTTAGCAACATCAAAAAGGTGACTAAAGATTCCCAATAGAGGATCCATCCTAGAATTCAATCCCCAAATATCCCTATCCAAAAGAAATAAATTCAAATCCCCACCTATGATGAGATTGGGATTATTCAAAAACCTAGACATTTCCAAATCACTCCAAAAAGCATGTCTATTAGCATACATACCATAACAATTCAGGGATTTTGAGCAGCAGGTTTGAATCCCTACAATGGCCTTCCACCAAAATACCAGCAATAGTGAAGAAAGGGACCAAAGTAACCTCCCTGGGATTCCAAGAAGTAAGTAAGCCACCTGAAAGTCCAAAAGCATCGACCAAAAAATAGTTCCACCTCGGAAAAAATTTCAGAAAAACCTCTCGTGCCTTGGAACCCTCAACTATTGTTTCCTGAATAAGCACAATATCTATTCATTCAAAATCCAAAAACCTTTTGAGGGACATATACTTCAAGTATCCCCCCCACTCCTCTAATATTCAAGGACAAAATATTCATGAACCACCCACAAAGGGCTCATATACTCTAAGGTCCTGTGAAGAAATAGAAACACCATTATCACCCACATCCCCAGCCAAGATAGACTCCAAAGGAACATCGAAAAGGTTGCAACCAATCGTCGCACCAAGATTGAAACCCCCCTACACACCCTTCCTATATTTACTTTGCTTCTTCCACAGAGTAACATTAAGCCTATCTTCCCTAGAAGGAAAAGGAGACTCCGACAACGGATAAGATGAGATGTTAAATACAGACAAAGGAGTCTTCTTTAAATATCTTTATATGAGGGAACCTAAGACAGTGGAACATTACATAAACCCCCATCTATGTCTCGGACATCTAATCTATCAACAAGGAACCAGTCATCAACAATGCCCTCCAAATCCGCTAATGGTTGAGTATAGACCTAGGAGACTGAAAGTTGTGACACAACTAAACGATGAGGCAATGATTCCAACTAGGGGGGAAGATGAGAATGGCAAGGTAACCATGAGAAACCAATGAGTAATGAAGGGGAAGTCATCCTAGTGCCATGGGCACTGGAGAAATGGTAAAGTGACTCATTTTAGTTACCTAAAGTAATAAGGTCATCATCCTAAATTGAGGATAGTGGCCATTCGCCGCATGCTAATAATTAACTCCAACGACCTATCTATTAGCATAAAGCTATACCTATGAACATAAAACTAAGTGATATCCCTAGATATTATTAATATCAAAACTCCAACAAGAGTGTCAAAAAAGTATCATTAATATCCCTAAATAATAAAAAGCTAAATTTTTTTATATAACATGACAACCTTGAGAATTAGGTGGAAGAAAGATATTCTTATATAAACTTATTGTGGTATCTTATACATAAGATAAAACTTGCTCTAAAAAGAAGAATAAGAATAAGTATAAGATATGAAAGAATGAATAATTATTTTATGAGTGTCCTAATTATTTTTAGAGCTAATTATACGGAGAAATATAATAATAATTTAAATATTGAAAAAAAGGGAAACCTTTTCGTATCTAGATTCAAGAGGGAGATGTTTTGAAACTATCATATGTATACCATTATTATATAAATATGAAAGGCTGGGGGATATCAAAGAGGTTAGCGTGGAAAACCTGATGAGGGAGCTAGCCTAATTTCAAGGGTTTCTGGTCGGCCTCTCTCTCAAGAAAAGAAGTCGAGCCTTTACCTGCCACTTGGTAAGGTTTGCTCCAAATTTTCCATTAAGCTCGACCTCCACTTGGAGGGGGAACTTTCAAGAGCCAGGAAGACTTTCCAACATTGGAAAATCAGTGATTACTTAGAGAGGATGGTCACAGCCGAGAGGGACACGCAATTCTCCCACAGGGGAAAATCTGTGGTGGTTTTGTTATAGTGTGGTGCTGGACAACCTTCGCAGGAAAGGTGACCTCGGTAGATGCATCAATGGACTGTATGCGTGCTCAGATAGCGAATCTCTGCATTTGCATTTAGTAATTAGTAGAGTCAATTGATAAATTCTATATTTACCTTTTTGGAGCCACTGCATCTAAATATATGATAGAATTTCTTGTTGGAATTGCATTAAGCGATCTCTATGCCTTACTGCTTGTTTGTGATAATACTTAGCATGATGATAAGCGAACACTACAATCGCTTGATAAACTAAACCTCTGCATCTATTGTTTAAGCAATCCTATGTATATAAGGTTGGGGACGGCTTTAAAATAGCTGATCTCAAACGATTTTATTGCTGAGGTTCCTTCGGAAGGGATGGCTCTTAAATGAACATGGACGGCCCCAAGAGGGAGAGCCCGGTCACAAGATCGAATTATTTCCACTGATCGTTTTTACATTGTACAGATTGTGCTCTTGATAATATGTGCGATCTACATTTAGACTCCGCTCTTCATAATACATGTGATATGTCAGTTTAAAATTATATATATACTGAGTTTTTATAAGATGTGACCTAGGTGATAAACACTGGTTTTAACTGAATTTTATAGAGAACGATCTTGATATTTATGTTATGCTAAATTCATTACTATATGATCGTTGGAACAGAGACAACGATCTCTGCTTGATCGCTGTAAATTTTGTAAACCCATGCATTATCTGATCGTTGGAACGGAGACAACGATCTTTGCTTGATCGCTGTAAATTTTGTAAATCCCTGCATTATCTGATCATTGAAACGGAGACCACGATTTTGAGGTGATCTCTGGGTGGCAGAAATATACACCGACATAGAGTCAATTGGTTGGGAAGAAAGTTGTAGTCAAATCTTCAATCATGCTGCCCAGCATTCAATGAGGCCGCTCAATGCTTAGGCTCAGTTGGGATCGCATTAAGCCGCCGCATTGAATGCTAGACAGCTCCATGCTTAGCTCTCGCCCATTCTTATGGTGTATGTTTTAAATGATCTTTTATTAATAAATAATTGTTATTAGTTTCATTTTGGATCTTAATGTTATAGAATTGGGATTTCATTGAAGATGTATAAAGTTGTTTATTAAAGTCATAATGTTAATCAGTTTTTGTATTATTATGCTGAATTAGATAAATATGTAACTTATTCCTCTTAAGGGTTATGAATAATATTTAAAGTGCATATTAATTTTGATAGTTAATCTTGATTTGCATAGGAGTATTAGGTAGTCCTCATTATGGATTGTATGCACTCTATTTTGTAACAAGGGACAATCATTTGTATAATTTATTGGGTTATCAAGTTGGAACACTTTACTTATTTTAAAAAAAGTGAGTATGCTTGAATAGAGAAAGTTCTCTTTTAGTCACTTTAAGAGTAATAACTACGTTTTTAATTATTATTGTATAGTTGTTTATGTATATACAATCTTTTAATATTTTTCATATGATTAACCTCATGCTATATTAAATAGTGTTATCATCGTAAGTGATATGATTATATGGAATGTGGTTGAGTAAGCACTTGTTTAGACACAACAAGTAGAAATTTAGCTAAGTAAGAATTGTGTAAAAAGACAACTAAGTATAAATGAATACATTCCTTAATCTTAAATAAGAATTAGTTCTCAGTGCAAATGATAAAATAAGAGTGCTTTAACAACATGAATGATAGCATGTTGATTTGATTATCAAATGTTGACAAACATTCATATTGACGAATCCAATCGTATGGTATCCATCTAGAATAGAGTTTAAGCATTTTTCTACTATTGAGCACAAGTAGTTAGAATGAAATTTCCTATGACCTTATATCATAGTTATGTATCATGCTTGATAAGTTATAATTGAAGATTAGAAAGGACTCATATGGTAAGTTAACTAAGTAATTAGGATTCATGTTATGAAATATAACATGTTCTTAATTTGGAAGAATCGCCAAACCATGTTTAGCAATAAAAAAAAAAACTAACTTAGATTATTTATTTCAGAAATCTTTTCTCCAAAATACTAAACTAAGACTTTGGATATCTTACACATACCCACTGATCCATGAGCATATGACATCTAGAACTATAACTCAATAAAGGCTTCCAATGCACTATAATCTAGAGGATTATATCCAGCTGACTCATGGAGGAGTACTATAATTTGCCCACCAAAGCTCGTTCGTTTGGACAGACTAAGTACCTTATTCATGTTAACATCCTTCCCCACCATCATGGAAACCCTTTCACCACCATCATGGAAACCCTTTCAGCCCACGCCCCACAAACCTTAACAGACCTCCCTCCTTCATCTAGCTTTCTCCCCCAAACAACTTTCCGAGGCTTCTTTTCATGGTTGCAAAACGTCGGTCCGCGGGGAACCGTCGGCAAACTGCTCTTTTTCCAATGGAGACTCTCGTGCCAACAAGCCTTCCGAAGCCATGCGATTTTCCAACAAAACCTTGGGTAAGGACAAAGGAAAGGACAAAGATACCATCCCAGGGTCCACCAGCATCCCAAAACCAACGCAGAGTATATACACATGTGAGTATTCAATATCACCTTAAGGAATACCACCTTAAGGATCGGAGCTAAACTTTAGACGATTTGCATCTAAAATCTAGTAAGTGTTTAGCCAAAATCCTGCTAAAATTGTTGAAATGACAGTTTTTAGTTACTGAAATTGCATAATCAAGGTGTCTCAAGGATAATTGAAGATGCTGAATCCTATCCTACAATCAAAAATTACAATCTCAGCAACCGAAATTGCAATTTCAACAATTTCACCATTACTAAATTCCAACCAAAATAGCCCCAAAAAAATGCAAATCATCCAAAAATTAGCTTACTCCCACCGGAAGTATATATGTGACACATGAATTAACATAACAGGTTGTGCGTGTGAAACTAAATATTTTGATCTAACAGAGCATAGCAGGGCAGAACAAACAATGCAAAAGGCAAGCCCGCCACAATGGCCATAGATAATTACGTACAAGCTTATACAGACACATAAAGGTATTAATATTTCTGATGAAAATTATAAATGAATAGACATCAAATTTGGCATTTCAAATATTTCCATGTTTATTGATGTGTCCATTTCAAGTCTGGCTTTCAAGTACGTTCTAAAATAATAATAAAAACATTCTACAGGCAGGCCATCAAATCCAGGCCTGGTTGGAATTCAATTTGTCTTCCCATGTGCTTGGCCGGCCCACCACTTTTAATTTTTCAAAGTGGCATTGAGTTATTATTTCCATACAGATCTTGTTGTTGAAATTTTTTGGGGAGTTTTAATATTTTGGCCTGGTATGGCCGGCCCCACCACTTTTAATTTTCCAAGGCCGATTTGAGATATTATTTCAATTCACAGCTGTATGAAAAATCACGAGTTTTAAGTAATTCTCGGCTTAGTCACGTTTTTTTTTTTTCTTTACATTATACTTATTTATATGGTAAATTAATTAATTAATTAATGTAGTGACTATATTGTTTAATGAAAATTCCACTATTTTTATTTTTAATAATAATGTCAAATTTAAATTTATGATGCTGTGAACTTTTTACATTTAATGAGAATGATAATTTTTGAACAGTGATAAATATTTATATACATGTTACTTTACTCGGACATGTTTAAGCACTCCGCTCTAGAGCATCCAGCTAGGCACACTCCAATCATCCATTGAATCTTTGTCGAAATGAAAATTTTGCATTATTCAAAATCCTTTTTAAATAAAAATGAATTTAACAACTTCAAAAAATCGGCTAAAAAATCAATTCAAAATATAGAATAATTAACTTACATTGTAATTGCAATTGTATTTCCTAGTAAGAGACAGAGTAACTGATAGGATAAGACAATGTTTCTCTGCTCACCAGGGTTTGATTCTCTGGTCATCCCTCAATTCTTAAACTTTCCCAATATCAAAACTAAACAAATTTCAAATTAAAAAAAAACTTACACACCATCCCATCACACCACACATCATCAGTGATAAAGGTGACAAACGCTACCCACCTCAATAATATAGTGCCAAACACCTACCGGTATTTTTGGAATATCATATTACATAATGGGCATAATGATAGTGATATTTATCAGAAAGTTTATGGGCATGCGCATATCGATTTTTTTTAAAAGGGACAATGATATATATCAGAAAAAATCTGAAGCATAAAAATTTTATAATGTAGACATAACTGATAGTGAACACAAGGTTCCAAAATATATATATCGCCAATCCTTTGCAGTGATAAAATCGTGGCTAGTGATAAAAATTATCATGCTTTGATTTCGTTGGTGGGGAGTGAGCTTGGCCTGGAAATCCATTTGCAGTATTTCTAGCCAGAGACTTGGAATAGCGTGAATGAAATAGAGCTAGTTTGGAACCTTGTCTTTGTTAAAACCATTTGATCTGACCACAAACACTATTGGAACCTCTTCTGAAACTTCCAACGGCCAGGCACGCGGAAAGCACCGGCCCTGCCTCTCTCAGTTATAATTGTTTATGTAAAGTAGAGACTAAGTGCACGTGGTTCTGTTTGTTATATTTTAGTTTACTTTGGATTTAAATTCAGATTGAAAGTGTTTTTTAAGTGTTTGATTTTATTATTTTGTACTTTAAAATTAATTATTAATTTTTTATTAAAAAACTTTACAATACATAAAGTTAATAATTTGTAATTTGTATTTATTTTAATATTAAAAATATGTTTTTGATTGTTACATTCTAACTTTAAATTTTAAAAATAATATTAAAAATATGCTTTTGATTATTACATTCTAATTTTAAATTTTAAAAGCAATATTAATCTCTTATTTTTTTAATCAACAATTTATATATTTTATAAAATTAAAACTAGTATGAGAATTTTATATTTTATAAAATTAAAACTACTATGAGAATTTTATAGTAAGGATTTTGTCTTTGAACAACATAAATAAGCCTTTTTTTAAAAACAATATTAATCTTTTATTTTTTTAATCTAACAATTTATATATTTTATAAAATTAAAACTAGTATGAGAATTTTATAGTAAGGATTTTGTCTTTGAACAACATAAATAAGCCTTCCTAAAATTACCAATACCAATAATAGGTTAGATATATTTTACATATTTATATTTTGAAATTATTAAATTATTACATATATATTTATTAACATATTTGTATTTTGAAATTATTTTTATTACATAAATATATATCAATTAAAAACTTATTTATATTACGAATTGATTGAAAAATCCACATTATAATTTATTATAAAATTGAAAGGACATCCCTCTTTACAATAATAATAACAGATTAAATATTTTTATTTTATTTATTATTATTATTATTTTTACACATTATTTTTCTTAACTTCATATAACCATTTATTAAATTCTCTAATTAAATTTTCTAATTACTATTATTTATTACTTTTTATGAGAGTTAAAGACAAAAGAAAGAATATAACCAATTGAATCTCTATAGTAATTTAAATAATATGGTTTGTATATATCAATAATACCTCTAAGGAGTTAGCTTATTAGTCTAGTTTGAATGGTTGAGAGTTTTGAGAAAAAGGTATAGGATCCGGTTCAAGTCATGCTCCACTTCTTTGGTGTGCCTTGCTCGATGTCATTTGGGTCAGGTGCGGCAAATACAAAGAATTATTCTAGAGCTTTAATGTCTTTGTTGGGTTAAGTTGTAAATAATACAACAAGCTTGTATTTAGGTAGCCCTCTAGCTTTTCCATGAAGTGTTCCTTAAAAAAAACATAAAAATGAATTTCTTTCATACAAATATATTGAAGTTAACACCTTTCAAAAAAAATTATAATCTAGAAATATTTTGTAATTAATAAATATTAAACTTATAAACAATAAACGTTATCCAATGCTTTTAATGTTGGGATTCCACCTATTGAGAGGAAGAATATGATTAGAAGCATAAAATAAGACTTTGTGATATTTCTTTAAATACAAGTAAAAATCACTCAAAACATAAACGGTGGATTATATAAAAAATTTCAACTTAAACCTTGGAGGTAACTTCTCTTCATAATATTGATATCATTACATGTATTGTATTAACTAAATCATAGTACAATGAAAAAAATGATAATAAAAGAACATTAACGTATTATAAGGGTATCATAAGTTGGAGTTAGAAGATAAACTATATTGCCAAAGAAAAACAAATTCTTATGAGTTTAAAAGTGAAAGAGCAACGGGAAGATATAATAGAAAATTTTGGTATACTAAGTAAAAGATAAAAAATAAAAAAAATTTACTTACATTGCATGCATCAGCATTAGGTTTAATTCAAACCATTTGTGACACTACAAATATTTATAACTCTTTTAGTATCTCAATATACATACATCTTGACTCGGAATTTTTCTATGAAAATAAGTTTGAACCTTAATGAATTGATCTTATAGATTTGTAATTAAGATGGATATATGTTTGTTTATTTTATTATAATGATCTTTTTTTTTCTCATTTTTTTTAGTTTTTCACTTTTATTAAGATAGGTTATAAATGTACCTAATTATTTTTAGTAATACATGATTGTAAATATACAAATATATTTAGAAAAATAAATAAATAAAAAATTTCAATCTTTTTAATTATACAAACCATTAAAAATATATATATATATATAAAATATTATAAAGTTATCTTAACCCCTAACTTTAAAAAAAAAAATCTTAATTTATTTTTATTTTTCTGAATAATTATATTAATAATTCTAATATTAAAAATTACTATATACCAAAAATAATAGTTAACTATAATAACTCATTAAATTTTAAAATTACTTAATAATTTGAACTTTCATTTTAGTATTAAATAAATATTTCTATTTATAAATTTAAAATTTAAAAAGTAAATATTTTATATGGAAAAAACTACAACATTTTATAATTAAAAAAAAATCTACACCACAACCGTCTCTGTTGATACAAATTATATGCATTTAGTTTACATACAAAGCATGTGTAAATCTACCTGTAAATGCTAGTAATATTATGCAAAGGTGTAACTTTGTTATGAGGGTGAAGCTGCATGCAATATTCAATTCTGCAAAGCCGAAATCCATATCAAGAGTAGCTTTGAATATGAACATCATTGTCAAGAGTTGCTTTGAATATGAACATCATTGTCTTGATGTTGATTGGCCCTTGTGCTTATTTTGTGGAGAAGTAAGGTAATTGGTTTTAGCTATTATTTATTGTATGGGAGAAGCCTAGTGACCTATAACTTTAACTTTAGGCGCTTTGCATTAAGATTTTTGAATAATTATTATAGTTTTTTTAATAAGTTTTATATTCATAAAAATAAAATAAAAGTAAAAAAAAAAAAATAGAAATTAATTTTCATCATTAAAATCCTTTTTATTAGACATTTATAGAAGTCATTTTCACCATAAATTGAAAGCTATTTTTTATTGGTCAAAGTCACAAAAACAAAAGAATTTAATATGAAAAAGACAAAAATTATTAGTAAAAAAAACATAATTTATTTTAAGATTATATACAAGTTCCAAATTACAATTTTATCATTATTGAATTATAATTATACATAAATTTTCAATATCAATAGTATAAGAGTAATAAATGATTCTTAATATTTAAAAACAATATTTAAGTTTTAAGTTTTAGTGCATTTTGCATATTTATTTGATTGTTCATTTATTTCTTAACAAGTAGTAAATAGTAATACATGATTTGAAGTACCTACACAAAAATTTAAACATGTTGTACCTACACAAAAATTTAAACATGTTGGAAGTTTTTAAAACAAAAATTTACAAATGGAGATAAAATCAAATTAAACATCTGTATGTTACAATAATGTTATATGTAGCAGAAAAGAAGGAAATGCCCACACAAAATCTCCATAAAATCTACAAATCAAATTTGTAAACACCCAATATAATTTCATAAGAGATGAATATGTGCTATATATTTAACACAGTCATCTAAAGTAGAAATTTTGGCATGGATTTGGACATTTTATAGGTAATAATAATAATTGATTTTTTTAAAAATAACATTTATAATAACTAATGAAACATTGAATTCTCATATCTTGCCTCATATAATACAAAAATAAAAAGTTTTACAAAAATATAATAATAATAAACATATTAATTAAACCAAGCACACACATAATGATAAAGAAGGTTCATCATCAAAACCTTTAAATAGGCTTCTTCACATGTAATACAATGGGCCACTACCATGGGCCCAAAAAACCATGTTCCAGTCAATTTTACTTAACAAGGCGAGAAAATCAACCACAACATGACAATCAAAATTTTCATTTTAGAAATAGAAATATAAAGAGAATATATATATATATATATATATATAATTTGTTTAATTTGTTATATATGTCTAATTAGTTATATATATGTGTGTGTGTGTGTGTGTGTGTCGCCACCCCAAAAAACAACGATCTCGTAAGTTTACCTTACAAAGTCAAAATATTAATATTATAAATAAAAATATAAAAAGAATATATATATATATATATATATATATATTCCTTGAAAAAAAAGCTTAATTTTATTTCATCTTTCGAGTACAAAATTACATTTGATCATCTTTACTCTAAAAGAGTATATTTGTTGATATGCAAAAACTAGAAAACAGATATAAGTCTATGTCCATGAAAGGTTCGGGAACCATAAAAAAACTTTACAAAAAACTACAGTTTATATGCTGTGAGTAAACATACTGCCCAAATAGTGCCAAAACAGAACTGCTCATAAATGAGTAAGAAAAAAGAAAGAAGCCAAGAGAAAAGCCAGTTGTAAACATGGTTCCAAACAGAAATCTTCCCAAAAATGCGTTGACCAAAACCTTGCTAGAACACAGGGCCACCAAGGTCACACGCAACAGAAGTTGGGGGAGTCGTCGACCTGAAAGACGCGTTGCTGAAAGAGAGAGCCGTCACCCTGAAGGAACCAGCTAGCCTTTACCATGAACACGGGGCTGCCAGGGCCACACGTAGCAGAAGAGCCACCGACCAGAAACGGAAAACCACCACCATGAGAGAAATATGCCGAAAAACGCCACCCATTGCAGAACATCGCCGCCTCAATTAAGATAGAGCAGGTCGTCACCGCCGCCGCGAAAGAGCCTTGGGGGCTCAAAACACCATGGTTCGTCGTGCAAGAGCTCACCATCAATCTGCTAGGAAAAGACTGCCAGAAACACCTGCAATCAGTCGATCATTCAGCCTCTCAGGGGAAGGAGAGGGCAGCTATGGTATGAACCCTAGCTGCCTGAGCAAAAACCTGATACGACTCTCAAACCCCATATATATATATATATATATATATATATATATGGGCTTAGGATATATATATTAATGACATATAAAAATAAAAATGCACTTCAAAATGACGGGTGAAATAAAAATTCACACTTCATTAATGACGTTTAATTTTAATTTTACGTATACACCATAAGGTTTATATTGTTTATAGGAATTATGTGGTAAAAATACAAGTGAGTGGGTATCACATTTATCACTATTTTAGTTGACCTTACATCATTCATTTTCATTTTTCATTGTATTATCATTTTGTTCTATTGTTTTATTGTTATAGATGTGACTTTATTATTAATCATGATTTTATTGAAACATATTTCAAGGTTGTAATAATAACAATCCATTGTCATGATTAAGTATGATTTTTCACTTAATTACATGTAAAATTTAGATGTAAATGTAAATTAGAAGTTCACAATAAATTAATATAAACAAATATTTTTTAATAGGAAATTGAAATGCATTGTATTATTAAAATCATTTTTAAAATTAGTTAATTAAAATATTATATGTCAAATCTTTATCCATTTTATTTTATAATATAAATTCACAAATCTGGTTACATTAATTATAACCATATGAGAATAACTACATTGTAAGGATCAAGTTATGGATGATGTTTTTTAATAAATACTTTTCACATTTTTTCAAAATATATATGCATAATGTTTTTCACAATTTAATATGCATGATGTTTACACACAATATAAAATTGGAGGAATTTGTTTAACAATCACATATAACATATACATTTATCAAACACTAACATTCACATTTATTATCACCTATCATCGAAGATAAACATCTAGTAGTTATACCTAAAATCACATAACATAATCTAACATACCATCATCATCATCAACAACATCACCACCTAACAAACATAAATATCATCTAACATAAGCATCACACAAATATGACAAAAATCATCTAACATACACATCTATCATCACCTATCAAAGATAAGCACCATCTTACATACACAAATCTAATAATAACATCTAACAAACATCATCTAACATACACATCACCATCAACATATAAAAACATCAACATAAAAAATGAAGTATATATATATATATGAACAATAATATCAAATTCATGATACCTGCCAAATATACATCTCGAGTCCAATAACTACTATGAGATAGTTGGTCCACCTCCAGAACTAGAGGCATCAACACATCCACCAAAATAACCATAGGCATCAGTACCTATGCCAAGAAAAAAAGTAGATTGGAGACCAGTATAGATATCTCCATGAAGATGTATCTCACCCGCTACAACCATCTTATCTAGAACTGAGGTGAGTCAAGGAAGATATTGTAATGGTAGGGTCAGTGAGAAGGAGAGACTATTTGGTCGATCTGTGGATGAGTTAGATATGGTGATGGGCCAGCTGGGGGTGGAGAAGGAAATAATGGCCAGTCGTCATGATGATGAGGAGGAGGAGTAGCAGGATGAGATGTCGATGCTCGGCCATCTCAGTGACGAGGAGGAGATGGAGGAGGTGAAGGAGGAGGATTGCTACCCTCATAAAATGTAGAATGACCATCCCTCCTAGTTGTGACATTCTATAAAATTATCACATATATCTAGAGGCAAAGATAAAATTCACACTAAGTCTAACAGAGATCAAAAGAATTGAGCAGGAAAAATAGAGAAGAATAACTATGTTACAACACAAGAGAATGAAGAACAATTGGAAAAACTTCCATTACTTCTATTAATCATTAAAATGTGTACATAAATAATACATCTCCAAAGGAGAAATTCGTGATCCCAAAGAGCCAGTTGGAATCCACACATGTGGTAGGCTTAGTTTGCATTGAAACCATCTCCCGATAAGGTCTAGTGGCCACGAATGATGAATGACTAGTCAATTGGGGTGTACTGGCACATAACTGAGTCATTGGGGATAGATATTAGGGGATGAGACTCCAAGGAGGTGCAATACTAACTTGTAGTGGTAAAAATAGGTGCTCTTGCACTCAATAGTAGTGAAACTAGGTGTAACAGTCAGTTAATTGAGTAATCAAAGGGACAAGGCACCCTAAATCATGCAACTGACTGTACTGAATCCTAAAATAATGCATGAGGGTTCCTTTGGAATCACATATCTTGCTTAGAGTTCAAAATAGAAGACAATGAGAAAACGAGTGAGGAATGGATAATCTATCCAAAAGTATCAGCTTCATTAGTTGTATCACTTTCATCTGCATCAGCTACATGGGAAGGGGACAATTCAAAACTATCTTCAACTTCTAGAGAAACGGAGGAAGGAATATCTTCAATAGGAACTTTCTGTGTTGAATTGGAAACTTCTTATTCATATTGAACAACTTCATCATGAGAGATACTTGAGGCCGAGACATAATTAGAGAGAACACTTGGGGAGGTATCATTGGGCTTGTTCTCCAAATGATTTACACCAATCTCATCATTCTTCTTGCCAAATGATTTTTCCAATTAGGTCCAGAGATTGGTTGGATATTCAGCAGCTTCGATGAGGTAGCGCATACTAGGAGGAATAAAAAGACACATTGCTCCATAGGCTCTGTCACAGTCATTTAGCCAATCATTCTTCTCTTTATAATAATCTCTCATAACACAAATGCACATATCAAAAAGACCATGTCTCTTCAGATATGCTATCATCTTTGGTTTCCACTCATCATAGTTGAATGGAGAGAGAGGAGGAACTGCTTTCATATTCATGGAAGTTGTTGTAGAATACCTACACAAAAAAGATCCGAAAATCTCTCTAGAATATTACTTTGCTCAACAAATCTCTGATACCATGTGAGATCCTGTAAAATTCTCACAGATATCTAGAGACAAAGATCAAATTCACACTAAGTCTAAAAATGATCAAAAGGATTGAGTAGGAAAAATAGAGAAGAAGAACTGTGTTACAACACAAGAGAATGAAGAACTGTGTTACAACACAAGAGAATGAAGAACAATTGGAAAAACTTCCATTACTTCTATTATTCAGTAAAATTTGTACATAAATAATACATCTCCAAAGGATCAATTCGCGATCCCAAAGATGCAGTTGGAATCCACACATGTGGCGGCCTTAGTTTTCATTGAAACCATCTCCCGATAAGGTCTAGTGGCCACCGATGATGAAGGACTAGTCAACTGGGGTGGAATGGCACATAACTAATTCATTGGGGCTAGAGATTAGGGGATGAGACTCCAAGGAGGGGAAATATTGACTTGTAGTGGTCAAAATAGGTGCTCCTACACTCAGTAGTAGTGAAACTAGGTGTAACAGTCAGTTAACTGAGTAATCAAGGGGACAATGTGCCCTAAATCATGGACCTAACTGTACTGACTCCTAAAATCATGCATGAGGGCGCCTTTGGACTTCAGTGATGTAACCAATCCACTCTAAGTGGATAAGAGGGCTAATGATGACCAAATTTAAGCTCTAGGGGGCCTAAATTAAGGACTAGGTGCTAGGAGACTCAACTACCAATGTATGCATGCATGGAGTCTTGCATGGAATGCATGCATGCACGCAAAGCATGCAAAACTAAGATGAGATGGTTAGAATATTCCAACACTAGCAGCTAGAAGTCAGGTTGCAGCAACAATACGGTGCATCAAACCCCTCATATCATGAGGAATCATCCTCCATAACTAGATACCAGGCTGGGGTCTCACACAATACACAGAACCCATATAGGGTGGGATCCCTATCGAACCAACAATGTCGATAACATGTCTTCCACATCCTCCCAAATTCTAGTGTCTAGCTTACATTGAATACTAGGTTTGGGAAACTATGAAAAATCATGATTCTCAATATCCTCATATGCCTGCACTGGTGGAGGTCCCTCCCCATCATAAGTGCCAATATCCACAAAATATATAGTACACAACAATAATTATACAATTTCATTAAACAATTTAAAGAACATGTTAGAATAAATTTCATTTGCATTAAGTAAGACAATAAAATGCAACTATATTAATTTAAACATAACTTTAATATTACCTCTATCATCTGGTGGCTCATCTTGGGTGAAAAATATGTTGTGACATCCTATGCAGTCCAACCTCGTGTAAGTATATTGCACAAGGTCCGATGTGTGATCCTCCTCACTAGCTAGTAACTCTAGCACCTATGATGTGATCATCATTGGGAACTCTGGATGGCCCCTCTTGGGAAGCATTTATCCCCACATATGCATCAACACCTTAGTCATCTCCTTAGGAGGGTGATGGTCAAATGACATCCTCGTGACCGAAAACATCTCAGAAAATAAAAATAAAAATCTCTGAAGCAAAAGGGAAGATGACTCTCCCCTCAAATTGTGCATGGCATTGATCTAGAGCAAAAAAAAACTACCACAAAAAATGGCATACCACCTAATGCATCTATGTCTATGCACTAAAGAATCAACATAATACAATAAACAGAAACTAATGTGCTTCCCATTAGTGGTGGAATGCACCACCATCATAAGAAAAATAGAGAGGCACCTAACCTCCTTTACACCGTGAGAAGCAATAAAGGGATATCCTACAAAAACCCAAAAAAGAGCAGGGTTAGTGACTTAGTAACTGATATATCTATGAGAGTACGCAAGTTGAATCCCTACTGCGACACCAAGTGGAACATCAGGGAATTGGGGAAAATTATCCCCTCTCCTAGATAGCCTACTAATGAATTATATATCCTCCTCTATGGGTTGAAACCACATATTGAGACCAAACCGAAAGGCTTATCTACATTGATCCCAACAAAGGCTCAACCACACCAAAAAATTCAAGTTCCCCTTTAGGGATGTAGCCTCCTAATAGAAATTCAGGAAGATAACAACCCACATTAGATCTCATGTATGTGTTGTAATGAGCTTAGGGTACAATTCTCTCTCCCTCTCTTTAGCCTCCCACTCCCATACAAAATTGTACAAGTCCACTCTCACCTACTGGTGTTGTTGTTTCTCTTTACACCGAGGTATCTAATTCACATATAACTTCAATCAGTCTCATACATAGACATAGACATGTATATATATATAACATTAAAAAATTCATTAAATAATCATTTTATTTATTAATATGAATAAATAGTTTTTTTACTCAAAAAAAAATGAACTTACATAGTGGTGCACCCAAAAAATAGTCAAGCATTGCACCCAATGTTGTTGTATATACCATGCACCACCCACGGTGCACTACTAGATAATGAACGCACCTAAGACACAAAACAATTTTTTTAAAATAACTATGAAATGTGCACTTTATAAATACAACACACCAATGTGTTTGACATAATGCAAGCACCGTGACGGTGCATATATTTATCTATTATGCACCATCCAAATTATTTTTATAATTCTTATAACAGTTCCTCCCAAAGTAGGGAGCACTAATGCTTTATACATACATTTCTACACCATGCATAGTGTGCACATGAGCTTTTAACACACTGGGACGAGCACAGTCATGTGTGAAAATAAGATGGTGTGGACTTATTAATAAAGCACACTAGTGTATGTTGTAATTTTTTTTCTCAAAAATATCAATTTACAGAGCGGTGCACCTCAAAAAATGTGAAGCGCTTCCTGCAGTGCTTTGGAATATACAAAGCACTGCTAATGATGCACCACTAGATCATTAACGCACCAAAGTCACAACAATTATTATTGAAAATAACTATAGACAGTGCGCTTGATAAAAAAGAAGCACCAGTGCATGGATAATAATACAAGCACCATGTCGGTGCTTATATGATTCTAGTATACACTGTCCAAAATATTTTATAATTCTTATAACGGTGCATTTTGATGTAGGAAGTGTTGTTGCTTTATACAAATGTGTTTAAACCGCCAATGGTGTGCACACTAGTTATTTACGCATCGGGATCGATGCAACCATTTGTGAAAATAGGAAGGTATACGTTGACGACAAGTTATTTTAAATGTTGGGTGGGTGCATATTATAATAATGAACGCATTGTTCGGACTATGTGCTTCCTCAACAATAGGTATGGGGTGTTTAACTAAACGCAACACCATTTATGGGGTGTGAAATATAATTTTTTTTCAATTGTGGTTTGACAAGTGCATTCAAAATAAGCTCATGCACCAGTGCTTTTGTGCCTATTAGCACTAGTGCACTTGTTAAAAGTGATTCACTAGAAACATTATTGTGTATTTTAGTTTAGTTTATGTTGTGCGTTATTAAAAATATATATCACCATACTAACGGTGCACTATAATTTACAAGGATTGGCCACCATATGCCTTGTGCACCCTGTAAATTTTCAGGGTGCATTTTTATCGCGGTGCAAGCCGAACAAGTCGAACGTACCATGTAAAAAATTTACATTTTTTTGTTGAAATCAAGCAAATTCAAGGTGAATTTCAAATTTTAATCCGCTAAAAGTTTAAATTAGAAGTTAACAATGACATTATTTGGGCATTTGCACGCCAGGGTGGCATGGTTTCCATGTAGATAAAACAACCAAATTTTCCCATTATTTGGAAAAACTCCAAAGCCATGTAGCGAGCAATGGATGAGAGAAATTCAAGAATGGGAAGCACCAATGCCGATGGTAGGGCGCTTCTAGGAGGCAAGGCTACCACCGGTGCTTAGGAGGTCTATAGCACCGGAAGATGGTAAAAATGATTTTTTTTCTGATAATTCTTTTATTTTACCCTGTTATGGTGTGCCTGAAAAAAAGAAGCACCAGTGCCTTTTGAAGTCCTAACCGCACCGTTATTCAATACATAAAAAATTCTAACCCATATTTTTTTAAATTTAACCCTAACACATTGCTCTCTTCTATACAACACACCAGTGCATTATAGTTAAATACATGCACCATGCACAAAAATTAAATTATTTAAAAAAATTATGTTGCCTTTTTTAATTTTAACCTAATACAATGCTCTTGATAACAGGTGCATCAGTTCCTTTTGAAGTCCTAACCACACCTCTATTCAATCTAAAACATAAAAATCCTAACCCGCAATTTTTCAAATTTAACCCTAAAATGGTGATCTCTACTATACAACGCACCAATGCACTATAGTTAAATACACACACCGTGTAGGAAAATTTAGTTATTTAAAAAAATTTCGTCTGCCTTTTTAATTTTAACCTAATGCGGTGCTCCCAAGTATATGACACCCCAGTGTTTTTGGAAGGTATAAACACACCATGATTGAATATTAAATATTAAAAAAAAATATGTTCGGCAATTGTTTTAATTCCACCCTCCGTCGGTGCGCTTAATTACATGATGCACCGATGTTGTTGTAACAACGAAACACTCTGGTAATGGATCTAGGAACATAAAAAACATTTTCCGTCGGTGCTCTAATAGAAACAACGCATCGGTGCTTTAGGATATATAGAACGCATAGTATTTGTTGTTATTTTTGTTTTTTTTTAACATATTTTTCCATTCCGGGGTTTTTTTGGCTAATCTCAGTGCGTTGAGTGTAGATACACTGGTGCGTAGGTATGTATCGAATGCACCGATTTGTGTTAGCGGTTGAAATATAAAAGAAATATTTTTCTCCACATTGAAAGGGGATTTTCATCACCGATGTGTTATTTTATACTATTCATCGGTGTGTATATACTTAAGGCGCACCGATGCAGTTTGTATTCATAAAAACATCGTACAAAAATATCCGCTAAAACCTCCTCTCTCTCTCTCCTCTACTAGAGACCTCCACTTTAAATAGATATTTGGAATCCTTTTATAAGAGCTTCCACAAAAATCTCCACTAGAAAGTGTTTTCCTTGTAGTAAAGTGAATTTTAATCAATTTACATTTATACATTCATTGTATAACTCACTGTACAACTTGTGGGACTTGGTTTTTTGTATCATGTTCATGATCATGGGTATTTAATCTTCTCCACACCCTTGCATCATGCAATGTATGTACACGAATTAACTATGACATTAAGTTGACTTGACAACTCCGGTTTCTTAATGAGCTCACTAAACATGTCTTATGAAAATTTGTAAAACCAATTGAGCAAAAAAATGTATGTTTTAAAGGAAAGTAACTAAATAAAAATCAAAAGGTAAAGCAAATCCATATAACATTGCAATTCAATGCATCAGCAGTGTCGTCGTACACAAGGGATAACTGAAAGGAGCCCATTCTTATTATACCTAAAATGTTTTTATTATATATTATAGTGTGGAATGTAGATCCTTGACTAATTACACCAAACGAACTAAGCCCTCCCCATCTCCCATGCATGTTGCTAGAAGACAGTCAACCATTGGTTCTTCACAAGAAAATCGAACACTTTTTCCAAATTTTCCTTCAGTAGAATGTTTCAAGCTTTGATGTCCAGCTGCAATACAAACATTGAATCCTTGTGTATGTAAGCATGTCCTCAGCGCCTGTCGACGACAAATCAAATACTTGGTATTCCAATCCAATAAATTGTCTCAAACACAAAACCATTTATCCAAAGACCCAACCAATAGGTGGCATCCGAAAGGTTTGCACATGAAGAATTATGAACACAAATTCTACACCTTGACCCTCATATTAATGAAAAGGTACTTGATTTCGAAACACGGGAACTATCATTTGTAATATGTACAGGGTTCAACAGAAAGAAAGGGCATTTGGTACAGGTGTATGATATCCAACACCAAACACACTAGATCAATGCCCAAGAACAACGTCAGCGTCAAACAACCAACCAAAGCATTGAAAATTAATTTAATAATAATTTGTTTTAATAAAAATAAATCCAAGCTTTGGTTTAACATTAGGTAGATAAAAAAATTGATCTAATGCACAACCCAACTAATGCCTTTGTCGTGCCCCTATATGTATAGGGACATAATAACATTCAGAGCATTCATTCAAAGGAAACGAAGAAAGTAGATTTAGTCATGGCATCACAGGCATACAATTTTATTTTTTCTGAGGTGCAAACATTTCTATGGACTATGTGGTGGTAGCCTTATTCTCCCCTCTATTCAATTTAATAGCTATGAGAAAAAGCTAGGTATTGTTTTATCAAAGTCCCAATTATAGTTTTAGGGATTGTGGCTAGAGTAGTTTGCAGGAAATAGATTATTAGCTCTGTCTCTGGGAGTGTTCAATAAATAAGTGTATTTGTGCTAAAATTAGACTATGCTTAATGCCTATAGAGTTATTTGTGAGGGGATTCTAATTTTGGATGTAATTTTTTGCATGCCCAAAATTAAATTTTACCATTAAATCCAATGTGGGCACTTACATAAATTTTATCTAAATCACTGCATGGTTTATCAAATTCATTGAGATAGGTTGTGGGGGTGTATGTTGTAGGTGTGTTTGTGGGGGTGGGCCTCTACAAGATGGAGATCTTATACTTCTATATATGCTAACAAGTGGAGTCATCATAATATTCAATTGTCTAGCGAGGAGTAATGTCATATAAAGGTATTCATGTTGACAAGATTGCACAATAAATAAACTATAAATAAACAAACCGATGCATGCCAACATATCAAACAAGTTCGTTTTGTACAACTACCACCTACTGAGTTTTCTCTCATGTCAAATCGAGTATTATTAATTGTGCACAGACCACCTTAACAAATGTCAATGTGATACTACAAATGCCTAACCAATTTAGCATGGTCATTAGTTGGTGAAGCAAACATGCTCAACAGATACTCCATTCCAAAAAAAATAGATGGTTGGCCTAATACATTGAGTATCCATTCTTGATTGATCGGCACACGGGGACAATGGAACTGAAATTGAAATTCCCAAGTTGCTAAGAGCAGTGCAAGAGACGATGGGATGACCGGTTAATAATGTTCGATGTGCTTAGTCTTTGTGTGATAATGTTGTAGTAGCTACTATGTGCCCGACACTCAGCTCAGTGGAAAATCCCATCAAGTCTTACTTCATTGACCCTTTTGCTCACTTTGAGGCTTGACAATAATGAGTTCTTTGGTAGCATTTCAAACTTGGCATTGCCCAATAGTATTGAAGAATTCAATGTCAGAGACAATGGACTCAATGACATGATACCTACAAGTCTATCCAGGGTTCTAATCTCTATGTTTGTGAATAATGAGGAACTATGTGGAAGTCCTATGTTGAGTTGCAACAAAATCAATAATGCAATCTTGGATTATAATCCCTATATGGCTTCTAGCCCCTCCATGATTTCAGCCTCACTACCATCACAATGAAATAATAGCTCTATGCAATTCAACAAAGGTGACATTATAGCAATAGTTATTGGACATGTTGCAGTTTTATCGCTCATAAGATGTGTAATTTTATGCTACTACTAGAAAATGAAAAGAAAGATGTAGAAAAAAGAAACCTAAGCCTAAGCATGCCTAGAGGTGTCAAACATGCATGTTAGCTATGCATTCTTTATATGATTGTCCCAAAAATCAGTGTCAAACATACATGTTAGCTATGCATTCTTTATATGAGTGTCAAACATACATGTTAACTATGCATTCTATCCAAATAATCAGCGTCAAACAATAAACATACATGTTAGCTATGCATTCTTTATGTAAGTCTCCCATAATCAATTTAATATGGAAATAAAATGCAAACTTATCTTCTTTGATAATGGAAGACATTCTCAGCTCGAGCATCTTCTACAAGCTTGAGCAAAAATGCTAGGAAAGGATAACTTGGATAACTTTAGAAGTGCTTATAAAGCCATAATGGAAGATGGATATTTTCGTTGTCATGTGATTGAAAAATGTGCATGGCAATGGAAATGAGTTTGAGCAACATATGGAACATATGACATAGATTTGTAAATGGATTTACATTTATAATTAAAATAATAAAACATTTTCAATAAGATTCAAATATCCAAAATTAGAAACAGTAAACATTATCAAAATTGTGCGTAGGCTTTCTTAAGAATGCTTTATATTTTTTGTCACGGATTTCTGAAGTGTGCCTAGTTTTAGGAGAAAAAAAGTACTGCGCCAAAGTGCCAAAAGCAACTCACGTCGACAATGAAGTGTCAAGAAGCAAGTCACCTCAACAATGAAGTGTCAACAAACAAGTGCTCACCACCCATTTTCTTATCTACATTGAATGATACTGGTTGCTCCCAGAAATTTGTTGGCTTCCAAGAACGCTTGCCCACTAGCTTTAAAGGAGAGTAATCATGAAGAACGAAATCCACCATACAAAATAAACATTAAAAGGAGTGTATTGTGAAGAAGCTTGCTGTGAGAAGAGTGGCAAGGTACAGTGAGGGAAGAGACTGAATGCAATGGCGGAAGGAAATATTGACGTTGTGGCGTTTCCGCTGTTCTCACAGGGCCACATGATTCCCTTTATGCGACTATGCCAACTTCTCTCATCCAGAAATCTCAATGTCGTCTTCATCACAACTCCTCTGAATGCCCAGCGCCTTCGCAGCGAGCAACCGGATGGTTCGCGCGTTAGGCTCATGGAGATCCCCATGCCTGCTGTCCCATGGCTGCCCGAGGACGTCGAATGCACCGACCGCGTCTCCGGTCCTCTTGGAGACTTGTTCTTTCGTGTCATGGAGACGCAGCCGTCTTTGAGAGAAATACTTGTCCGCCTTCGACCCAGCTCTATCATTGTCGATTACTGGCCCTTCTTTCTTCCGGATCTTGCCACCGAATTAAACATAAATACCATATTCTTCCCAGTAGTAGGAGCTTACGCCCAGTGTGTCATGTATTCCTTCTCCATCAGCCTGCCGCTAATTGTAGGGCATGATGATGGCGATCCTCCGCCGGTGGTAAATCTAGTAGCCGGCCTCCCTAAGGCGATCCCATTTCGTGACTGTGATTTTCTGCCTCCTGTTCGTGAAGCCGTCAAGGGCGACCCAGACTCCGTCAAGGAATTTTCTAGCAATCTTGTTCGACACTATGCTCAGTGCAACATAGTGGTAGTTAACACGTTCTACGAGATGGAAGTGGAGATGATGGATCACCTCGGAAGCACATTTGGAAAGCCTGTTCTGAGTATCGGACCTCTTGTCCCTAAATATATTTCTCCTTCTTCTCGGAGTGCAGGGAATCCAAATTCCAGTTTCTCAGATTCAGAGTGCTTGAAATGGCTGGATTCTCGGGAACCTACATCGGTTATCTACATCAACTTCGGCAGCCAGATCGTACTCTCGGCGCATCAAATGCAGGAGGTTGCGGCGGGGTTGGAAGCGAGCGGGCAGTCTTTCCTGTGGGCGGTGAAGAAACCCAACGAGCGGGAAGACATGGATGAAACTTCTTTCATTTCTTCCCTTCCAGTGGATTTGCAGGCCTTCATTGAAAGGCACAATAATGCAGGCGATCAGTCTGAGTGTAGGGGTTTGGTAGTTTTGGGTTGGGTTCCTCAATCACAAATCTTAGGACATCCTGCTACGGGTGGACATGTCAGCCATTGCGGTTGGAATTCGACGCTGGAGAGCATCGTGCAAGGAGTCCCCATCTTAGCCTGGCCCTTCCGGCACGATCACCCCTACGAGGCGAAGCTCCTGGTGGAGGAATTGGGAGTGGCAGAGGAGATTCAGAGAGAGCAAAATGAGAATGGGGTGTTTGTGGTGTAAAAAGAAGAGGTGGAGAGAGCGGCCAAGTTGATAATCAGAGGAGAAAAAGGGAAAGAGATGAGGAGGAGGGCATTGCAATTGAAAGAAGGTGCAGAGAGAGCAACACAATACGGTGGGTCTTCTTTTAAGAATCTGGATAGACTTGCATTGTTGATACGTAACCGCAAATCTATTTGATTTTGATTTTGGTGTCTCAAGATCTCATACAATCTCTCTCGCGCGCGTTCGTTCTCCCAATGGTTCGCTGAGAAAGAATCGGGTTTGAGAAAAATTTAAGATTCTTGGAGCAGGAGAAGTTCGCCAGCAATATAGTTTTAAACTTTCAGTTATTTCATTGCTACTGATGTATTTCCTTCTCTGCAATTAATATTGTAAAATCAAATCCGTATGACTGGTATGTTAAATCGTGTATCAGTTTTCGAACTCTGCTATATTTATATTCGGTTTAAGCAAATCCGCAGTCTGTACGTTAATTCTAATCCTTATAAGCGATTTCTTTTTAAATCCGAATTTAAATGAAATTTTATTTCACTTTTTTTTGTCCGAATTCAAATGGATTTTTAATTCACCAAGATTTTAGGAGGAAAATGCATACTGAACAATACTTCCATGTTGATTTTTAACACACCCCATGGAAGTCGGGTGTCGTCACCGGGAATCAATATCCAGTCTGCAGGCCATTTAATGCGGTGGCAGCAGGTTTATGGGCCGTTGGATTTCAACGGCCCATAAACCTGCTGCCACCGCATTAAATGGCCTGCAGCAAGCTGAATATTGATAGCAGTTGATGACACCCAGCTTCTATGGGTATTTAATGCTGTGGCTATGAATATTTAATACTGTGGCAGCAGATCTATTTTCTGCTGGGGTGTGTGCAACAGTGTTGATGACCACGAATATTATTCAGTCTGCTGTATGTTATTTAATACAGCTGTAGCAGACCGCGAATTAATGTAGGAGACGCGAATAATATTCAGTCTGCTACATTAAGCTAATATTATTCAGTAGGCAAAAATTGAGAAAGATTTGCCTATGAAAATAAGTTTGAGCCTCAAGAGATTTGATCTTATAGATTTGGAATCAAAATGGATCTATGTTTGTTTATTTTATTTCTTTGTGTAAAGCTGCAAATTATATTAAGCTAATAGAAATACACTAGAGGTTACAGTCAGCAGTGGTCTTATCCAGAGGTGCCAGCCGTAGATATCAGCAGAGTAGTGGCGTTTCAAAATCATATTATACAAAAAAACCTGCCCATTGTAGGGAAACCAGGGTGAGAATGAGGAGTAGTCATGGCCATAGAGGCATACAGAAAAATGGCATTCATAAGCCAAACCAAAATAGACAAAAAGTAAGATAGAGACAACATAAAACCTCCTCAACCAGTTGCAGAGGGGCCTTCTACATCAGAGGGTGTGTCCTCCAGAATTGGATAGCTGTAACATTCTATGTCCTTCCAATCTCTAGCAGCAGCAGGTGTTGGGGTAGCGGTCCCAGTTGTCGAAGCAGCGGTCCCAGGTGTCGACGTAGCATTCACGGGAGGCAGAGTAGTCTTCCTAGGCTAACGAGTGGCATGAGCAGGGAGCTTGACCGGCAAGGGCGTGGTCTTCCGGGGCATGACAAGAACGAAACCAGTCGGCTCATTGCGTGTGCACTTGTCCAGGATCGGGCCCAAGGTGGAGGGGATGGGGAAGGAGGTGTGTAGTTGCTCCTTTCCCTTCAGAAGATCCCTACTGCGTGTTAAGACCGACAAGCTTTCCCTGCCAAAGGGAGGAGCTAGAGTACCAAGTGTGGCTTCAACTCTGACGACAAGCGAGGTGGCGCCAGGTGTAGTGCTCCCAGAACGAATGTCGCGGCAGAAGGGTCGAGTGGGGGTATAGGAGTCCCAACAAAGCGTGTTTTCCAGGGTGTCGAGGGTGGTCGCCATGTTCGGTAGAGTAGCCCACAGAGTTTGGGTGGCGTGGCGAGCAGAGGCCCAATTAGTCTGCATGTCCTCCATAAGCAGGCCCAACATGTTCTTTACAAGCCAATAAGGGTCCTAGATTTGCTCTTGATTCCTGTTGTCCAAATTTTCCACTATTATCCTAGTCTCCCAGTTATCAATCAGTAAACGAACGGGGATGGTGACTTCTGCACCGTAGCCCTTCCTGGTGGAACTCGTCTCCAGAGCATCATCGTTCTTCTTGCTCTTGGTCTTGGATCCCTTCGACCTGCCCATGGAAGTCGACGAGAGGATGTAACCGGTGCAGGTAAGCAAGAGCTTGAGGAGAACAGGAGCGCAAGGAGCCTGGAGCTTGGAGCACGAGGAGCCTGGAGCCTAGAGCACGGCGACCCTAGAGCAGAACTAGGTGAGTGCAAATGCGCGACGCAGAGGGCCACGACGAAACATTGTAGCATGAGCCTGGCAGCCTGATCTTCGCACGTCGTAGATCCATGTGAATGGTTTCTAGACAGGATGAAGCAATGTCGAAGGCAGGGTAATTAAAGAGCCTCGCGACTTGACGTCACTTGGATGACCTCATCGTTGTTGCGTGGCGTGGGCCTGTGACTAGGTGTCTCATGTATGGGTTCGGATGTCACATGGCCGGAGCTGTCACCCGCATCTAGTAGAATGATATCCCTGTTGGCCAGAGTTTGGCACTGGAGAGTGATATTCTTGGAGGTTAATGCTGTGAGGGCGTCCTCCAAATAAACATTGTTGCAGTTTACCCCTTCGTTAGCAAGGTAGTCCGCGAGCACATTGGCTTTTCTTTTGACATGTTGGAAGGTAATTGAGTTGGCAATAGTGATGGAGTTTGCAAGTTCCTAGAGTCTCTGCATAAGTCTCCAACTTGACCAAAGTTTTTCCACTTCGGCTCCATTGTGAAGTCTGCTAGCAAGGTTGAGTATGATCTTGGAGTCTCCTTCAATGATGAGAGGGATCCATCCATGCCTTTGGGCACAATTGAGTCCTTCCAGGAGCCCAGATAGCTCAGCAGCGTTGTTGGTGTCATGGTCGATAGTGCCCATGAAGATAATCTGGATGGTGCCTAAATCATCCTGGATGGCTCCTCCAAATCCTGTTGCCCTGGGATTACCTTTGGATGCTCCATCAAAGTTCAGTTTGAAGAAACCAGGAAGGGGCTTGCTCCAGTGTTCAAGGCTAGGCATGTTGGCAAGGGAGTTGCGAGTGGAGCTAGAAGTGGGATGCAGGGTGAGGTTCTAGTCGGAAAGGATGGCTCTTTCAACCAGGAGAGTGGAGAAGTCAGCAGAACTCCAGGGATTGAGGGAGAGAGTTTCTTGAAGGTTGGTGATAAAGGTGGCCCAAATCTCCTGAGGCTGAAATTTCTTGGAATTAAAAATTCTTCTATTGCGTTCTTTCCAGATGTTACAAACCACCAGACCCGGAATGAGTTCCCAAAGTCTGTTGAGAAAAGTGCTCTAAAAGGCAGTGGGATCCCAGTTGGAGATGGATTGGACGATATTTCCTCTGACCCTGTTGGTTCATTTGCAGAGTTGAGCCACTTTGTCCCAAAAAACATTGGCAAAATCGCAAGAGTCGAATAGATGGTCAATGGTTTCAGGTTGGGTTTCGCACAAAGGACACCAAGAGGGACCTTGGATGCCTCTTCTTTGGATATTATCCCATGTTAGGATGCGTCTATGAGCTGAGAGCCAGAGGAAGGAGGAGATCTTGGGCCAAAAGTGAGACTCCCATATTTTTTTCCAAATGGGATTTGGTCTTTCTTCAGGAGTTGCAGTGAGGATGGAGTAGGCTTCTTTGGTGGAGAAAGTTCCCGTTGGGAGGTGCCCCCATCACAGAATGTCCGGATCATTACTTAAACGGATTTGTCTGATTTGAAGAGCTTGCCAAAGTGGCTCGACGCTTTCTGTCGAGACTGGAGGAGTCCAAAGGTCATGGTGTTTCCAAGATCTGTTTTTGATGGAGTCCGCGGGAGTCCAGTAATCCTCAATAGAGAGTTGTTTGTTGTGGCCATAGTGAGCTTGAAGATCTGGTGAAAGGATCAGGGTATGGAGTCCTGGAAGTTGCTGCCAAGAGTCGAACCACAAATTTGCATGCTGACCATTTCAGACTTCCCAAAAGCTGTGCTGCTGAATAAAGGCTCTCTGACAATTAGCAGCTCACCAGATAAGAGATCTTGGAGGATCTTGGTGGTAGCGAATGCGGAGCTAAGCCGACCAGTTGCGGGTGTATTTGCTATTCCAAATAAGGCTTCAGGGAGAGACCATGTTAGTGACCCATTTCCACCATATTTTGGCAGAGAAGACCTGATTGTTGATTTCTGGATCTCTGATCCCAAGACCCCCTTGTCTTTTTGGAGTGCAGAGAGTGTCCCATTTCACAAGGGCCCACTTGCGATTATTATGTGTTCCCCCCCAAAGGAAAGACTTTGGAATTTTCTCATTGATTTGAGGACCCACTTAGGGGCAGCAAGGACGAAGAAGAGATAAAGAGGCATGGATTGAAGGACATACTTAATGAGCACGATTCTGTTGGGCAGGTTGAGAGTGCGAAAGGTCCCGGAGGAGATTTTGTTTTCAAGCTTGTCAAGGAGTTCTCTTCAAGAGGAATGTTTGATAGTTGAGTCAAAGAGAGGGGCTCCCAGGTATTTGGAGGGGAGGGAGGTCGTGGATGCACGAAATATTCCTTTGTGTGATGGGGTCAGTGTGGAAAAAGAATATCTGGGACTTTTCAAGGTTTACAGTGGTACCATAGGCGTTAGAGTAGGTCTGTAACACGCACTTTAGGGTTGAGGCTTTCTGGACAGAGGGGTGAGAAAAAAGGAGGTTGTCATCCACAAACTGATGATAGGATGTGGGGGGGATGTCATGTAAGGAAAGGCCGCAAAGGGCTCTAGTAGTAATCTTTGCTTTGAGCATCCTTCCCAATCCCTCGGCCATGAGAATGAAAAGGAAGGGTGAGAGGGGGTCCCCTTGATGGATGCCTCTGGTGGGGGAAAAGATGGAAGAGGAGTAGCCGTTGACAAGGATGGAGAAGAAGGTTAAGGAGGTTAGGGACATGACCCAGTTGGTCCAGTCTTGACAAAACCCAAAAGCAAGGAGCATCTTCTCAATGATATTCCAGCTGAGCTTGTCAAAGGCCTTGGAGAGGTCTAGCTTGATGAGCATCCCAAGGGTTTTTTTCCGTTTTCATGGAGTGGATGACTTCATGCGCGAGAATGATTCCATCTAGGATTTGGAGCCCTTCCACATAACCAGTTTGTTCAGGCGAGATCAAAAGAGGTAGGAGCACCTTGAGGCAGTTGGCAACAACTTTGGTGATAATTTTATAAACCACATTACAGAGGGAGATAGGTCTGAACTTACCAAGGGTGGTGGTGTCAAATTCCTTGGGGATGAGGGTGATATAGGTGGCGTTGAGCACAGGGAAGACCCAATGTTTGGATCTGGATTCCTCAACAATTTCAAGGATTTCTTGTTTCAGGATGTCCCAACAGTAATGAAAGAAGTTGATGGTGAAACCATCCAGACAAGGGGATTTACCTTCTTCCATTTGATTGACAGTTGCCTCTAATTCCGTCATTGTGATTTCCTTCATGAGAGTGGCATTGTGTTCAGGAGTTAGAATGGAGGGAATGTGTCTTGTAACCCTGTTGATGGCCTGTGATCTTTCATCGTTTTCCTCAGTGAGCAAGGTCTTGAAGTGATTGATGAGCTCTTGCTCAATCTCCCCTTGGTCGCAAACAGTAGTGCCGTCAGCAAAAATTAAGGAGTTACTCTTATTGTGCATTCTGTGTTGGATGGTGGTGCGGTGGAAAAAGGTGGTGTTTTTCTCTCCTTCTTTGAGCCAGTTGATTCTGGATTTCTGCTGCCACAGGATTTCTTCTTGCTCGCATCTAATATCCAGCTACTTCAAGCTTTCTTTCTCCTTTTGTTTGAGCTCTTCAGTGTGGCCCTGTTCCATGATATCTTTTTGAATGGTCTCCAAGCCTTTTTCTATTTCTCTCTTGGCCGTGAAGATGTTGCCAAAAGTTGTTTTGTTCGAAATTCACGGCTGGGATCTGAGCATCTTGAGTTTCTTGTGAAAGATGGCCATTTTGGAGTGGCCTTCCACCTCCATATTTAGCCACCAGTCCCGAATAGTGTCTTGAAAAGAGGGGTGGGTTAACCAAAATTTCTCAAAGTGAAAGGGTCGGAATTTTTTCAGACCTGAGTGCTGCCAATTGAGAGAGATCGGCCAGTGATCCGAGCCTGCAGAAGGAAGAATAGCAGTGGTGAGAAACCCACCTATGTCAATTGCTTTTTCAGAGACCAGGAAGCGGTCAATACGAGAGGCAATCTGATGGGCTCCTCCTCTGCGATTGTTCCAAGTGAAGAAGCCTTCAGAGGGATTGAGGTCAATGAGCTCACAGTCATTGATGCAATGCTTGAAGAGAGTGTCTTTAGGGGTGAGAAAATGGCGTCCTCATTTTTTTCCTGTAGAGAGGTGATCATATTGAAGACTCCTCCCAGAATGAGGAGAGAGTCAAAGTGCTGCTGGGTGAGCTAGGAGAGATTTCTAAGGAACTTGAGTTTAGAAGAGGGGGCTTGAGGCCCATAGACATTCGTGAGAAAGCCCGAGAGGTTGGTGCCCAGGATGTGAAAGGAGGCATAAAGGGAGTGGGAAGTGGTAGAAAAATCATTCAGGGTGAGAATGGTAGGATTCCAGGCTATTGCGATTCCTCTGGAAGCTCCTAGGGTGTCATTAGCTATGACTTGGCATCCCTTCCAGAGTTTGGACAGAAGGGAGTGGACTTTCTGATAGGTACATTTGGTTTCCTAAAGAAAAATGACAGAGGGTGTGTCCTGTATTATTTTGCGCTTTAGCATATGGTGTTTAGTAGGTCCGTTGAGCCCTCTTACATTCCAAGAAATTGGCTGCATTGACAACCTTGTAAAGCAGTGGGGAAGAACTCCGTTAGCTGGGCATATTATCCTGATTCCACCAGTCTAGTTCCTAATCCGCTAATCCTCTGAAGATCAGTTTTTCTTCCTCTCTTTTTGGTATCTCGTTGCATCTTGTGCTTCTCTTTTTGGGGGAGGTTTTGAACCCCGAGTTTGAGATGCTTGACTTTGCTCAGGGTTTCTTTCAGGAGATGGATCTGTTTGGGGGGGATAGTATTGAATGCTTTTTTGGTGCATGCATCTTCCAAGCCCAGGAGGTCTAGGTCCCCAAGTTCCAGATCGATCATTTCATCGTCCATCTGTATTTCAGGTCCTTGAGTGTTGGCTTTCTGCTTTGGCTCATTCATGGGGATCACGCGCTCCTCCAAGATCTGTCCTTCGCATGGCATGGGCTTGTCCTTGAAGCCTTTGTTATTCTCAGGGTTGTCAGTTTGGATCTGATCTATTGTCATTTGGGTAAGGACTGGATCTTCCTGTTGTTGTTCTTTAGCCACTGGATCTTCCTATTATTGTTCTTTAGCTGCGGGATCCTCTGGTTGCCCTTCGAGGATAGTGAAACTGTTGCTGGTGGATGGGTCATTGGATTTCTTCTCCTCTGTAGTTGTCTTGCGGTGCTGTCTTCTTTTCCTTACGTATTTCTGGAAACCCTCTTTATCCTTGGTATTTTCTTGGAGGCTGTTATTGTTGAGATGACAGTCATGGTACAGATGACCACGTTCATGGCATTTTCTGTATCGAAAAGGAACATGCTCATAGTCTAATGGTTGAACCCATTCTATATCTTCATGGTTGAGACAGATCGAGTCGGGCAGGGATTTGGCTATGTGCATGTAAACACATATACGGGCATAGGAGGTGTACTTACTAT
Organism: Larix kaempferi; assembly: GCA_027924585.1. Lineage (NCBI taxonomy): Eukaryota > Viridiplantae > Streptophyta > Pinopsida > Pinales > Pinaceae > Larix > Larix kaempferi. The sequence continues at coordinate 2,570,324 of BSBM01000026.1, read as the reverse complement.
TTTTTGTTTGTTCAGCAACTCTGACATAGTTTCCAAGGGTGTTGTCGATGTCCTTGAGCGTGTCTTCATCCCAATATTCTTGAGGCAATGAGTACATCCTTATCCATACTGGAGCCCATGTGAAGTCCTCTTTATCGGGGTTGAATTTTTCCGTCCAGTGTCGGAGATATAATCCTGCTGAGTTGAAGAAGTATGGGCCTCCATCCTCCACTCTTGCTTTGTCCTCAAGTCGGTGGAATATGATGGTGAAGAAACCTTTTGATCCAAGCTATAGATCAAAGTGTGCCTTGGGTTTCCATTTGGATATTATCCAACCGCAGAGGGCTTTCTCTGTTGGCCAAAAACCTATGAATTTTCCCACCAAGGCATGATCTTTGAGTTTCTGCGCACGGGCATTGATGCGTTCAGCAGGGAGCGTGAGCTGGGGTCTTTCGATGGTTTTGGCTATGCAGGTATTCATGGCATTTGACGGCTTGGATGTCAAAGGGTTCTTCTGAGCAGTCGAGGCTTCCGGGTACGTCATAGGTACCTCAGTCGTTCTGATCTGCACAGAGGCGGTTGGGTTGGAGGACGAGGGGGCTGAGCCAGAGGGCCCTCGGCCCCTCCCCGTGGATATGCCATAGGTCGTACCAGGGGCTTAGGTCAGGCGAGGAGCAGGTGGGGCAGAGGGGTGAGGCTGAGAGAGGTAGCTCAGAACCCTAGGTGTTGCATGCAAAGCTACAGAGCAACAGAGCAGCAGAGCTCATCATTGAATTACATATTCATATTTTATTAAATTGTAGGTGTTTTTTACGATGTTTGTTTATTTTATTATAATGATCTTCCATTTTATTTTGTTTTGTTTTTCACTTTTATTAAAGTCATATTTTTAAATTTCTCTCAACACAATAAATTATCTCATAAAAAAATTGATTCAATCTTTTTAATTATACAAACTTTAATAATAATAATTAAAGAGTCATTCCACTATCCATCTTTAAAATATTTAGATTTTTTTTCTTAATAATAATACTAATAATGTGCTTGATCTTTTGCACTGTGTAATTTAGACGATCTATGCTTTTACCTATGTGCATGGAGGATAAATAAATAAGTTGGAGGGAAATTTAAAAACCACTAGTTTTCCCTCCAACCTATTTATTCACCCTCCTTACAAATTAAATTTTTAAGCTTCTACCATTCTTGAAATTCATCTTTCAAGTTTCAATTGGATAAACTTTAACATAATGCATGCACAAGATCAAACACAATGTTAATACACATAAAAAATATTCATGCTCAAATACTAATAATTTTAAAATTAAAATAAATATATACCAAAAATAATAAATAACTATAACAACTCATTAAAAATTAAAAATTATTTAATACTTTCTATATATATATATATATATATATATTTGTTTTTTGTTGGCAAAGTGGTGGAACCTTTTTGATTAGCAAGTTTGTCTTTGGGTAAGTTACCACGAACCAGGGGCATCTAAGCCGTCAAAATCACCCGGGGATCGCATCTGACCTGGACCGCACCAACCCTTAACATGGTTGGACTTTTTGGTATCCGCGGGATTAGAACCGACGACCTTTCCGCTTAGAAAAGGTCTTAACCATACCCCACCACCAACTGTTCTACATCTCACCGATTTCTGTATATTTATTATTAAACTACTTAATACTCTATATATATATTTATTTGACTCTCGTTTTAATATCAAATAAATACTTCAATACATGCATTAAAATTTTTAAAATAAATATTTTATTATATTAAGAAAGCTACAATTTTATTTTATTTTTATATTTTAATTCATTGTATATATTTTAATATTAAAGATAGGTAGCTTATCTTTCTTATTTTTCTAATATACTTCTTTATATTTATTTTAAACCTTTTATTTAAATTAGTATACTTCTTTATATTTATTTTAAACCTTTTAATTAAATTAGTATACTTCTTTATATTTATTTTAAATCTTTTATTTAAATTTAAATTTTATATATGTATATAATTTTTGGAATAATTTTGCATTTTAAATAACTAATTCTCTCTCTTTTAAAATGGAATTGATGATAATAAATTTTGATATAGTTTGAATGGTTAGGGTTTGGATCTTTTCGACGATTTTTTGCAGGTTTTATCGATTATGAAGATGGATGGGATGATCTAGCGACCTGCAGCGACTTGGAGACCTGCGACGACTTGGAGTCCAGCTGTTTTAAACCTTTTAATTAGTATACTTCTTTATAGTTATTTAAAATGCAAAATTATTCCAAAAATTATATACATATATAAAATTTAAATTTAAATAAAAGATTTAAAATAAATATAAAGAAGTATACTAATTTAAATAAAAGGTTTAAAATAAATATAAAGAAGTATACTAATTTAAATAAAAGGTTTAAAATAAATATAAAGAAGTATATTAGAAAAATAAGAAAGATAAGCTACCTATCTTTAATATTAAAATATATACAATGAATTAAAATATAAAAATAAAATAAAATTGTAGCTTTATTAATATAATAAAATATTTATTTTAAAAATTTTAATGTATGTATTGAAGTATTTATTTGATATTAAAACGAGAGTCAAATAAATATATATAGAGAGTATTAAGTAGTTTAATAATAAATATACAGAAATCGGTGAGATGTAGAACAGTTGGTGGTGGGGTATGGTTAAGACCTTTTCTAAGTGGAAAGGTCGTCGGTTCTAATCCCGCGGATACCAAAAAGTCCAACCATGTTAAGGGTTGGTGCGGTCCAGGTCAGATGCGATCCCCGGGTGATTTTGACGGCTTAGATGCCCCTGGTTCGTGGTAACTTACCCAAAGACAAACTTGCTAATCAAAAAGGTTCCACCACTTTGCCAACAAAAAACAAATATATATATATAGAAAGTATTAAATAATTTTTAATTTTTAATGAGTTGTTATAGTTATTTTAAACCTTTTATTTAAATTAGTATACTTCTTTATATTTATTTTAAATCTTTTATTTAAATTTAAATTTTATATATGTATATAATTTTTGGAATAATTTTGCATTTTAAATAACTAATTCTCTCTCTTTGAAAATGGAATTGATGATAATAAATTTTGATATAGTTTGAATGGCTAGGGTTTGGATCTTTTCGGCGATTTTTTGCAGGTTTTATCGATTATGAAGATGGATGGGATGATCTAGCGACCTGCGGCGACTTGGAGTCCAGCTGTTTTAAAGAAACAACCTAGTACCAGCCAAGGATAAAAAAAAGTGGGAACAAGCCTTTTAGCCGTAGGCTTCTAATCGTCCTATCAATCGGATTTTTCGCTAAGCCTGCTTAAATCTGGATCTGCCCTAGTTTTGGAGACACCGTGTTATTTTAATAGTTGATCTGTCTTATGTGGGGTCTGTCTTTTCACTGTTCTGACGCCATTGAGATCGGTTTGGCAGCTGTCAGTTTGGACACATTAGTGACCGACAGCTGGGTTTTTTTATTTGTTGCCCTTTTCGGGTTTGTAATGGGGGAGACATATCGCTCTCCTTGTTCTAAAGGGCCGCCTTCTTCCGTTGCTCTGGGGGAAACCTCTGCTGGGGCTGGTAAGGATTCGGCTTGTGGTGTTAAGCTATGTGGGCAGAAGGCAAAAGCGCGTTGTCTGTTAAAAACATTCAAAGCCAAAGCAGAGATTATTAGATATGATATTGATGCGGATTTCGGGTTGGAGCGTATTGGTATTCTGGCTGACAGAGCGCTGGTAGGCCGATTTGAGTTTGCCTCTGGGAGCAAGTCAGAAATCATGGATTGGGTTATCAAAATGTGGGTGCCGATTACTGGTTTGGCTCCCAGGATAAATCTTTTGATGAACAAATGGATTCTTTTTACTTTCTCAGAGGCTTCTCATATTGACAAAATCCTGTCACGTTTCTGGGAATTTAAGAAGGGGTCCCTGCTTTTAAAGCGATGGCATATAAACTTCGATCCGTTACATGAATTTCAGACTCTCTGGCACCTCTGGATGGTCATTCCAGGTCTTCCCATCGAGCTTTGGTCGGAGCAGGTTTTAATGGGGATCGCAAATTCTGCTAGAAGATTCATTCGTTTTGATAAGCAAAATTTATATGGGATGGACCGTCGTTTTGCGAAAGTAATGTTAGAAATAGAGACGAAGGAGGGTTTACCAGCTGAAATTGAGATTGTGTGGGGAGCTAAGGTATGGAAGCTGCATCTTGACTATCTCAAGATACCTTTTCGTTGCTTCAGTTGTAGAAGAATTGGTCATGTGCGGTATAATTGTCCCTTCAGTTGCAAGTTGTCGATGGTGTCGAATGACCAGGAACCTCCCTCACCTCGGAAGGACACTCCAATTGCAGCTGTTGATAACTCGGGTAAGCTAAATTTACAAACCCCTATTTGTTATCCAGAATTAACAAGGGATGAACTCAAATTTATTGAGAATTCAGAACATTTGCTTTCTAATCGCATCAGTAATGGAGATATTCAGATGCGACATGATTTGACTACTGGGTTGCCTTTATCTATCTCTGCACAGACCCCTCCTTGTTCTAAAGTCAGCCGTAAACTTTTCAATGAACTTTTGACTGCTCCTGTTGATCCTGGTGACACACCAAAGAGTCAGGGTATGAGTGTTCTCCCTATATCCACTGATACTAGGTCCCCCTCTTCTAGAACCCTTGCTCTACATTCACGTTCTTCTGATGTTGAGGGTGAGGATTTGCCTTTAATGTCTGAAATACCTTCTTCATCTTCGTTAAATCTGAGTTGTGTTGTTGGGAGGGGTATATCTGGTCACCAGACTGTACATAATTCTGCTCTTTCACCAAACCCTAGTGATACTGCTATTTTAGAAGAGAGTGGGTATCTTATGTCAACTAGTGGGGAGGAATTTCCACCTCTTCCCTCTTTTTCTAAGAATCCAGAATTGGGGTCTTTAGCCAAACCTGTTCACACCCTTAATTTCCAAAATGTTACTATAAGAAGGGGTAACAAAAAAAAGGGTCGGAATCAAAATGCTTCTCTTCCCACTGTTTCTTATACTCCTATTTCGCAGAGGCTAGATGCGGTGGATAGGGATTCGGGGCTTAGAGCGGTGTCCCCCGGCATGAATATTTCTTGATGTCTTTTCTTTCCTTAAACGTTCGGGGTCTGGTTAAGGTGTCAAGGGTACAGGCCTTATCCACTCTCCTTAAAGCTACTGTCCCTGCGGTTGTCCTTCTTCAAGAGACAATGTGTGATGAAGCCATAGCTATTCAGAAACTTTGTAATCTTCTTCCAAACTGGGAGGTTTCTGCGACAAGTTCTTTAGGTCTTTCTGGGGGTCTGGCCGTTGCTTGGGACCCGAATATTTTTGCTTTTAAACCTTTCTTCACTCGCTGGGGCATTCTTCTTAAAGGACATTTTTGTGGCAATCATCATACCTTTACTGTGCTCAACTGCTATGCTCCCTATCGGGAGAGACTCATTTTCTGGTCCTCTCTTATAGATTCCGGTCTGTTAAATTCACAAGATTTGATTATCGCAGGTGATCTAAACTTCACCTGCCATGCATCTGAAGTGTGGGGTGGTGCAGCTAGATTGGATGAGCTTGCAGATTTCTTTTTGTAGCTGATGGAGAATTCAGATTTGGTGGACATTCAGCCTCATAAGGTGGTCCCTACTTGGACTAATGGTAGATTCGGTAAAGATGGTGTTCATAAACGCTTGGATCGTTTTCTTGTCAAATCAAAGTTATTGGACAGTTTTCAGAAACACAGAACTTGGGTGTATGATTACAAATTTTCGGATCACTGGCCAATCATACTTCAGCTGGAGGATATGAGAAGCATTCCAGCATTGCCTTTCAAATTTAATTCATCCTAGCTAGAAGATGAATCTTTCTGTGTTTTGGTTAGAGATTTCTGGATAAATTGTTCGGCATATGACCCTAATCCAATTCTGAATTTCTGTTCTAAATTAAAAGAGTTGAAAGTTTTGGTTGCTAAGTGGATCAGGAACAGAAAAAAGGCTGATAACTTGGAGTTAAAGTTGTTAGAAGACAAGGTTCAGGCTGCTCTCTCGGCCAATTTTCATTGTTCTCTTACACATGATGATTTTGAAGTCATGAGGCTGTATGAAAAGAAGAAAGAAGAGTTATTATTGCTAGCTGAAAAAGAATGGCGGCTTAAAAGCCGTGCCACCTGGATTGCTCTTGGTGATAGGAATACTAAATTTTTTCTCTTATGCTTCAGCCAGAAGGAATTCTAAACATATTTGGGAAGTTGTGGATGACAGGGGCGCTTTACATTCTGGTTTGGCTAATATAAAAGCAGAAGCTGTATCATTTTTTGGAAATATTTATAGTGACTCTGGGGAATGCTGTTTATCAGAACAAATCAGAATTGCTAATCTTTTTCCTCGGTTTTTTAATGAACAAGATTCTACTCGTCTTTTGGAAGAAATCTCTCTGGATGAAATTGAGCAAACTCTCAAGGGTTTCGCTAAAGAGAAAAGCCCTGGTCCGGATGGATGGCCGGTGGAGCTTTACTTGCACTTTTTTGATCTGATGGGTAATGAACTTGTGGATTTGGTGAACTTTTCCAAAAACAGTGGATATATTCCGGGAGGATTAAATGCTACATTTGTCACGCTTATTCCCAAAAAGGATAAGCCGGGGACTTTTGGAGATTATAGACCAATTGCTCTTTGCAACCTGTTATACAAGCTCATCACAAAAATTATAGCAGAACGGCTTAAGATTGTGCTCTCCCAGTACATCTCAGCTGAACAATTTGGCTTCTTAGCTGGCAGACAAATTCATGACACCATTGGTATCTCTCAGGAGCTTTTGCACAGCATAAAGATACAAAAAAAAGAAGCTCTTCTTCTCAAAATGGATCTGGAGAAAGCTTATGATAGGGTCAACTGGTCTTTTCTCAGATTAATCCTTATTAAAATTGGTGTTCCTCCGGTGATCATCAAATGGATAATGGTCTGCATCACAACTATGAATATCTCTGTATTGATTAATGGAAGTCCATCAGAATTTTTCTATTGCTCCAGGGGAATCAGGCAAGGCTGCCCACTTTCACCACTTCTTTTCATTCTGGTTATGGATGGGTTTAGTAGACTGGTTAATCAAGCGGTTGAGAGTGGGCAAATTAAAGGAATAAAGGTTGCTAAGGACTGTATAATTACACATATTCTGTTTGCTGATGATGTTCTAGTTGCTGGTGTGGACTCTGTTAATGAATGGCACAATTATAAAGTTATCATTCAGAATTTTTGTTGTGCTTCTGGTATGAAAGTAAGCTCTGCTAAATCAAATTTTTATCACTTAGATCCCAATGATGTTCAGCTTTGTGACATTCTCACAATGTTGCCTTACAAGTGCTGTGATATGAATCAAGGTTTTAAATACTTGGGTTTTTATCTTAAACCTAACAACTATCTTATAAAGGACTGGCATTGGCTCCTCCGCAAAATTGAAGCGCGTATCTCTCATTGGTCCTTCTGATTTTTATCCATTGGGGGCAAGCTCATTCTGTTGAAGTCTGTGTTGTGCAGCATTCCAGTCTACTGGTTTTCATTACTGGAGGTTCCAATGTCTATAATTAAGACTATCAAAAAGTTATTTTATAATTTCCTTTGGTTCGGATTGGCAGTCTGTGATAAGGTTCCCATGGTGGCAGCAGACACTATTGCAAGACCCTACAGGTTTGGAGGATGGGGCATCAAAGATTTGGGAGTTTTTAATGTTGCCCTCAGATCGAAAAGCTTATGGAGATGTTTATTTGGAACAACTCTCTGGTCCAGACTAATTCGGGGCAAATATTTAAAAATGGATGTTGTTTTATGGTTTAGAAAATCAAAGTTTACCTGTTGGAATTCCTCTCCTATGTGGCGAGGTTTTCTGAAGACACTGGACTGGATTAGATGTGATCTTTCCTGGCAGGTGGGTTCGGGTGCCTTAGTTCGTGTTGGAATTGACCGCATTATTGGTATGGAGGATTGCTTTTCTCTTCCCTCTTCCATTATAAGTTATTTACAAATACTGGGTCTGACTACTTTGAACATGATTCGTTATCCCAACTCTGGAGCCGAGAAACAACATTCATGGTTGTCTGCAAATGATCTTGGCTTATCTGGCTATTTAGCGCGTTTATGGAATGACTATACATGGAAGTTATGTTCTGTTGGTGTCAATTTGTCACTTGATAAAGATCAGCTTATCTGGGGAGGAAACCCAGCAACGGGAATAGTGACAGCACAAACCATGTATAACCGGATCATTCAAGAGAAGTTTATTAATCCACAAGACTGGTGGTATAAGAGACTCTGGGTTTGGGACATACCCATCAAATTGAAGTGCTTCACTTGGTTACTTTTACAAGACAAACTAAAGACCTGGGATAATTTATGTAAAAGGGGCTGGTCCGGACCTGGATATTGTATCCTCTGTAAAATGCATGGAGAAACAAAGCAGCACCTCTTTGTAAATTGTTGCTTCACACACAAGGTTTGGGATGTGATCTCCCATAATTTGAACATCACTCAGTGCTGGGATGTTGGTGATTTCAATAATTGCCTGCTTAATTGGTTTCGACACTGCAAACAATTTTTCTATATTGCCCTTTGTATTCCTTGGGCTATCTGGTACTACAGAAACAGAGCTATTTTTAAAAATGGTAAACCTGATATTACACAATGCAGCTTGACAGCATTAAATATGTTTGCAAATTGTAAGATGGAGGAACAAAAGCTGAAGGTTGACAGGGTTAGTAGCTTCAATTTCAAAGTGGACCAACCTGTTCTATTTTTCGATGGAGCTTCACAATCTGGGGTTTGCGCTATTGGTGGTGTCATTTATCTAAATGAGTCTCATTTCTTCACTATTCGACTCAATTGTGGCATGGGAACTAGTATGAAAGCAGAACTAATGGCTTTATGGTGTATCCTTAAAATTGCAAACTGTTTTGGTTTGGTCAATCTAAAGGTTTATGGTGACTCCAGGGTTACTATAAAATGGGCGGCGGGTGACTTTAGACTCAATGTCATACACCTGAGACATTGGGCTGTTCGGACACAACTTGAAATTTCTAAACACAAGCACATTATGTTTGAACATATCTTTAGAGAACACAATTCTCTAGCGGATAAATTATCGAAGCAGGCACTATCGGGCTCTGAAGGACATTTGCTTTGGGAGGAGTGGTGGGACAATAGTGTCCTGGACAGTGGTTCCCTTTTCTTTTTTGACTAAGTGGGTTGTTACTTTATCTATGTTTTTTTGGACAGTTGGATGGGATCTGGTAGTAGTCCTTTTTGGCAAAGTTTTTGGGAACAATTTTTGCCTCTTCGTGATGTGTTGATCTGTCTTGAGTTGTAAGCAAAACTGTCATGTTATTGGGTGGCTGAATCATGTTGAAGCTTTCTTTGCTTCCATGTCTGTATATTTCAGAAGTATCTGATTCTATAGCAGACTCAAGGCTATCTTTGTACTATTTGATTCAATTTGAATATCAATAGTAGATTTTTTTCGCTGGAAAAAAAACTAATTCTCTCTCTTTCTTATATATATATATATATATATATTTCTTGTAAAATCATTTTACATTTTAAATTACTTAAAGTAATATCATATAGTTAAATAAGTTTCAAGTTGACTAAAAACAATTGATTATATTATAATATTGTTAAAAAATAGGTAGATCGAAGTAGGCTTAATAATTGAGAATATGAATTATATTTGTGCCAGGGATGCACATATTGACTCTCATTAAGACTTATATACATCTTCTAATTTATCCTCATTTATATTGTTTTTGTTTTATGTATTTTTTTTTTCTTCTTTTTTTTTTTTAATTTATGGTTATTTATTTGTTGTGTTATTTTGTGGATATTTATTGTATTTATTATTTTTATATTTTTTCTCCTAATTGTTTTTATTTTATATTGTTTTAGTATATGTACTCATTCTTTTCTTTTTTGGATTTAAAAATATTTTTATTTTATTTTTCTAGTTGAATATTTATTATGTTAACATAAACAAATTATTTGAAATATCTTTTTTAATAGGAAATTACACAATTTAAGGTTTTTAAGGGATTTTAAAGAATATATATATGAAATTGGAAAAAAATATGGAGAATGTATTATTTCTAATGATATAGATTCGACAACTTAAATCTATAATATGTGGTTGGGTTTGCACTTTTAGAAATTGAGAGCCCTTGGAAATGATACAGTACTCGATTATTTCAACGGACCAAACATTTCCACATGAAAATTTGTTCAACTACAAGGTTGTAATATACCCCAAATTGGCATAAACAACCTAAGCTACTATAGTTTTAAATAATCATTAAGACGACCAAGCAATAAAACACTTACTTGAAAGAATGCAAATGACAACTTGGAGAATCGGTTCCTCCCAACCATAGAAGAGAGTAGCACCACATCTATCTCAACTCCACCCCCAAGCTGGATCACCACCATGCACACTAGAACAACAAGCACAACTTCTGCGCAACACTCTCTCTCAGAGTCTGTAACAAGCTCAATGATGGACTCACTTATGAAATAGAGAAACACTAAACACAACGTCCTATGCTATCTCAGTGCACCAATATATAACTTTTGCCCAGGTCTTGTGCCATCCCAATCAAATCTCAATCAATCCTTCAATCCCTATGATTTAGGATCTTGTGTGGTAGTTGAGTTTTTAGATTGGATTTGATTGGTAAAATATCCATTGCTTGCTTTACACATGTTCTATGTCTCATGGTGGTGTCCCCTCATTTAATTGAATTCTAGTGTCTTTTTCTTTTATTAACAATAAAATAATAATTTGTTGTGCAAAGTGTCAATCACACCTCTTGTGAGTATTTTTTAGTTTTTAAATAACTCTTACAAAAATAATTGTTTATTTTTCAAAATATTAAATCAAAAATAAAAATAATAATGTCTTGGAGGTATCATATTCCCCCCCCCTTAATATTAACACCATCCTTGGTGTTCTTTTTATTCATAGCTCTCTTTCTCATTCTAGAACATGGAAGGATATGCCTCTCACATTTTATCCTCCATTTTCCATGTTGCATCTTCATGGATGAAGTGCTTCCTTTGCACTTTTATTTGAATGATGGCTCGATTCTGTAGCATGTGTTCCTTCATGTCTAGGATACGCAAAGCTTCGGTCTGGAACTCACCCTCAGGTTCTACATGAATCATATTCCAATCAATTGCATGAGTAGCATCATGCACATATTTTTTTAACAAAGCAACACGAAATACATTGTGTATTTTTATAGTAGGGGGAAGTGCAAGCTAATAGGCTACTGAGACTTTTCATATCAGAGAACATGTAGTTTAGTTCCAATAACATTATCATGGAAAGTTCTGAGACTCTTTCCCTTATAACCTTTGCAAACTATGTTGCTAAATACATGGTCCTTGACCACAATGTAACCATCATCAACTTGTTTTTTTTTTCTGTAAGCAAGAAATTTTTTTATATTAAACAGGAACCTTCATTACAAAAAAGATCAAGTCTCACAAGGCCTTTCATGCCCAGATATTCTGCCACACCATCCTACTACATGATTCCTTTGTGCCTCTGAAATTTCTACACAAAACTTATCTACTCCCTTTACCCCATTACATAAGCCCATAGCAAAAAACTGTCTCAAAAAGGCCCTCAAACTTCACCCGAAAAACCAACAGATAGGACATTACAGCCGAACTGGAGAGAAAATACATAGGTGGATACTCCAGGTGAAGCCCGTCAGCACCATAACAGCCTATCCAAGCTAAAGAGACAGAAACACTAGACCAGAAAACAGTAAGCATCATAAACCAACCTAAAAACCCATCACTTGGGAGCCTGGATGACGTTATTATGGATTAGACTGCCAGAGCAAAGGTCGTCGAGATTGTTGCCACCTGCAGGAAAGGGTTGGCCATACTGACCATGAAGAGGGTAGGAGACTGGAAGGCGTGGAGTGGGGTTACCAACAACAATAGCCGAGGCTTCTGGATAAAGGCCGAGTTTTTGAGCAATCCGGTCAATTGTTCATCTCATAGAGCGGTTATCCTCCAAGTGCGCTTTCCAGGCTTTGGATAGTTCAGCCTCGCCCAAAGCCTTTTTTTCCCTGCCCATAATCACATGGGCAAGGAGCACCTTAGTAACCCAATAGGTGGTGACAATCCTGTCATAGGCAGAAAGACGTTCAGTCGTAGTCCCTAGGTCACTTACCCATTCTTCAACCTCTTCTTTGATAGTATCAATATCCAAGGTTTTGACCTGCTCCCATAGGTCCTTCTCAACTCATTTGATTTCCTCCCTGATAATCGGAGGGATTCACTTGCGAATGAATTGGGCGGCCTTCCCTGCTTTCTGAAGCTCGTGGGTTGTTTTCCCCCTACCATCAACCTTTTTACCCTTGCTTGCATTCCTCTTGGGAGCCATTGCACCAGTCACTCGGGATAGCAAATAACACTAAATTCTCTCTTGATATCCCCCAATGAAACTTTCCACAGTATACAGAATGTAGAGTGGAGGGGAATGGTCGAAATAAATAACCGAACGATGCAAGCAAAAACCAGTAACCATGCTAAATCCATTCATCATTCTATTGGGTTGCACGAAAAACCCGTACCTCTCTCAACTACTCTTCATGGCTCGGCGTACCCTGCCTTTCAATGGCCGGAGGTGGTTGCAGGATCTCCCCATAATTGAAAATCGGGGTGAAATCATGGGAAGTCATGTCCCGGTTTAATATTGATGCACCGACTTCATAAGATGATTGTTGATGGGACGACAACTAGGTGTTGATTGAGCTTGACAAATGTGTGTTCGTCATCATGGTAACTGAGGTCATACACGTGCAACCCACCGTGTCCTAGTACATTCTTATGTCATTAGCTGTCAGGTGGGTGCATTGGGTCTTCCAGTCATTACTTCCATCGTCTGGTATTTGTCCTCCATCCATCCTAGCTCCGTTGCGTTCCCCAATGTTAGCCAATAGGTCGGCCACCCTGTTACCATCACGTTTAACATGGGTAAAATACCAAGCGTGGAAGCCACAGATGAGGGTCGTCAGCCACTTGACTTGAGACATCATACGCCAACTCTTCACAACCTTGGCTATAGTTTGTCCACCATGTATCTTCTTGTCCATATGGATGATGACGTACGAATCCCCTTCAATGACCATGGGTTCCGAGTTATTGCGAATGGAAATTGTGATTCCATGAAGCAATCCTTCGAGTTCAGCCGCATTGTTGGTGTGGAAACCAATATTCCCATAGAAGTATCGAAGAATAACACCTTCATTATTTTTGATAACTCCTCCAAATCCGGTCGAACCAGGGATTCCTTTGGAAGCCCCGTCAAAGTTTAGCTTGAAATGGCCCCTGGGAGGAGGGTGCCATAGATGTGGACTGGAAGGAGCCACTGGTCGAGCCCAAAACCGTCTCCAGACTTGTGGAGAGCAATCCAATCCCCATCCTGTGAGAATCCATTTTTATTGGTCGTTTATTTCCCAGTGTATGTCCGTCCACGGGCTAATTTTAATGGTTTCCTGAATATGCTTGTTGACTCTGTTCCAGACAGTATGCATCGAATTCTTCTTTCCCTCAAATATCCTACCATTTCGCTCTTTCCAGATATCCCACATTAGAGAACCCGGAAACATGAGCCAAATCTTAAGGATGATAGGATTTTGAATGCCTCCTTATCCCAATTTTTGATAGTTTGGGATGGTTTCCCTCTAACCCTATCCGTCCTTCTGAAAATTGCCGCTCCATAATCCCACAGAGGAGGCCCAAGGGCATGAGTCTACAAGATGGTTTATAGATTCATCCTCTCCTTCACAAAGAACACACCAAAAGGGGCCATGCATGCCTCTTCTTATGAGGTTCTCACCTGTCAAGATGCGCCTGTAAGAAACCATCCAGATGAAGGTCGATATTTTTGGCCAAGGTTTGAAATCCCAGGCTGACTTCTAGTCCATCCCAAGAGCTCGATCCTCTTGGTTAAATTGCAGGTCATAGGCCTCTTTAGTGGAATACATTCCTTTTGTTTGGTACCCCCATCTAAGTTTATCTAGTTGGTTCTGGATTCGAATGCAACGATCCTGCAGGGAATCCATAATCTTGGGTATGTCTTCCCCTGGGAAACATTGGTCCCACCAAATTTATGGTTTCCATTCATGGAAATATTCGCTAACCTGTTCATCTCTCCAAAATTGTCAGACTTTTGTTAAGCCCAGATCTTTGGCACGAGACCAGTTGTTATGAACTTCTTGTTGGTTAGTGATTCTTGGAAGCTGTTTCCAGGAGTCACTCCAGAAATTGGCACTCTTACCATACTTGATTTCCCAAAAAATATGACTCTGGATAATCCTCCTATTTTTATGGGCATAATTCCATATGTGGGATCCCTGTAAGTTTTCATTGAATCTGATCAAATCTTGTTTGGGTTTCCCCTAGGCATACTTACTGTGCCAAAGTTTGGCCCAAGGTTCTTCTTTGTGTGACACCCAATGCCACCAAATATTTGCACCAAGAACTTCATTATTCTTCTCTGGATCTCTCATCCCTAAACCCCCCTGAACCTTTGGTTTGAAGATAGTGTCCCAACTAACCAAATCCCATTGCTTTTTTTCTTGATTACCTCCCCACAGGTTCTTCTTTGTGTGACACCCAATGCCACCAAATATTTGCACCAAGAAATTCATTATTCTTCTTCGGATCTCTCAGCCCTAGACCCCCCTGAACCTTTGGTTTGCAGACAGTGTCCCAACTAACCAAATCCCATCACTTTTTTTCTTGATTACCTCCCCATAAGAACTGTCGTTGAATTGATCTTATTTTCTTTAGCACCGCTTTGGGGGCATCCAAAGTGGAGAAAAGATAAATAGGCATGGCTTGGAGAAAAATTTTCACAAGCACAGTTCTAATGGAAAGGTTGAGAGACCTGTAATCTTAGTTATCCAATTTATGTCTTAATTTCTCCATGAGGTCCTCCCAGGAGACTTTCCTAATCACCCCATCAACAAGAGGAGCATCGATATATTTGGATGGAAGGGAGCTCCCTTGGAAGCCCAGGATACGAAGAATATTCCTCTGGTTTATCTTTGGAGTATTGAAAAAGAAAACCTGGGATTTAGTATTATTCACTTCCAGCCCAGAAGCTTTGGCAAAAGAGTTCAAGCATTTCTTTAAGGCCCTTGCTTCTTGCACCGAAGAATGCCCCATCAGCATGGTGTCATCCACAAATTGTTAGTGTGAAATAGTCTTTGATCCAGGATGGAGGTTCAAACCTTTAAGCTCCCTTTTATCAATTTGGTCTTTGATAACTCCGCTCAGCCCTTCCACAGTGAGGATGAATCAGAACGGGGACACATGATCTCCTTGTCGAATACCCCACGTAGGAGTGAAATTTCTGGTGGGGGATCCATTCAAGAGGATAGAAAAGAAGGCTGTAGATGTGATATTCATAATCCAACGGACCTAGTCCTAGTGGAAACCAAAGGCCGCAAGCATCTCTTTCAAAAACTACCAACTTAATTTATCGTAGGCTTTTGAGATATCAATTTTTAACAACATACCAGGTTTCTTAGTGGTTTTCAGAGAGTGGATAACTTCATGAACTAAAATTATACCATCTAATATTTGACGCCCTTCCACAAACCCTGATTGTTCTGGGGAAACCAGGTTAGGGAGGAGAGGCATCAACCAATTAGATAATACTTTGGTTATGATCTTATAAATGACATTACAGAGCGTTATAGGTCTGAATTTCCCAGGATATTCAACTCCCTCCTCTTTGGGGATGAGAGTGAGAAAGGTGGAATTGAGAGCTCTAAGGACTCCTTTATTCTTACCCGAGTGCTCCACAATTCTCCAAACATCATCTTTGATCAAATACCAGAAGTGATGAAAAAAATTGGTGGTAAACCCATCAGTTCCCGGATCCTTCCCATCTTTCATTTGATTAACAACATCCTCAACTTCCTGGAATTCCACAGGCTTCATCAATAAGTCATTCTGGGAAGCTGTCACTAGTCTGGGGATATGTCTGGTGATCATCCTTATATGGGAAAATATGTTCTGACTATATTCCTTCATGATAGTTTCGAAGTACTGGACAAGCTCATCCTCCATATCTTCCCTATTTTCTATATACTGTCCGTCATCTTTTTTTAACCTTGATATCTTGGCCCTTTGGCGATTTTGAATCACCGAGTGGTGGAATAATTTTGTGTTTTGTTCTTCCTCCTGAAGCCATTGATTGCAGGATTTTTATTTCCACAGGATCTCCTCTTGTCGTTCCCTAGCATTAATTTTCTCTAGGGTGGCTTGGTCACGTTGTTTCAGATCCTGAGAGTACCCAGAATTCATGCATTCTCTTTGAATCTCATCTAGATTTTCAATTAGAGACTTTTGATATTGAAATATGTTCCCAAATTCCTCCTTATTCCAGTTACAAATTTTTGCTTTTAATTTTTTTAGTTTTTGCTGGAATTGGTACATCAGGGTGCCCTTGATAGGCTCCAACACGACCCACCATTTTCCGACAAGATCTTTGAAGTGCTTATGTTCAAGACAGAATTGTTCAAAATGAAAAGTTCGTTTAATTGGGGGACCACCATCATCCCAAACCAGACTTACTGGCCAAAGATCAGAGCCATCCGAGGGTAGGACCAGAGTGGTCGCTTCCCTATCCCCGGTAATCATAGCCTCAGGTAAAAGGAATCTGTCTAAATGGGAGGCGACGTGATGCTCACCACCTATCCTGTTATTCCATGTAAACCAACCATTACCTGTCTCGATGTCTACCAAACCATTCTCCTGGATGAATTTTTTGAAGGATATATTGGCTGCATCCATACTACGCCTTCCTCCTTTCTTCTCTTCCAAGGAAGTGATCATGTTGAAATCACCGCCCATAACCCATAGAGAGCCATCATTCTCATGGGCTTCCATAGATAAGAAGTATAAGAAAGCAAGTTTTTGGGCCAAAACACTGGGGCCATAGACATTGGTTAGAGTACCTCTTACCTCAGAATTATCAAGTTTAAAATCGGCACTGAGAGAGAACCTAGTAGCACGGAAGCAGGTGAGGGAGATTTCCGCAGGGTTCCATAAAATGGAAACTCCACCAGCCGCTCCCCGGGAATCATTAGCAATTACCTGACTTCCCCGCCAAAGTTGTCCACCTAAAACCTGCATCGTCTCCGATCTGCATTTTGTTTCTTGCAGGAATAAAACATCTGGTTTTTCCTTCCTTAACTTCATCTTAAGGATCTTCATCTTCCTTGGATTTTTAACCCCACATATATTCCAAGTTATAATATTCATTATATACTCTTAACTACTTATGAGAACGTCGCCCTTATAGTTGGGTACTGTCTTGATTCTACAAGTCTGGTCCCAATCTCTGCAATTGTCTGTCGATTTGTCTTTCGTCCTCGTTTTCCCCCTTCCTCTGGTTGGTTCCTTTTGCTGCCCTTCATTGGATCCTTATCTATACCAAGGTGTGGGGATTCTTTGGTTTTAAGGATAGCTTGCTGTAGAAGTTCCAGCTGCCTTCTAGATACATAACCTTGCCTTTTTTTGCGGAATTCCTTCTCGATCTCATCCAGATATAGATCGCCCAGATCCATATCTTCATTATCCTCCATTGTTTCTTCCTCCATGATTTCCACTATCTCCTCCATAGGCCTGATTGTGGATTGATTACCATCCTCATTGGGGGTTTTGTCCTTTTGAGGTCCTTCATCCTCGATCTCCATGTTACTTAAAGTTGCAAACCTATTCCCGCTTTGATTCTATTTGTCGATACTCTGTTTTGCAGGAGGAGGATGAGGGGTCTTTTTATTTTGCCTCTTGCGATTATGAACCTGCGTAAAACCCTCATTGTCCTTTTCCTTTTCTTTATTTTCCAGGGAGGGGGAGACAGTGGATTTAAGGGTCGGACAATCCCTGCTCAGATGCCCATATTCATGACACCGTCGACACCGAAAAGGGAGTTGTTCATAGTCAAGAGTTTGGACCCAATCCTCATCTTCCCAAGTCAAGTTGATTGCCTCTGGTAGATATTTGGAGAGGTTCCTGTAAACACAAATTCGAGCATAGGTGGTGTATTGCTACAACCTTGTCTATTCTGAAACTTTTACAAACTTCCCCAAGGTGTTCCCAATGGCCTCCAAGATTTCAGGTTCCCAATACTCACACGACAGTGAGTAAATCCGGATCCAGACTAGAGCAATACTTAGATCCTCTATATCAGGTTTAAACTTCTCCTTCCAGAGCAGCAAGAATAACCCTGACGAGTAAAAGAAGTATGGACCACCCATAAGGACACGGTCACAATCTTCCTGGTTGAAGAAGATAATGGTAAATAATCCTTTAGCTCCCAGGTGCAGATCATAATGACCTTTGGGGTTCCAGGTTGTCTTGATCCAATGTATCAGATCTTTCTCCTTTAGCCAGATGCCAATGAATTTCCCGATGAGGGCTTTCTCCTTCCATTGTTCAACTCGATTTTGGAGCTTGTCAGAGGTGATTTACAAGATGGGTTCTCAGCAGATCTGGGTAAGCATCCTCCCCGGGTCTTTTTCCTGTTGGTTTCCATAGATTTATCTACTGCATTACCCTTACCTGTTTGAAGCATAGTGGGTATCTGCAAACTGCTAGGGCGATCCGCGGATGTGTAGGGGGCTCCTCCCCCTACGGTCGACGCCATACACGACCCTAGATCCATGATTTCTGTGCACTCCTCAAATATCTAAACCCTACCAACATCGCCCACAGGAGATCCGAACCCTAACGCGGACGACGGAGACTCCTGCAACATGATATTTAGCTATTACCTCCTAACCATCATCAACTTTAATGCACTAACATTCAAAACAATAATCTATAGTCAAGACTACTTTAATCATAAAAGGACTATTTTCTTCATAAAAATCACCATCTTAAACAAAACAATGAATACATCTATCTGTTATCTCCATAATCAAGAATGGAATGTTATAAAACTTGGTATAACTTAATTTATTAAAAAGGTACTTATCTGATCCTTAAAGTCCTTTGCGACTGAAGATGTGACTGTAACTTTTGGATCTTTATCTTCTATTTTTAATCATCTCGGATCCTCTACTCTTCGTGCATGTTGTTATTGTTCCTCTTCCTTTCTTAACCTGCACTTTACACAACTCATACGAGGTCTTCCAAAATTTTTATCATAACATATGCATAACATGATTTTTTTCAATTTCAATAAGAACGTAAGTAATCATTTCCTTTGTAACATATTGTTGTGTTGTTAATGGTAACTCTTCAAGTATTTTTTCATCGACACTTGTGTTCTTATCATCGTAAGACAACATAAAACATATATGTGATGATCATTTTTCAATATAACAAAAAAGAATGCATAAGTAAAACAACCATTTACTTATCTTCTGGAGTACCATCCTTCATTTTCATTATCAGATGATAATCCTCTTAGCTATTCTTTAACGTGCTATAGACATATCCTTCATTCATAGGTTAGTAGCATTATATCAGACATTTTTGGGCAACCAACCTCAAAAATTGACACTCACCCCCATTTTTGGATGAGTTTTGCCTTACCTATGGTGTTATTTGCATACATCATACTTAATCATTAGGGAATCTAACAACCAATTTGCTTGGGAGCTTTTACCCCTATCTCCCATTATTATATCATGGGGATGAAAGACTCCAACAACTCTTTGTTGTACCTAGAACTCTCCCTTGATAACTATCACCAAATTACAAGCGGGCTTACGGGATTTAAGCTTTTGAGATTACTCCTCTTTTGATTGCGAGTAAAAAAAATTCATCCTCAAAACATCATGGTCTTTATGTTCCCCTGACTTTATTTTTAATTTAGTTGGCCTAAGTCTTGCCATTGATGATCACCCTCACTCTCTCTTTTCCACTCAAGATCACTTGCTTGAGTCCAGGAATTTACTTTCTTTTCCACTCAAACACTCTCACTTGAGTCCAGGAAATTACTTTATTTTCCACTCAATCTCTCTTGCTTGAGCCCAGGAAAATTACATTAGCATGTTGACACTTAATCATCAATTTTGTCACTTGGTGTTTTTTTTTAATTGTCTTTCTCCATTCATGGATCAACAATAATGACCATACCACTTTGTAGCGTACCCGAAAAATCACAACAAATCAATTTTGTTAGCTGCAATAATCATTTGACGTAATCATTTATGTAACAAAGATAATTCGTTATGATCATAAACTCCTCTTCATCAAGCATGGACAATTAATATAAAGCTTGTGTATATTCATACTTAGCTTGTTCGAGCTTAAATGGTATTCATCGTGTGCTATAGTTGTAGATATTTACAAAATCATATCTCAATGCCCTTCTATACAAAATGAACACTTTCTCACTCACATGTCCATTCAATTCTTTCCTAATTCATGTATTTACTAGACTACCTAATCCAAGCTCTAGTGGAATAATGTCAATCAAATTTCAGTAATCTTTTACCTTTAAATAAGAGGCATTAACAAAGATCATTTATTTATCCATGGATTAATTGAAACATGTTATAGACAAGCTAATTCATACAACAATCTCCTATGCAAGTTGATGATTAATAAAGAATGGCACTTTAAGATTACTATTTCAAAACTATTGGATTGAGTAGCCTATCTACATCTCCCTTTCAAATATTTAACAACAATTTATACTAGCTTGGACTTTGACTTAAAATTATTTTGTGATATGACAATTCAAATCATTGAATTTACAAGTTTCAAAGCCATAATTAAAGTGTGTTTCTCTATTTCATATTGTAGATAACAACAAGAGAAAATATACATTATACCATGTCATACTTAACAATTCTTGCACACTCGTTATAAGATTATTTCATCCTATCTCATTTTGAAGAGTGGCACACAAAACACTCAAAACTAGCATTCAAAGCACACACCATAACATAACCATCGAGATGAATATAAATAGGTAATGATGGCATTACCTTAACATAACAAATACATTTTTGTGTTCAATAGCTAAACCCATTTATTATACAACATATACCCTAAACATGGATAAGGATCATCAATCTGATAAATCTCAAATCATTTTAGGTGAACAACCCATCACTCAATAGTCCACCACACCCATCAATCAATAATGCATGACATCTAAACATAGAACTTCTAAAGGGTGCAAGCCACTAAGTATTAATGGTAATACAAATGCATGATTAAATGCAAGAACTTGTATCAACATTTATGCATATTCATAATGATAAAAAAAACAATATCCAATCAACAACTTCATAATGTTCTGAGTGTGGAGGAGATAACTAGTCATTCAAATATCAAATAATAATCTATATGTTATATTAACATGGCAATAAAAACACCACCACTCATTGTATTTGAGACGATGCAACCCCTAGTTCTATACCAAATGATCTAATAACAATCTATAATGTACTTACATTATCAAAGTCAAATATAAATTCACTAATTCAAAATTTTAATGAAGAGTAGTATGCAAATCAAAGTATAATAATTGAGACAATTTACAGCCTAAAAACCCTTACCCTCAATTCACTATGACATAGTTTTGAATTTAAATTAATCACCATAAGTTAGGATTCCAATATTTGAATACAAATTCTATCTAGTAATTTATTTAGACATTAAAATCCACATTTTATTTCTCTCCTTAAATATGACTAGAATTTTACAAATTGTCGCATAACATCTTTCCATGATGAGAAAATAAAGAATAAATGGCATATTTAAATCATCATAAACGTAAGAATTTTATTCATGATAAACTCTAATTCATAAATTCACCATTTTTTAAGTTCATCAATAGCCTAGACTATCTTAGGTAGAAAACTTGTTCTCTTTTCCAAGGAAAAAAACCCAGGGTTTAGGCTTAACACTTAACGTTCTAAATATCATTCTTTTAATAAATTAAATAATATTACAAACATGATTCCATGATTCTCAAATTGATTATAAAAATAAGGGAAAGAGTCTCTAATGTATAGACTCATTGCCTCACAATACACACATGTACGGTTACACATAATATCTAAATACCTTTTCCATGGAATGGAATTTATCGTTCTTTGGCATCAATGGTAGTGGTAGTTACGAGAGTTCGATTCAACAAAGAGAGTTGAAGTGATATAACTCAGTCTCCTTAACCAATGTCGTCCATGGTTACGTTGCAAAATATTGTAAAAAGTGAGCACTGAGATATCACTTGTAATTGTAATTGTTTATAAAAGGGTCATTCTATAATATATGATAGGTCCAATTATGACATTTGTACAGAAAGTGTCTCGTGAGTGTTTTTTTCTTATTAAGGAATATTTAGATCCTCATAGTT
Organism: Larix kaempferi; assembly: GCA_027924585.1. NCBI lineage: Eukaryota > Viridiplantae > Streptophyta > Pinopsida > Pinales > Pinaceae > Larix > Larix kaempferi. Next base: position 2,547,921 of record BSBM01000026.1, on the reverse strand, counting down.
TAAATATTTTGAAGCTTTTCCACCCAATAAAAATATTCCAAAGTCATGAACTTGTCCTAGTACAATTTCTTAATCATGGAGCTTCCTTTTCTTCTAGTCTATTTTATCATGAACTTGTCCTAGTACAATTTCTTAATCATGGAGCTTCCTTTTCTTCTAGTCTATTTTATCACACTTTGAGTCACCATGGAGCTTCCTTTTCTTCTAGTCTATTTTATCATACTTTGAGTCACCATGGAGCTTCGTTTTCTTCTAGTCTATTTTATCACACTTTGAGTCACCATAGACATGTGTCAATTTAGTTCTAGTTAGTTTTGATTCTCTTAGAAGTCTCCCTTGCACTCAAGATCTTGATTATTAATATCTTGGTCATTAAAGCATAAGTTGGATGATTAGAGGTGCCTTTCCCTAGATCAAATTTTGGGTTTTATGTTTTATTTTTCAATTACCGTTTAAAACACATTCTCCCTTCCTCATGTTAGACCCTCATCATATATTTATGTAGTAATATATCCTCATGAATGCTACGTGGATGCCTCATACACTTGTTTTGGGAGAAATTGTCTTTTAACAGAGTGCCTAGAATTGTGTTATCTTAATTTCATTAGACACAAAGTGTTTGAAAGATTTCAAAAAAGTGGTTATAATAGAAAATCTGATCAATATTGAGGAAGTTAGCAAATCCATAATTGTTGTTTAAAAAGTCGCCACATTTTTGTTGCACATGTTGTTTTCTTCTAGAAGATTCCCTCATTTAATTAATTCATCCCCCTTTTACCAAATTATCCCCTCTTCTAGTGAGGCTCCCCTCTCTTTTTATTTTCCAAAGTGTTTGTTGGAATCACTTTATTACTTTGATCTTTTTTTGCCATGTCGAGAGGAAAATAAGTCTTTTTTATTTGGTTCTAGAATAGAAGTAAGGTTTTAAACATAAAACTATTTTTATAATGAAGAGGTAGTTAAGTCTCAAGTCATGTATAAAGAGACCACCTCCCTCATTTTCATGTTGTTGTTTGGTTTGGAGAATTTTTTGTTGAATTTTTGGAGGAAAATTTCTTGGGATCTACTTGAATTAATTAATTAATTATTATTATTATTATTATTATTATTATTATTATTATTATTATTTTTTTTTTTTTTTTTTTTTTTTTTTTTTTTTTCCTCCTGAATGAAGAGGTACATACCAATTGGATTGAGGTTATCCTAGAGTGTATTATTTCCCTTCTAGTGGTTATTCTACGCAAGGCGCTCTTGGTAAATCTCAGATGACTCCATGCCCTAAAGGGTGTTTGGCACTAGTCTCTTCCATTCAACCTCCAAAAGGTAAAAAAATCTCAAAAAGCTCTAAACCCTCTTTTATTTCTTATATTTAAAAAATACAAAAATATTGTTTCATTTTGGTTTTATGGTGAAATCTACTAACACTAGAAGAAAATCATAATTAGATTTCACAATTATCTTAGATCTATATTTTTGTTTAATACCTTGGATTGGGTCTAATTAGAAATCTGAAATTAAATCCTAAAAGTTCATTATTTCATTTTCAATTTCTTTTTTTTAAGTCTTAAGGCAATAGTGATCAATTTTCTAAATACTTAGCCCTAACATTTGAATTTTACGTAAATTAATTAATTAGCCTCCTCTCGCATTGCATCAATCTCCTCATTATTGTTTGTAAACACATATGAACATTATATTATCCATATTAATTTTTGTTTATACATCATGATGAATGGGGAATTTACTTCAAAAAGTCTTGAAATGAATAACTTTTCATGTTTAACCTCGTCTTCCTTCCTCTCTCATTGCATCATAGCCCCCTTATTCTTGTTAATGGACACATATGAATTATTTTTTATTCATATTAATTTTTTTATCATAGAACATGATGGCATCACTATGTCATACTTAGGAAACATCAAATTGAGGGTTGTACATTACAACCATTGTTTGGGGCATTAGTGTTGTACATTATAACCATTGTCTATTATAATCTAACATACTCAATTTTGTCTAGTTTTTTGTGTTGTAATTCTATAATATCTATGTTTTCCTTTCAATGTCTCTATAAGTGTTTTTAAAGCATAATAATTAATCTTTTTTAAAAATTATGTGGTTTTGGACATAGTATTAGTACTTGTTGAATACCATTATGGAGTTTTAATATTTTCCCACCTGGTATAAAAGTTTAGCATGGTTATTTTATGGGAAATTGAAGACACCGTATTGATTATTATTTGAATGATTAGTGAAAGAACAACATCAATAGCATTAACATATATTTCCATGACAAAGGAGAGCATGGAAAATATGTCATCCTCATTTGGAATTATAATTTAAGTGACTCAGTTGGATGTTAAGAATAATTATTATATCTAGGAGTACACTGTTAGGAACTTACTAATGAGAAAAAATGGATTATATTGGTTCAAGATTAAGAGAAACCAAATATTAATAAGGTAGAACTTAAAAATCATGATTCATGGAAAAATGATATGATGTTATTGGTAGAATTATTGAATGTAGAGCACATATTTTCACATATTTCATTGTAGATGGTGTACACAACAGTTATGTTACATTAAAATTTGTATGAAATACATAGTGATATTTGAATGTTATATTTGCAAAATTAGTTATACAAGATGTAGATGATTGAAAGAGAATGTGTTACATAGTGCAAAACTAATATCTAATATGTAAGATATCAACTTCTATACATAATAGATAAGGTAGAAGAAAAATATCTTAATCCTTTAATGATAAATGTGTTGAGACAAGTATTCATTTTTTTAATTTGATTGCCATCATTAGATGTTAATATTAAGAAGAAGAAAAAATTCAATGGAAGGATAAGAACCATTAGAGTAATAAACATTCACATAACGAGAAGGAGTTCACCATTATTTTTTTAACATCGTTGGTATTCAAAGATTCCTCCAATAATGTTTAGTGTATTAATTCAAAGGGGACAAGGAACATGTCTTACAAGAAGGATTGGTTTGAAACCCTCGAGGATTATACTCAAGATGACTCAATAAATGTGGTAGATGATAGTGTGCAATAAAATGAAGGAAAGGTAAACACACAAAGACCCATATGGGTGCCAACTTTGAGCCAGAGGAAATGGAGTAGAGATTGAATGATGTAAGGACATGAGTGAATGCTATAAAATCCTTAAGTAAATGGGCCATGGTATTTAAAATTATCATAATATTGATCACAACTTCTTTTATAATCTATGCAAGATGTATTGCACCCTTGCATGTACCCCATATAGTGACTATTGAAAGGGTCAAATGTTGATTTTTTTGCAAATTATGCTTGCATCTCACAAAATATGACCTAATCATCCTAAACAAATACCTTTTCATTATTGTAGGGTTCTAAAACTAAAAATTAATCCATGCATAGACTCCCCAAAGGCCAAAATATTGGGTGGCTAAAACAAGCCAAACAAGATGGGACTAAATCCAATTATGTGCTGCAAAGATCATATTCAACGCTATGGACTGTATGGTTGTCATGAATGATATGAAATATTATATAGAGTACTACAGGGTTCATCCATTAGATTTTATGAAAAGTGAACGCAACTTATTTTATCAACTATGCAAGACATATTGTGCCTTCACATGGACCCTAGATAGTGACTAGTGAAAGGGGCCAACATTGAAATTTTTGCAAATTGTGCTTGCATCTCATATAATCTTACCTAATAAACCTAAAAATAATAATTTCCTAATATGAGATGGTTTTATAACTAAAAAATAATATTGGAATGGCCTCCCCAAAGGCCAAATTTTGGGTTCCCAAAACATGCCAAGCATGGGCAAATTAAATCCAATTGAGTGCCACCAAGATTGTGTTTGGAACTATGCCTTTAATGGATTCCATGAACATGTCCTAAGGGTGATAATATTATATCTACAAATATTTCCCCCCGGCGTCATATATCACAAGGTAATTTTAAAACTCTAAATAAACTTCTCTTGGTTTCAAGAATTATTTATTCTCTACTAAACAAGGCCAAGAGCATGAAGGTGGAAGCTCACGTCATCACTCCCCTCCTCACATCGCTCTCAAGTCCCAATACCCAATATTTCTAATGAAAAGAAATGGAATTAACATAATATCAACCAATTTCATAGAAAATGGCATAAAATGTAGAAAAAAACCATACAAGTGGTAAAAAAAGAGAATAAAATATAGTAAAAAAATTATAATCCCTCATGTGTTTTTCAATAATTAGATAGATTAATAAATATTTTTATTCTTCATCAAAATAAAAAATAGAATCATCAACATCTGAATCGCTGAAAGGATTGGCCATAACAACATCATCAACAACTTCTTCAACTTCTTTGTCTGACACATCTACCTATTTATTATCTGCATCATCTTCAAATTCTTCATTTAAGAAATTTACCTGCTCCTAATATGAATCATCATCTTCATCTGACACATCTACCTACTCATCTGCATCATCTTATTAATGTTCTTTAAAATCTATTTATTTTGGCACAATGATATTTTATATGTCTTCCTCTTAGATCATACCTAACTACATATGACCAACCTGCTTTATTTGGAACCTATGAATAAAAGACTTACTGACATTAACTTGGAAGGATATAAGGCTCTATACCTTACTCAAATAACCTTGTATTAACCATGATAAAACCATTATCATAATCAATAATAATTTATTTATATCAACTTCATGTTCATTCATGCGTAACCTGTACCAATAGACCTTGAAGATAACAACTTTGAAGGATTTAAATTCTAAGTCAAGTATATCTTCTAGGTATCATTTTGGCGTTTCACTTACGGAAATATACTCAGTATGTTGAAAATATAATATTTTTAATTAATAGACATATTTAGAACAACTACTTAAAATTTTGAGAAAAAACAATACTACCACATCTAATATACGAAGAAAAAAAAATGTGGGTTTGCTTACCTGTTTATCTATTGCACCATATGCTAAATGAATTTCCCTTTGTGTAATATTGATATCATGAGAATGGTGAGATATTCTAATTAACCTCTCCACCCCATCCCGTGATAATTTTCTATAAAATTATGTACATCATTCTATACATATATTCATCCAATCGAGATTATTTGCAATGTGTAAATGTACTGCATCGCATTCTTGACCACATGTATGATGAAAAAGAAATTGAATAATTAAGTACTAGTAAATCTTAATAAATGATGGATGAATAAAATTTATAATCTATTAAATAAGTGCAAAGATAACATGCACTATTATGTATGTTGATCTCCACTATTTGATTACCTTTAACTTTCCTCATTCTATCCTTATCCAACAAAACCTCCCCTTCATATTTTTTTTTGTTGAGATTGACATCCCAAATGTGAGGCACATTAAGATATGGTGAAATATACACCATTGATTGATATATGATATAGCCCTTAGGACATTATCTTTGTCTAACAAAAGATTCCAATGCCTTCAAGTGCTTATCCACCATCCACATTGACCTTGTGTGTACAGGTCCACATATTTCACTCTCCTCAACTTGATGTATGAGATAGTGTTGTTGTGCATTAAAAAGGTCATAGGAAGATGCTTTTGCAATTCACACATTAGTTGAGGAATTTATATTTTCCAATACCTTATATCTTCTCTATGGATTTCTTTAGATGACAACCACCTACACATGTTGGTGCAAGTTAATACATGATTCAAAAATAATAATAAATATGTGTACAATGCAAGTAAATCACATGTATGTCAGTTATGTAATTAACCTTTGAATTATAAATTGTGGCAGTTTACCTCATGTCCTTGTTGAGATCATATATAACATGTTTTATGTTGTTAACAAAGTTGTCTAGGAGAGATATAGGTAATACAAAATGAAACATAACTTAGGACTCATTATTTTATTCCAAAATTCAAAACGAAACCCAATTTCTAAAAATAATAATAATAATTTACCAAAATACCTTAATAAAGATATTCCAATTGTGAGTTTTTACCCCACCAAATTCTCCTTTTCTCATTAATCTTAATAGTCTTTATGTTTTAATCAAAACCAATGGGAAATTAAATTTTATGAATGGCATATTTTACATCATTACATTCCAGCTGTTTGTGTCAGAAATTGTTACTAAGGCTAAGGTAACAAGCCAACACAATCTCAAAATAAAAATCAATTCAAACTAGGTTTTTAGGGTTTTGTTTTGTAGGTTTTGGTTAGAAACTTCAAGAGCATAAGGGAATACATTCAGCATAAGTAAAAACTAATTCATACACATATATCCATGAAGATGCACATATATCTCAGAAATCCAACAAAAGATTGCAATGAAGTTCATACAATAAAAGACAAGCACCACTGGAAATTATACCTAAAACCAGAAATGAATTTGCCAATCAAGAAACTGTATAAGTTTAAAATGAAGCCAATACATATCAGAAGTGGAATAAGGAGTCATATATTCATAGTTCCATCAAAAATGCAATATGAGAGTTTGCAATACTTAGCAGTGAACAAGTCTGGAAGAATACACAGTTTGCAGACCTCCTTTAGCTCTCCAAAAATTCGAACCCTTACAATGCCTTTTCTCCCTCTCTAAATAGTTTTTTCATCTCTCAAAAACAGTTAGGGTCTTTCCTATTAATCCTCCATCGAATAACTAAACTAGGTAAAATAGCATTTACATTTTTACAAATTACAATTTTGCTAAAAATAGCAAATCTTTAACAAAAAGCCTTAAATGAACCTAACTGTCTCAGATCTCTTTCGATGCCTCTACTAGCAAAGATATGCCATCTGGACTTGAGGATCTTTTCTTCACTCTTTTGTGCTTTTGCTCCAGCTCAGCTATCCTTTTGTGTAGGTGTTCATTTTCATGCTGCAAGGTTTCAACAGTCTTTTCTAATTCTGAGCAGTGCCTGTCAGCAACCCTTTTCCTTCTGAGTGCCTCCTTTGCATCAATCATTAACTCCTGAAAATTGTCATGAGTATCTTGAAGATCTTCTCTCAATCTTCTATTTGCCAACATTAGACCATCATTAACTTCCTGTATGTATTTCATTTGATGCTTGTACTGTTTGACAGTTTTCTTCAAATTCTCCTTGTCAGAATTAACCAATTTTTCTATTGCAGCATCCTGATCTTCACTTGGTTTCCAAAACATGTCAAACTTCTTAAACATTAATTCCTCTGTCAATGGCTTCACAGCAGTATCTTCAATGATAGGGTTTGAAACACTTGTTACCTGTGCTGATTTAATCTCTTCTGTTAACAATTTTCCAGAATTGTTTTCAACAATGGATTTAGAGCTTTCTTCACATGTTACCTTTACAGACCCAAAATCCTCTCTTTTAACTGAATGCAATTCATTTTTCTTTGACTGCTCCTCCTCCATTGACTCTTCATCAGAGATGGTCACCTTATCAGTATTCAATTTTGGATTTAACAACTTTTTCATACTTAATCTTAATTTGTTTTTCGACCTAGTTTTAGGTCTCCATAAAGAAGCTGCCTCTGCCATCATTTTTAATTTCTTTCCTTGATATTGGATAGATGCTAACTCTACCACTTCCAACTTTTTTATCTTGCTCTTAGGCTTTGTGGTTTTATCCTTTATAGCATGATTTTCTTTAATCTCAGTTTTAACCTCTATCTCAGGCATAAACTGCTCTTTTTCTAACATATAGCCCTCATCATCTGAGAGGACTGTGATGGGGCTTCTTGGCTGGTTATGAACTTCTACTTTTGCTACAGGAATCATTTTGATATCAATTTTCTTCTCTTCTTGAAAATCTGCTATAGGAGATGACTTCTTTTCAAGAAATTCTTCTTCCTTTTTGTCATCAAACAATGAGAACTCGACCTTATTGTGCTCTGAAAATTTCTGAGGCTGACTGTCATTCTGTCCTTCATCTGCTACCTGCTTTGTTCCCTTCTTAACTTTAATTTCATGTTTCTTTGCAGCTTTAACTGAATGCCCTAATTTCTGTATCATTACTTTTCCCTTATCAGTTTGTCTTTTGGGTTGTTGGTCTTCTCCTTTAGAATGAATCCCTGACCAAAACAAAAAAAAGTCCCAAGTCTTTTCCTCATGCTGCAACACTGTAGAAATGATTAACTTAATGAGACCATGATGAAACAATGATTGAGAAGTATGATCATCCTATTGTTTTATTTTGCTTGACATTTTCTGCAGGCTTTTGAAGAAAAAGAATGGCAAATTCATTTTAGACACCCCTGCCATGTGCTGTAGGAACCTGAGATGGTATTTGAACACTAATGAATACCTCCCTTCACAAGTTACATAACTCTGAAGAATCCTTATAGGTTCAATCCATTCCCTCCTGAAATTATGTATGAGAATACCTTTGTTCCAGTCAGGAATAACATTGGGCAATAAGTATCTTTGAGGATCAAACTCAAAAGGAGACTTCTTAAACCAGAGCTCGCCCTCATTACTAATTTCAGTGGCTTCTGAAATTAATTCCACCGTCAATTTGAATCTCAAAGGATCCATTATGATCATCTCATTCTTAAGTCCTTTGGCAAAATTGCAGGACACTTGAGCATTAAAACCATCTATCTTCTTGAAGAATTTCAACCAGCCTGCCTGTTGGAACAGCTCTGCACAATCTGGGAGTTTTTGAATCCATGTCAAATCTGTGGGTTCAGCCCTATTAACCTTACCACTTTTACTGCTTTTTCCCATATCTTTCTTTTCAGGGAACAGGAACAGTCTAGTTTTAGGTTTCAGAAATGTCTTATAAGTTGTTTTCTGAGCAAATAATTCTCCAGGTTATAACAATTTCAATGATATTTAAATCACCTGCACAAATTAACAGACCTTCCTGTGTAGGACCTTTACCAACTAGCAGACTCCCTGCTGTGTAAAAACTGAGTTCTACCAATAATTATGTGATTCTTTTCGACGCCCTATTCTGTATATTCTAATGTTTTAAAACATTAGGTCATGAGAGAAACCATCATGCAAAATCCTCCTAACGGGCTTCAGGTAACTATTTCAGTGGTGAATTCCTCATCTTTACGCTCTATTGCATCTTCCTCAACAACCAACTTTTTCAGAAAAACACGCAGCAGCAGAAACCCAAATTCTCCAGCTATAAGGGTTATACGTAATACCTGTCAATTACTCATCTATCGTGGCTTAATGTCTTCAATTTGGGGTGTCAATGATGTTCTTCTTCGAGCACAGGTGTTCTCCTAACGATTCTTTGGCTGCAGGTGAACGAATTCAAAAGCCCTAATTTTTTGCTGGCGCCAGAACACAGCTGTCTCCTTCCACAGTAACGTACTCCAACGTTCAACAGTGAAGTCTCCTCCTCAAACACTAACTCCTCAGTGATGATGCGTGTGACAAGGGAAAAATGACAGCTAAACCCGGAATTGGCTGGTCTCTGTGCAACTGAACCCGCATAACCTGTAATGATGCCCTTGTTTTCTCTTCATGATTAGCAACCAACTAACATCATGCATAAAATGCTGCATACACGTGTTAAACACTTCACACAATGCGATTAGATACTTTCACTCTGCATGATGATTGAAATCAGATCGATAATTTACAAAAAACTCATGCCACGATATTCCTGTAGCGCACTCTGTGTTAAACTTTGGTGTAGCGCTACAAGAATATCTTTTAACCAAAATTTAGCAATTTTCTAACTTTTTTGCCAACTTGTCGGAGATTTTGGCAGCTATTTGGTTTAGGACATTAGTTTAGCTACTCTCTAAAGTCATTAATGATTCTCCTTTTGAATATATAACTCTCATTGACCCACTTTTCAATATAAAAAATGACCAAAATCAAATGAAATCTGAAAGGACTGGGTTCAAACTTTATTCAATCATTCATAAGGTTCTTAAGAAGGAAAAAATCAAAACTGAAAACCAAAAATTAACTAAGGTAGACTCAAAAAACAAACCAAAATTTGGAGAGAAAAAACTAAAAATGCAGAAAAATTTACTGACTTAACATCTGGCTCCAGCTGCGGGATGAAGTCCTCCCTGTGAGGCTTCAAGAACCTATAGACTAGTGCCTTCAGTCTTCCATTGGGCTATGGAGTCTTTATTCAATTTCACTCACACCGGTATATACAATGAAAAGTGATCATGATCCTCATTTAACTGTAGAAATGCTTGAGGAATCGCCCATTAACAGGGCTGAGCAATTCCTCTCCTTCCAAAGACTGCAATATGAAAGTAATATTTTCCAAAACCTTAGCTATCAGAAAAGGGCCAAACCATAAATTATCAAATTTTCCATGTTTTCCCTTCTGTTCCTTTCTTGCATCCCATCTTAAAACCATCTCACCTTCTGAAAAAATGTGATCTTTGATATTTCTGTCAAACCTGATTTTCATTTTAGCTCTATATAGCTGGGCTTCTTTGTCTACCTTCTCCCTGTTCTGCTGTAACTCAATCATTTCAAAAATCCTCCTTTGCAAATCATCTGGTTCCTCTTGAGAATTTTGGAGGAACTTCATTACTGGGATTCCCAATTGTACTGGAAATACTACTTCTGTTCCATAAACCAGCTGAAAGGGTGAAGTACCAATGGCCTGTTTTACAGTAATCCTATCTGCCCATAATGCATATTTCAACATTGAATCCCAGGATTTTTTATTTTGTTTGAGCAATTTCTTGATGCACTGAATGATATTTTTGTTAGATGATTCAGCCTGACCATTTCCCTGAGGATAATAGGGAGTTGAGTGTTTTAGCATAATACCATTTTTCTCACAAAAGGCCACCATTGCCTTGGATTTGAATGCTTTGGCATTATCAGTAGTCAATCTTTGTGGACAACCAAACCTGCTCAGAATATTATTTTCTATGAAATCCATAATTACCTTATCTGTGGCATTCCTTGTGGGGATAGCCTCCACCCATTTTGTAAAGAAATCTGTGGCAGTCAAAATCCAATGATGTTGACCTGAAGATGCTGGGTTTATTTCTCCAATAAAATCCAGACCCCACTGCTGAAAAGGGGCATTAACTACAATAGGCTTCAAAGGTAAAGACAGCAACTTCTGTTTACCTGCAAACTTTTGACAAGGTATGCAAGCTCTCACATGTTGATAAACATCTGAAAAAAGTGAAGGCCAATAGTAACCAGCTCTTAAAATTGTATAAGCTGTTGTTTTCCAGTATTTATGTCCTCCACAAGCTCCTTCATGAGATTCTGAAATCACTTCCTTTATTTCAGCTTGATCTAAACACCTTAATAAGATTCCTGCTGGATCTTTCCAAAACAATTGACCTTCTATCAGACAGTATTTAGTAGTTTTCAATTTCAGGGACCTGGCAGCTTTTCTGTCTAAATGTTCTGGACATTGCAAAAATAACAGAAAATGGACAATGTCAGCATACCAATCTGAAGATGAATAAGAATCCATGATTCTTTCTTTTTCCAGGATTACTTGATTTTCTTCAGGTGCTGATTCTTCCGTCATAGCATGTAACCCTAATGCCTGACAATTTGAGTCAGCCAGCAGTTTGGCCAATCCTTGTCCTTTGACCAGCTTTGTAGGTCTGATTTCCACTTCATATTCCATAATTTTGGCAATCCACCTTCCCCTCTTTCCTTCAGAATCAGGCTGTGTCAAAACATCCTTCACTGCAGCATTTGGAACAAATGAAACAACCTTGGAGTGTAAAATATAAATTCTGAAGAATTTTAAAGCCTTTACCAGAGCATAGGCTTGTTTCTCCAAGATACTGTATTTCAGTTCTGAATCTCTAAGTGTTTTGCTGAAAAAGGCAATTGGTTGTTCCAATCCCTCCTCATTCTTCTGAAGTAGGACAGCAGCAATGGTGTCTTCTGAAGCAAAAGAAAATGTAAGAAATTCTTTATCAAAATTTGGACTCACCAGAACAGGTGCTTCAGTCAGAGCCACTTTAATCTTCTCAAAAGCTGCCTTTGCTTCAACAGTCCACCTGACTTCTTGGTCCTTTTTTAACATACCTGTAATTTGCTTAATGGTCTCAGCAAAATTAGGAATAAACCATCGCAGAAAATTGATTTTGCCAATAAATGATTGCACATCCTTTTTACTCCTAGGCAAGCTAATCTTCAGTATTGCTTTGACTCTCTCCGGGTCAATTCTGATACCATCAGCTGATACCAAGTGGCCAAGCAACTTACCTTCTTGCACAGCAAAATGTGATTTTTTAGGGTTTAAAGATAAGCCAAATTTCCTGCATTTTATGAAGGTTTGTTCTAAATGCTTCAAATGTTCATCATCAGACTTTGAGAAGACAGTGATATCATCCAGGTAGATAACTACAAACTTATCCTTTTCACCCACGAATGCAATGTCCATAGCTCTCTGAAAGGTTGCTCCAGCATTCATCAAGCCAAAAGGCATCTTGTCATACATAAATGTCCCCCAGGGGGTTGTAAAAGATGTCTTTTCTTTGTCATCAGGATGCATGGCAATCTGATTGTATCCTGAAAAACCATCTAGCATAGAAATCCTTTGAGCTCCAACTACCTGCTGTAAAACCTGTTCAATCTTGGGGAGAGGATAATTGTCTTTTAATGATGATCGATTCAAATTTTTGAAGTCAACACATAATCGAATTTCTCCATTCTTCTTTCTAACAGACACCAGGTTGGCCACCCAAGAAGAATACCTAAGAGGCACTATTATTTTTGCATCCAACAACTTCTTTAATTCTTTTTCAATCACAGGGAATAGGGCTGGATTAATTCTTCTTAATTTCTGCCTAAAAGGTTTGACATTAGGTTTCAAAGGAACTTTGTGCTGGATAACTGCTGTATCATAGGTTTTTAGTTCCTTGTAAGACCAAGCAAATGCATCTATATATTTTCTCAACAGCCTGATATATCTACTTCTTTGCTCAGTTGTTAGCTTCTTAGACAGTTTTACCATTCTGGGATTTTCTGCTGAACCAATATTGTAATCCTCTACATTGTCTTCTGAAGATTGAATTACTGGTCTGGAAGGTGTATCATCTTTAGTGAATATTCTTTCTAAAGGTACTAGACCTTTTGGAATGAAATTGCTTTTTAATTCAATAATCTTATGTCCAGCTATTTCTTCTGCAGCAAATTCATCTAACTGTTCATCCCTTTCATCTATTTCTTGATCAATTTGATTGTTTGAGAATTCATCTACAAGCTCAAGAAAAAATTTTATTTCAATGTCATCTTCAAAAACCCTCCAATGTTTCACATTATCTGGAACACATGGTCTATATCTCACTTCTATTGGATACCTTAATTGAGTGGTTTTTGGAATTCTGAAATGTGTGGCAGCCAGGGCTAAAGAATCTGCAGTTTCATTATGATTTCTGGGAATATAAGTGATATTAAATGCTATAAAATAGTTCTCAAGCATATCCCATACCTCATTTCGATATACTTTCAGCAAACCCTGCTTTACTTGATATTTGTTCTTCACTTGTTGAACAACTAGTTCGGAGTCGCCAAATGCAGAAATTTGTTGAATTCCCAAATCTTTAGCAGCCTTCAATCCCAGTAGCAGGGCCTCATACTCAGCAGTGTTGTTGGTGGTAGCAAATTCTAATTTATACATAAGTTTCACCATTTCACCCCCGGGAGAAATCAATAAAACTCCAGCTCCAGCACCTTCTTTGCATGAAGACCCATCAAAATACAACTGCCACAAAACATCCTGCTCTTCTTGGCTGTGTTTTACAGGCTGATCTTTTTGTACTTGTAACAGACCAGCAGAATTCTCTTCCTCACTAAACTGTAGTATGCATGAACCAAGGTCTTTATCCACAGAATACATTGGGTGATTTGTAGGGTTTTTTTCATCTGTGACTATGTAAGCCAACTGTAGCTCCCTATAAAGTCTCCTGTTTTCTCCACCAAAAACAGGAATAGTTGCATAAGAGAGGTCCATCTGTAATGTCCCCCCAACTTTCTTGGCCCATGACCTAGACAGAAGTAAGCCAAACTTTGGTGTGATGTCAGCTACCACAACATCCATTATTACACTTTTCATGGGTAACTGAGTAAGATTGACAACCATGTCTTTTATCACTCCTAGACATTTCACAGCTCGGGAGTCAAAGGCATATAGATCATGGTAAGGCTTAGTGACATTAAGGCCCAGGGCTTCCATCACAGATTTTGGCATCAAATTATGGGATGCTCCTGAATCTAACAGACAGTTATGAATCATCTGCTCATGCACAGTCAGAGTTATATAGAAAGGAGGAGAAGCACCAGCTTCATTTTCAGTCTTCTCAGCCAAAGCTGATCCAATAAAAATTCTAGGGTTTTCCTCCTGTAGATTCACTGTATCTGAAACTGGCTGATTATTGGGCATATTCATTACTTTCAAAACTGTATTCTTGTATGATGGATTTTTTATAAGCTCAGAAAATGGCACAGGAATTTTAAGTTTTCCTAACTCATTTTCCAAACTAAAATTTTGACCTGACCTATTTACCTCTTCAATTTCTGTATTCTTCTTAGGTTTCTCTGCAGGTTGCTTCTTTTCTGCTACAGGATCAGCAGTTGGTTTATCTGGAATAACTAGAGCAGGAACAGCAGCTTTCTTCTTAGGAGCTTGGACTACTTGTTTCGGTCCAGTTCTGAGATTAATAATTTTCTTAACTCCATTCTGATTGGTAGCAGCATTTACAGCAGTTTTTTCACATTCCAAATCATCTTCAACCTCATATAAATCAGCATCATAATATTCAGAATTTAGAAAATCTTCTTCAGTAACAAAGCCTGTAAACATTTTATCTCCAATGTGGTTCATGTCCTGATCAGTCTCAGTCTCTTCAAAGAGGAGCTGCTGATCAATTTCTTCCTCATCAACCAAATTATTTTGAAAAGGTGGGGGCACTTTTTTATCTTCATTTTCTCTCCTTTCTTGCTGTATGTCATTGTTTCTTCGCTCCCTTGGCATGAATCTAGGTGCAAATTGTCTTCTAAACTGATTTTGATTATTTGGATTCCTCTGAGCTTCTGGGGCAGGTTTAGCAGAATTCTTTTCAAGCTCTAGTTTATTCAACTTTGCAGTAAGGATCTTAACCATTTTGGCCATCTCATCTATCTTGGCCTTAGCAGATTGAGAAGCAGAGCCTGCTGTGACAGCTTCTTTCTTTCCTTTTCTTTCATACAGCTGCTGAGATGTTTCATTCTTAAGTCTATTTGAAGCTAACAAATTAGACTCTACCTCTAGGGCTGCATCTTGCATGTTCAGCAGGGTGATAGGTCTTCTTTCTCTGAGTAATAAAGAGAATTCATGATCAAAAGCATTTGCATAGGTCAACTTGGCTGATGTTTCAGTGGGTTTAATTTCTGCTGGAATTCTACTGTACATCTTATTAAACCTCTTGGAAAAATCTGCAACAGTCTCATCTTTCTTTCTTCTGAGAGCTCCAAATTCGGTTATGTAGTATGTGTGATCTTTCGTATCTCCCCATTGTCTCATGAAAAGCTCATGGAGTTCTTCAATAATAGTAATGGAGTTAGCAGGCAAATCTCTAAACCATTTTCTTACATCTCCATCTAGACTCTGAACAAATACCCTCATCCACACATCTTTAATCTCAATATTCTGATTGTCAGCATAACTCAAGAAAGCCTCCCAATGTTCCTCAGCAGTGGTTTCCCCTTGTCCATTGAACCTAGGCATATATTTTTGGTAATCACCTCCAGGCAATGCATGTAGAGGCTGAGGTAAAACTAAAGGTGCATACCTAGCTGCTACCATTCTATCCATCATATCCATAGGTGGATTTTGGGCTGCCATTGTGAACTGAGGTTTAGACTGGGATTTTGAGGAGGAAGATATTTGACTAGAACCTTTTTGAAAAGGATTTCTTCCTACTTTCAACTGAAAAATGGGTATTTTATCAGGGGAAGAGGTTTTAGCTTTCAAAAAACTATGAGGATTGGTGAAAACCTGAAAAGTGTTCTCAGAAAGGATAGGTTTTATACAGGGTGAAATTTCAGCTGGGTCTAATGATTCACCCAACTGGCGAGAGTCACAGGAAGCTGGCAAAGATCGAGATTTTCTGAGTTTGTTTGTTGTTTTCAATATCTGCTCAGGGTCTGTCACACCCAGTTTTAATGGAGAAACAGGCTTATTCCTGGTCCCAATCCCTTTAGAAGCCAGTGTGACCTCTTTTGGTGAAAATAGCCTTCAAAAACCGCTGGTTCAAGTCCACCTCTTAAACCAGAAAAATGATGAGTATCCCAGGGAAGATGTGCTTCAGCTTCGTCCCCGGCAACGGCGCCAAAGATGTTTGTGTCAGAAATTGTTACTAAGGCTAAGGTAACAAGCCAACACAATCTCAAAATAAAAATCAATTCAAACTAGGTTTTTAGGGTTTTGTTTTGTAGGTTTTGGTTAGAAACTTCAAGAGCATAAGGGAATACATTCAGCATAAGTAAAAACTAATTCATACACATATATCCATGAAGATGCACATATATCTCAGAAATCCAACAAAAGATTGCAATGAAGTTCATACAATAAAAGACAAGCACCACTGGAAATTATACCTAAAACCAGAAATGAATTTGCCAATCAAGAAACTGTATAAGTTTAAAATGAAGCCAATACATATCAGAAGTGGAATAAGGAGTCATATATTCATAGTTCCATCAAAAATGCAATATGAGAGTTTGCAATACTTAGCAGTGAACAAGTCTGGAAGAATACACAGTTTGCAGACCTCCTTTAGCTCTCCAAAAATTCGAACCCTTACAATGCCTTTTCTCCCTCTCTAAATAGTTTTTTCATCTCTCAAAAACAGTTAGGGTCTTTCCTATTAATCCTCCATCGAATAACTAAACTAGGTAAAATAGCATTTACATTTTTACAAATTACAATTTTGCTAAAAATAGCAAATCTTTAACAAAAAGCCTTAAATGAACCTAACTGTCTCAGATCTCTTTCGATGCCTCTACTAGCAAAGATATGCCATCTGGACTTGAGGATCTTTTCTTCACTCTTTTGTGCTTTTGCTCCAGCTCAGCTATCCTTTTGTGTAGGTGTTCATTTTCATGCTGCAAGGTTTCAACAGTCTTTTCTAATTCTGAGCAGTTCCTGTCAGCAACCCTTTTCCTTCTGAGTGCCTCCTTTGCATCAATCATTAACTCCTGAAAATTGTCATGAGTATCTTGAAGATCTTCTCTCAATCTTCTATTTGCCAACATTAGACCATCATTAACTTCCTGTATGTATTTCATTTAATGCTTGTACTGTTTGACAGTTTTCTTCAAATTCTCCTTGTCAGAATTAACCAATTTTTCTATTGCAGCATCCTGATCTTCACTTGGTTTCCAAAACATGTCAAACTTCTTAAACATTAATTCCTCTGTCAATGGCTTCACAACAGTATCTTCAATGATAGGGTTTGAAACACTTGTTACCTGTGCTGATTTAATCTCTTCTGTTAACAATTTTCCAGAATTGTTTTCAACAATGGATTTAGAGCTTTCTTCACATGTTACCTTTACAGACCCAAAATCCTCTCTTTTAACTGAATGCAATTCATTTTTCTTTGACTGCTCCTCCTCCATTGACTCTTCATCAGAGATGGTCACCTTATCAGTATTCAATTTTGGATTTAACAACTTTTTCATACTTAATCTTAATTTGTTTTTCGACCTAGTTTTAGGTCTCCATAAAGAAGCTGCCTCTGCCATCATTTTTAATTTCTTTCCTTGATATTGGATAGATGCTAACTCTACCACTTCCAACTTTTTTATCTTGCTCTTAGGCTTTGTGGTTTTATCCTTTATAGCATGATTTTCTTTAATCTCAGTTTTAACCTCTATCTCAGGCATAAACTGCTCTTTTTCTAACATATAGCCCTCATCATCTGAGAGGACTGTGATGGGGCTTCTTGGCTGGTTATGAACTTCTACTTTTGCTACAGGAATCATTTTGATATCAATTTTCTTCTCTTCTTGAAAATCTGCTATAGGAGATGACTTCTTTTCAAGAAATTCTTCTTCCTTTTTGTCATCAAACAATGAGAACTCGACCTTATTGTGCTCTGAAAATTTCTGAGGCTGACTGTCATTCTGTCCTTCATCTGCTACCTGCTTTGTTCCCTTCTTAACTTTAATTTCATGTTTCTTTGCAGCTTTAACTGAATGCCCTAATTTCTGTATCATTACTTTTCCCTTATCAGTTTGTCTTTTGGGTTGTTGGTCTTCTCCTTTAGAATGAATCCCTGACCAAAACAAAAAAAAGTCCCAAGTCTTTTCCTCATGCTGCAACACTGTAGAAATGATTAACTTAATGAGACCATGATGAAACAATGATTGAGAAGTATGATCATCCTATTGTTTTATTTTGCTTGACATTTTCTGCAGGCTTTTGAAGAAAAAGAATGGCAAATTCATTTTAGACACCCCTTCCATGTGCTGTAGGAACCTGAGATGGTATTTGAACACTAATGAATACCTCCCTTCACAAGTTACATAACTCTGAAGAATCCTTATAGGTTCAATCCATTCCCTCCTGAAATTATGTATGAGAATACCTTTGTTCCAGTCAGGAATAACATTGGGCAATAAGTATCTTTGAGGATCAAACTCAAAAGGAGACTTCTTAAACCAGAGCTCGCCCTCATTACTAATTTCAGTGGCTTCTGAAATTAATTCCACCGTCAATTTGAATCTCAAAGGATCCATTATGATCATCTCATTCTTAAGTCCTTTGGCAAAATTGCAGGACACTTGAGCATTAAAACCATCTATCTTCTTGAAGAATTTCAACCAGCCTGCCTGTTGGAACAGCTCTGCACAATCTGGGAGTTTTTGAATCCATGTCAAACCTGTGGGTTCAGCCCTATTAACCTTACCACTTTTACTGCTTTTTCCCATATCTTTCTTTTCAGGGAACAGGAACAGTCTAGTTTTAGGTTTCAGAAATGTCTTATAAGCTGTTTTCTGAGCAAATAATTCTCCAGGTTATAACAATTTCAATGATATTTAAATCACCTGCACAAATTAACAGACCTTCCTGTGTAGGACCTTTACCAACTAGCAGACTCCCTGCTGTGTAAAAACTGAGTTCTACCAATAATTCTATGATTCTTTTCGACGCCCTATTCTGTATATTCTAATGTTTTAAAACATTAGGTCATGAGAGAAACCATCATGCAAAATCCTCCTAACGGGCTTCAGGTAACTATTTCAGTGGTGAATTCCTCATCTTTACGCTCTATTACATCTTCCTCAACAACCAACTTTTTCAGAAAAACATGCAGCAGCAGAAACCCAAATTCTCCAGCTATAAGGGTTATACGTAATACCTGTCAATTACTCATCTATCGTGGCTTAATGTCTTCAATTTGGGGTGTCAATGATGTTCTTCTTCGAGCACAGGTGTTCTCCTAACGATTCTTTGGCTGCAGGTGAACGAATTCAAAAGCCTTAATTTTTTGCTGGCGCCAGAACACAGCTGTCTCCTTCCACAGTAACGTACTCCAACGTTCAACAGTGAAGTCTCCTCCTCAAACACTAACTCCTCAGTGATGATGCGTGTGACAAGGGAAAAATGACAGCTAAACCCGGAATTGGCTGGTCTCTGTGCAACTGAACCCGCATAACCTGTAATGATGCCCTTGTTTTCTCTTCATGATTAGCAACCAACTAACATCATGCACAAAATGCTGCATACACGTGTTAAACACTTCACACAATGCGATTAGATACTTTCACTCTGCATGATGATTGAAATCAGATCGAGAATTTACAAAAAACTCATGCCACGATATTCCTGTAGCGCACTCTGTGTTAAACTTTGGTGTAGCGCTACAAGAATATCTTTTAACCAAAATTTAGCAATTTTCTAACTTTTTTGCCAACTTGTCGGAGATTTTGGCAGCTATTTGGTTTAGGACATTAGTTTAGCTACTCTCTAAAGTCATTAATGATTCTCCTTTTGAATATATAACTCTCATTGACCCACTTTTCAATATAAAAAATGACCAAAATCAAATGAAATCTGAAAGGACTGGGTTCAAACTTTATTCAATCATTCATAAGGTTCTTAAGAAGGCAAAAATCAAAACTGAAAACCAAAAATTAACTAAGGTAGACTCAAAAAACAAACCAAAATTTGGAGAGAAAAAACTAAAAATGCAGAAAAATTTACTGACTTAACACTAGCTCTGTAAATAACCTTGGAATATGGTTTAATACTTGTCCATCACTAGCATCATGAATCAAATTTTCCATTACATGATTGGTTTCTTGAATGTCACTACAAACTTTGGTGATTTTATCTTTGTTACTCCTTCCATCTAAGGCTCTCCACAATGCTTTTGTAACATTCTTCCTTAAATGCATTGTATAAAACATGTGATATAATGGTAATGGTAGGTGATCATAGTAGGGAAAGCTCTAAATTGGATGGAGTATCTTTTCATTCCTCATGGAAGCTCATTAATGCATCGATGACCTTTATGAAACATAAATGAGAAACAATTAAATATTTATACTATAAAAATAATTGAATATAAATACAAGTTGTATAATGTTACACAAGATATGGAATATGATTGCTTACCTCAATGATTCTTATTATATGGTAATTTCCATAGTTAAGGTGTCATTCTTCGGGGTTTTTTTCTAGTCTCTTCCTTCTCATTAGAAATATATTTCTTAGTAGTTTGATATGAATGGTTCTTAGGGAGACAGTGCCTATACTTATTAAACACCCCTTTTCCTAAACTTATTGAACATCAAGATATCTTACTAGGACCACATACTAGTCATGCAAATTTACCCTTTGTTTGAAGGCCTACAAGATGTGGAATTATGTTAATACTAGAATACAAAGCAATTATTCAAAAAATGAATGAATAATTGATAAAATTAAACACTATTAGAGTGCATTACTTTACTAGTTACCACAAAAATGAGTTATCACTAGGGCATCATGTATTTGCCATGTATTATTCCATGGAATTTAAATGTTTTAACCCTACTAGTTTGGAGATGTTGAACATAATGATGTTAACTTATAACTTTTTAAGTTCATCAATAAGAGGCTTAATAAATACATCCATATATTTAACTTGTTACTGAACCCTAATTATTTGAAAATACACATTTTTATTACCTTGAACATATAATAATTAATTAATATGTAACAAAAAACTAAAATGCAATTGAGATGATATATATGTACTTGAAAACATTATTTTGAACAAATACCTGGAACAATCATTGCCAGCATTGTATGATTTCTCTTTATTTACATCCAATGAGGAAGGTTATTGTTTATAATATAAATAGGCCATGCTCTGTCTATATTGACATCCAAGGAGGAATGTTATTGTTTATAACAAAAATAGGCCACAATGAGTAAATGAACCTCATCTCTCCAAATGGATTGATACCATCGGATGCCAATGAAATCCTAACATTATGAGGTTCTTCTTAAAAAAATTGTCATCCTTCCTTGATGTCCCTAAATGTGGTACCATCTATAGACATTCTCATAGCACCATCTTCACTTCTATTACATGCACAGTAATCCATAAATTGTGTTATGTTTTTGCACTTGAACAATCATTGGAAACATGGAATTATCGGAATATGACAAAGAACCTTGTGAGGAACCATATTTGTGTTAGAAAAATTGGCGTTGATGTCGTCGTTGATATCAAAAGAAAATACCATGGGTAGGTTTCCAAAACCATGGGATTATTATTAAAATAAGGAAGGAAATTAATTATTTACTTAAAGGTCTCTTATACGTCATACCATGGAAAATACCATGGGTAGGTTTTCAAAACCATTGGTGGGTTTCCTAAACCATGGGATTACTAGTAAAAAGGGGGAAATTAATTATTTACTTAGTGTCTTTTCAAATAGAAACAACTCTTTATGAAGGGAATCCAATATATATATATATATATATATATATATATATCAAATAATATTTGAAGGGAAAGTGTGTGAGTGGAAAATCAATATCATTCTAAAAGGAACCTCTCAATAATAAGTATGTATATGTGAAGAAGGTGCAAGAAAGAATGGCGATGGAAATATGAACGATTATTCAAAGAAGTCTTATTTAAGGAAGGAAGAATCGTAATTAAGGGGTTGGTGCTACTCAAATGAAGAGATTGATGTCTCTTGCTAAGTTGGTCCTTAGTGGTGGGGATTAGTGTCTCTTTCCAAGTTGGTGCTTAGCGGTGGGGATTGGTGTCTCCAGTAGGTTGGTTCCTACGAAGATCCATAATCTAGGTTGGTGCCTACAAGGATTTGTATCAGTGGGGATTGGTGTCTCTAGTAGGTTGCTGCCTCCATATATTTGTAACAGTAGGTTGATGCCTATGAAGAATTATAAAGAGAAGTTTTTTGTGGTTTTCTCCCGAAAGGGTTTCCACATAAATTTTGTGTGCCATGTTTTGTAATTGATAGATATTATGTGTGATTGTTTTATTGTGGTAATTGAATTTAAATAAGTGAAAAATATTGTCTCATATTAATTCACCCCACCCCCCTCTCAGTATAAGTGTGTGTTCAACAATTGGTATCAAAGCAAGTTCCTTTAGAAATAGTCTAACCATTGGAAGGTTAGTCAAGAAGGTCTCTCCACAAATAGAGATCCATTGTTCGACAAAAAAAACTATACATTTTGGAGCATAAGGATGCGAACATATATAATGTCTCTCGGGTTTGATATTTGGGAGTCAGTCATGACTAGTTATATAGCACCAACAATTCTACCAGCAGATGTGTTTGGGAAGAAACCTAATGAAAATAATACAAAATCTATGAATGCCATCTTATGCAGTCTATTAAAATCCAATTTTTTCAAGGTAATGAATTGTGAATCAACAAATAAAATTTGGGACAAGATTCAAAATATCTACGAAGCCAATGACAAGGTTAAGAGGACAGTTTGAGAGTCTGAAAATGAAATACAAAGAAAATGTTGCAACCTATATCCTCGATCAATGTGGATGAAATTGTCAACGCAATCAAAGGAATTAGTGAAAAGGTTGAATATCCAATGATTGTACAAAAGGTGTTAATATCACCCCTAATGCCATAGTTTTCACTATTGAATAAATGAAGGAACATGATAAATTGACAATGGATGAATTGCATGGGATTCTTACTGCACATGAAATGAGGACCGAAAAAGAAAATCCATCAAAGAAAGAAGCAACTTTCAAAGCATCAAAGAAGACGAATAACAGAGAACACAAATCAAATGATTGTTCCAATTGTGAATCAAACACAGAGGAAGCACATTTTGTGACAAAACTAAAAAATGGATCTAGCAAATACAAAGGTAAGTTTCACTTTAAATGCTTTAACTATGGTAAATTATGACATTTTACAGCTAAGTTCCCTTATGAAAAGGAACAAATTAGTGATGATGATGAAGACCATAACGTAAATAAAGGGAGAAAACATCATCAGTACAAAAGGAACCATAAACAGGACAAGCATGAAAAGAAAAAAAACCTTATAGTCAAAAGAACAGTCTCTACTCAAAAGGGGATAGTGACTCGTCTCAAGAGAGTAGTGAAATTAATTTTGATAGTGATAGAGAATAAAATATCTTTATGGAAATAGACAAAGATTGTTGCTTTTAATAATGAAGGCACAATGGAAGAAATGATGGATCCGGAAGAAGACGAAGAAAATGTCAAGACAGATGGGGAAGTGGATATTGAAAAAGAGCTCATTTGTGCCTTACGCAAAATAAATAATCTTAATAAGAATAATTTGAAACAAAAGGAGCATCTGTAGAAATATTAAGAGGAGGTGATTCAAAAGCGAAAAATACACAAAGTCTTGAAGAAACATAAAAGTTCATTATCATCCTAAAGATTCAACTAGATGAGGCAAAAAGCAGAGAATCCAACTAAAAGCAAAAGATGAAATCTATGAAGAGTTAGAATATGAAATTGTTTCGGTAAGAAAGGAAGTGGAGAAGTCAACTAATCAATTGAATAGAATATTGAAGTTTGAAAACAAATTTGAAATATTAGATGATATAATCAATTTCCAAAGTTCACCATGAATTAACACTGGTCTTACCTATGATAAGAATCAGAAGACTCCTAAAGAAAATTCAAACTCCAAGGCTACAAATCCACCAAAGAAGGTGAATGGAGAAGAACCTAAAAGCTATGTTGTTGTTCTAAAAAACTCCATAAAAAATTAATGCAACAAGAAGAAGGAGAATGATGTCCCGCAAAAACCTGAACTTCCTCACAAGAACAAGGACGAATTCATAAGATATTTTCCACCAAGGTTGTCTCACACAACTCAGTACCAATACTATTTATTTGGTTTTTTTTTTTCTTGCAATCACTTTGGTCATAAAGCAATTGATTGTAGAGCATGTAATAATTATGTGTGGAACAAAGACATAAGTAGTTATGGGTTCTTGAATAGAAACTATAATTCATTTGACCCCTTAGTTGATTACAATGTTGTATGTTATAAGTGCAACAACTATGGGAACATATCACGTTTTTGTAAAATTAGCATTGTAGAATCTCCTAAACAAGACAAGGAAGAAGATATCCCTGCCAAAAAAAATAAAGAATCCACAAATGTTTTGAAAAAGAAGTAAGAACACGAAAAACAGAAGAAGGAGAAATCCATGCTTATACAAACTGCATTCCATGCCCAAAATAAAGCAAATCAATGGTACATTGATATTGGATGCTCAAGCCACATGAAAGGGGACCAAACCAAGTTTCTCACTTTGAAGGAAGTAAACGAAGGCAATGTAAAATTTGGAGATAATGCTACCACAAGAATAGATGGAAAAGGTACTCTTAATCTTGATGGTGGAAAGATTAAAAAAAAGAATGTCTTTTGTGTTAAAGGTTTGGAACATAATTTACTCAGTGTTAGACAAATGTGTGATCAAGGACACACTCTCACATTCTATTGTCAACGGTGTGAGACAAGGAAGACGTGCTCGAAAAAATTACTGGAAAATGCAATTAAAACTTCAAATAATGTATATATTATGGATGAAATCGGAGGAGAAAAATGTTATATGGGACAAAAGAATGAAAATTGGTTATGGAATAGAAGAATGGGCCATATGAACTTTGATAATTACACTAAACATGCAGTGAGAGACATACCAAAGATCACAAAACCTTCAAACACTATTTGCAAGCAATGTCAGCATTAGAAGTAGACAAGAGAAAGCTTCAAATCAAATGAATACTCAACATCAAAGCTATTGGAACTTATACATACGGACATTTGTGGTCCAACAAGAACACAAATTTTGCAAGATGAAAATTGCTTCATGTTGCTCATTGATGATTACTCAAGAATGGCATGGGTTGCATTCTTAAAAGACAAATCTTAAGAATTTCTGAAGTTTAAAGAATTCAAAGCCTTGGTTGAAAATGAAACTAATTTAAAAATAAAGTGCTTGAGATAAGACCAAGGAGGTGAATTTATCTCACATGAATTTGAAGAGTTTTGTGAGCTTCATGGAACAAAGAGACATTTTTCAGCTGCAAGAATTCCATGGCATAATGGAGTGGTAGAAAGGGAAAATTGAACTGTACAAGAGATGGCTAGAACAATGTTGAATGAAGATAAGTTATCAAACATATTTTGGAGAGAATCAATTGACATATCGGTCTATATCCTAAGTAGATGACAAATTAGTGTCAACAACAATAAAATGCCCTATGAATTATGGAAAGGTAGACCAACAACAGTCAAGTGCTTCAAAGTATTTGGGATCAATTGCTATATAAAGAGAGATGAAGAGGATTTAGAAAAATTTGAATCTAGAATTGATGAAGGTATATTTCTTGGTTATTCATCTAGAAGCAAGTCTTATAGATGTTACAATAGAAGTTTGCGCAAAATTGTAGAAAGTGCAAATGTAAATGTGGATGAAGTAAGTCCTCAAAAGGAGAAGTGACAAACAAATGAACTTCCATAAGAGATGATCTGCAAATAAGAAGAAGAAGAAGAAGAAACATAATGTTTAGATACAAATGCACCATCTAAATTTGTCCAAAAGAATCATTCAAAAAATATAATTCTTGGTGATAAAGATGCGGGAGTTTAAACTAGATCAAGAAGACTAACAAGTGCACTAGAACATGAAAACTTCTCCTTACTATCTAAAATAGAACCTAAGAACTTTACAGAATCTAACAAAGCTAAGCATTGGATTAATGCTATGGAAGAAGAGATGAATCAAATCGAGAAGAATAATACATGGGAACTTGTTCCAAGGCCAAAAGATACGAATGTGATTAGCACCAAGTGGGTTTTCAGGAACAAGTCGAATGAATATGGGAAAGTAATAATAAATAAAGAAATATTGGTTTGTAAATTCTATTATCAAGTTGAAGGTACTGATTTTGAAGAAACGTTTTCTCTAGTTGCAAGACTAGAAGCTATCATAATGTTTTTGGCATTTGTGTGTTTCAATAACTTCAAATTCTATCAAATGGATTTCGAGTCATCCTTTCTCAAGGGATATATAGAGGAAGAAGTATACATTGAATATCCATAAGGGTTCTTACTATCATAAAATAAGGATTGTGTGTGAAAATTGAAGAAATCACTTTATGGGCTAAAGCAAGCCTCCAAAGCCCGGTATTCAAGATTTGCTAAATATCTACAACAACAAGGTTCAATAGAGGAATTGTGGATAGCAATCTCTACATCAAAGAAGAAAATGAAAACCAGTTAATTGTTGTGGTTAATGTAGATGACATAATTTTTGCAGGTATTAAAAACAAAATGTGCCAAGAGTTTATAAAGGAAATGCAAAAGGAATTTGAGATGTCTACTCTTGGTGAACTATCATCCTTCCTTGGTTTACAAATTTCTCAATACAAACAAGGCATACTCATTTCACAAACCAAGTATATCAAGGAATTGTTTAAGAAATTTAGAATGGAAGATTGTGCATCGGTCAGCACACCCATGGTCACAGGTTGTAAATTGAGCAAAGATGATGAATATCTAGAAGCAAATTATCAAACACTGTACAAGTCAATGATTGGAAACCTATTATATGTGATGGCATTAAGGGAAAATATTATAAGGAATAGAATTGATTACACAGCTTCAAGCAGCACCAAAAGAAACTCATGTTTGAACAGTGAAAAGATTATTCATATATCTAAAGAACACCTTAGACTTCAGCATGTGCTACTCAAGAGGTGAAAATTTTACTCTAACAACATATACTGATGTGGATTGGGAATATAGTGTTGATGATAGGAAAAGTACAAGTGGAGGAGCATTATTTCTAGGAAACAATATAGTGTCTTGGTTGAGCAAGAAACAATATTCAATTTCTCTATCCACAGCAGAGGCCAAGTATATAAAAACATCATCATGTTGCACACAAGTTCTTTAGATGAAGCAAAAACTGAGAGATCTTAAGGTAGAATATGATCATCCAGTCTCAATCCTTTGTGATAGCAAAAGTGCAATAAATATTACAAAAAATGGTGTTATGCACTAAAAAACAAAGCTTATTCCAATCAAGTATTACTTCTTAATAGAAACATTAGTGGAACATAATGTCAAGTTGGAATATATCGCCACTAAAGAACGGATTGTAGATATTTTCACAAAACCCCTTCCCAAAGAGAAATTTGAATATCTCAAACAACAATTGGGTGTAATATCCATCTCATCTAGTCACTAAGTGATTACGAAGAAGAACAAGTTCAAGGGGAGAATCCCTAATCCATTGATGTCAAAGGATGGGATTTGCGGACAGGGGGAGTATTGCAGCAAGGGGGAGAATTGCAGATAGTAGGAGTATTGCATCAAGAAGAATTTTGTATGCCTGGTGGACTATGTTTTTTGTCGTAGGATTTTGATCAATGACAAAGGGGGAGATTGTTAAAAAAATTGTCATTGATTTCATCATTTATGTAAAAGGAAAATACCATGGGTAGGTTTCCAAAACCATGGATGGGTTTCCAAATCCATGGGATTATTAGTAAAAAAATGAAGGAAAAAATTAATTATGTAAAGGTATCCTATACGTAATACTATGGGTGGGTTTTCAAAACCATAGGTGGGTTTCCAAAACCATGGGATTACTAGTAAAAAGAAAGGGAAAATAATTATTTACTTAAAGGTTAACGTGTCTTTTCAAATAGACATAAATTTTGGCGTAAACTCAAACCCTAGGCTCTAAATCATGAACCAACAATGCCCCTATGAGAATCAAAATTTTCATTACCCAAGAAGGGAAAAGTCTCACCCAAGACTCTCATAGGGATTACAAATACTGAAAGAAATTTATGGTTCGATAAGAATTTTCCATTGTTGTGTTCTTTATCATTCAATCATAATTCAACATAATGCCATACACATATTCACAGTTATACACAAGTGATTCAAAAAAAATAGCTAGTCCATTCCATTACTATTGAAAACATTACATCTAATATTGCTTTATGTCATACACCAAAGTTGTATAAGTCGAAATACTCTTAGCAGCAACCCAAAATAGTCCTATCATTTTAGTCTTTATACATCATGGCAAACAGTTATCACTTTTACTAACTATCTTGTAACTAACAATACTTAATCATGACCTAACTATCTTAATTATATCTTGTACTTTTACTGTGCAAACCTCTATACAATATATTGTGCAACCTATTAAAAATATATCATTCATTTACAAACTTAGAATCACGCAACCAACATAGTGCTAATATGCCCCCAACAATATGTTTGGCTTGACCTCGACCCAATATTCACTCCTTAGAAACGACCTATTGGATTGAAAGAAGAACTTGCTTCAATTACTCTATAAACTCTGACAACTGGATATCCAACTGCTCCACTAATTGTAACAACAACTCAAAATCCTTATGAAAATTAAGAACCTATTCCAATGCAACAGACTGAGGCCGTGGTCACACAACCTCTCCCAATTCAATATTATGCTTATACTTATCATAAGGCTTAGTAATGTTTAAATACTTATTTTATGCATGTTCCTGAAATTGCATAACACGATTAGTGACTTTCTACTGCTCCACTCTGGTCAAAACAATCTTCATAGTAAGACTTGAAATGTCTATCATTACTTCAATACAAGCAGACATAGGTAAATTAATTAAAGGATTCTTTTTAATCTTGACTTACTCTTCCTAGGACTTTATTTGATTTTCCTTATCATAGACTTCCAGTGCATCATGCAAATGAGTCTATAATAGAAAACTAGTATCTACCAATGTTGATAGACCTTTCACCTGACTTTTAGATTTTTCAAATATTTCATCTTCTTTGATTATCTGATTCTTTAACTCTAATTGTTATGGTGTTCATACTTTAGACAATTTATCATTCAATACTACATTCTGCACTTGCAAACCTTGAATCAATGTCTTTATCTCATCACATTTTTCTTCAGTTTTGGTCTGCATAACATCTTCAATATCCTCTTGGATTAGCACTATATAAATCCTCCACTGTAGTTTTCAACAAACTATGTGCAGCCACCTCTTTTACATGGGTTTTTTGTATATCACTATAAGCTCAACTCAAATCCAAATGTCACGCTCTTATTTGCATTGTAACCACTACAATATAATCATGCAATTGCTTAAAAGAAACCTGTGATAGATACACCTCAAATCCAGAACAACTCGATGCTTCCAATGAAGAACCCTCCATCTCCTTATATATCACCATGCGAGGGTCTATATTGAGATATCTCTTCTTTACAATAGTGTTTACTTTATTGTTCTATACTCAAACTAGACTTCCATGTAGCATCATCTATGTCTATATATGATGTATCTTCATCTGAACTCTCTAATTTCAATGTGAATTTAAACATTGTCAATTGTTTCAAGTAGAATCTTGATGAAGCACCTACTGTGAATCCAAATTAACCTGAATTGCACTAATAATATCCTAAAGTGTTGTCAACTCTATCAATTCGTATTTCTTTTCAGAAAACAATTTTCTCTAAACCTTATGACCTCTCTAAGAAGATGCTCAATGTGGTGAGACTGAATTTGTTCCTTCTTTTTTCTCTGTCATCTCTTGTTCTGGTACAGAGGATTGAAAAATAGTGGTGCGCTTCTTCTTCTTCTGAAGTCGTGGGACTCCTTCAGGTAGATCCTACTCCTTTTTCTTTACACTTAATCATGGATAACCTCCCACTGTAGCAATAGTAGAACCTCAAACCTCTTGTTTATTCTTCATCTTACTTTGCGGATTATTCAATATCTCAACCTTTGGATCAAGTTGCATCTGAAAATTCTAACGACCAATCTACCATTTGTTCTTTCATATCTTCGTCTGCAATGTAAAAAGGTAGAACCTCAGTTCTATTTGAAGGATCTGTGCAGGGTGAAATAAACACATTATGAGCATCCACTAAAAAACCTATCATAGAGTCATAATTATCTACCAGAGAAGGAAAAATACAGTATAACTTTGTTGTCTCTCCTATCATCTCCATATACCAACATTGAAATATCGAATTGGTACTCTGTTGCGCCTCCTTATCCACACTATGCTTCCAAATACTGAACTTTGGAGCTGGAAATGACTCAATTACCTCAGTATCATATTCTCATCCTTGGGGATCTTTCCATTCGACCATTACAACTAATAACAACACCCAACTTAAATGAAATTATTTACCTAAAACACTTAAACTTTGCTCAAACTACAACTATAAACTATATGCGAGCTTCTGAAACCTCTGCAAACATGGCACAAATATTCTTCAAACTGTAATATTATCTACCAAACTTTTCTTAATTAAAACAGTTGTTCCACTCGATATTTCAACAACATCAACTCATCTCTTCTTTGCAATAACTACCAACACGGCTCCTTAAATGTTTCTAATCTTCTTTTTGGTACCAAATATGTCCTTCAAATTTTTTCATCATCACATAACATGTCTGCAACCTAATATTCATCCATCATTGCGATTCTTTCCAAAAATGCAATTAACAACTTCAAGTTGTACTTAGCTTTATTCAAAATTCAAAATTAACTACTTCTACTACACTTTTAACTAACCTACACCATCATGCATGATTAGAAACAACACATGTACCTTTCACTAACTACCAATACAATCTAATCAATCTAACTATGTACATTATTATCAATCATTACTTAGCCGTCATTTGTATGACCCCTACATGCCATAATATACTTTGAGTCTACTTCCATTTACCATACCTTTGAGTGGATCACCCCATAATGTTTGTAACTTGACAGCACTAGCTTCTATAATTTAATCAATTCTAAATGGACCCATCCATCTCATTTGCACGATACCAAGATGTTTAATGTACCTACTATCATACAACAGTACTAGTGAACTAGGTTCCAATTCTCTCTTTCTTATATTTTGATCATGCCAAGCTTTATTCTTGTGCTTCTCAACCTATTGACTAAACCCTATAAGTATTTTGTCTTCCTCTTATTCCATCAATTCATTCAACTTGCTCTGTAACGATTGGTCATCAGTCATGTTTATAGCCAGTGCAATGCACAAGCTAGGAACTACAAACACTATAGGAATTCACTACTTCCTTCCCATAAACCAATAAAAAATATGTAAACTTAGTCAACAATTTGCAAGTATTTTGATAATCCCACAACACTACTAGATTCCTCTAGTCCCAGTCATCTTGCTCTACATTGTAGAGCTTTGTTAATGCATGCTCCAACACTTCATTAAATGCTTCCACTATTCCATTTTCTTGAGGGTGATATGGTGTACTCTTTTGGTGATGTATCATAAAATCATATGGAATTTGCCTAATAATTACATTCAGAAACTGAGATCCTTGATCACTCAACAATACTTTAGGAAAACCAAATCTTGTGACAATATTCTCAAAATTAAATTTCCCAACAGTCTCCATTGTACAATTCTACATTGGCATTGCTTCTACCCAACACGTTAAGTACTCTATATCTATAATTATATATCTACCACATGATCTATTTGTTGATTGATTAGTAGGCCCCACAAAATCAATCGCTCACTTTTCAAATGGTTCCAATCCAGTAACTGGAAACAACTGTAGTTCATCCTGGGTTGATGGTTTCCCTATGCGCCAGCACATATCACAATGTTACAATATTCCTTTTCCTCTTGAAATAATGATGGCCACTATAAACCTGCACATATTACTTTCCTTGCAATAGCTTTTCCAACGTTATTTCCACTTGCTATACCTTCATGTGCTTCATATAACACTGCGTCATGCTCATGCCCCATTTCACACTTGCACAATATGCCATCAAGTCCTAATATGTATAATTGACCAACAATCAGTTGATTGTGTGCACTCCTTGTTACTAACTTATTTCATTGATCCACTATGTAATTATTTGATTCTTTTCCTATCGTTAAAAATGCTGCAAATTCTATAAACGTATCTAGTACTACATCCACCCGAAAAAATTACACATCTGACAATTGGTCATCTATACTTCCCCCATCTTCTCCATATTCCAATCTTGATAAGTGATTTGGACCAACATTATGTTTTCCTAGTTTAACCACTACCTCAAAATAAAAATATTGAAACAACAATAGCCACTGATAGATCCTACCCCTCAACATTGGCTTGTTGACAAAATACTTTAAAGCAAAATGACCAGTAAAATTTTTGAAAAAAATTCCCAACAAATAGTCTCTAAACTTGTGTAGTGCATACACCATCGCTAATCCTTCTCGTTTTATTGTAATATAATTCGTCTCTACATATGAAAGCTTCCTACTTTCAAATAAAATAGGATGATCAATATTTCCCTCACCTTGTTGTGTAAGTACAATTTCCAATGCTATTGATGAAGCATCCACATGCACATGGAATATCTTCAACTCATCTGGAAAATCAAAATTAGTGTTGTCACCAATTTTTCTTTCAACATATAAAACACTTGTTAGCATTCAAAACTCCATTCATATTTATTTTACTTCTTCAGTAACTTCTCCAATGGCGTAGTAATCTTAGCATAATTCCGTATGAATTTCTTGTAATACCTTGTGTGACCTAATGTTTCGCATAGTGTATTTACTAAGGTAGGAGCTGTCAAATTTATTATCACAACAATTTTAGTTATATCCGCCAATAACCCCTCCTTACATACTACATGACCTACAAAACTCCAATAGATGTAAATAAAACACATTTTTTCAAATTTAATGAAATATGCAATTGCCTACATCTATCCAGCACGAGCCTCAATACTTGAACATGATCTTTCAATAGGCTAAATATTTTCCAATCATCAGATAAACTTTCAGAAAATTATGCATGAACTCTTTAAATGTTGTAACTACAATTCGAGAAAATATTGCACAATCTTTCTTCAATCCAAAAGGCATTACCATATATGCAAACAAACCCCACTCTATTGCAAACAGAGACTTTGTTTTGTCTTATTATGCAATATTCACCTAATGATACCTCGAAAATCCATCTGTAAAGGAATATGCTTATCTTCCTCCAACGTTCTCTAAGACCTCATTCGTGAAAGGAATAGGAAATGGATCATGTATACAAGTTGTATTCAAATCTCTCAAGTCAACAAAGATTATTTTCCCTCCAATTTTCTTATCCTAAACTACCATTGGACTAATCCAATCAAATTCCTCCACTGGCACTATGATTCCTTGTTGGGAGAGGCCCAAATGCAGCAGTTTTGATGGAATAAGTACAAGTTAGGCAAGGCCTAACATCAACAGGTTTTGGGATAAACAACTCCACAATTCCCGGGAGCAGGGCATGGAGCGATGCGAAGTCAGCAAAAAAGGACATGTCCCCTTAGTAAAAGCGAAGTACTAAGGACGGTCAAGGTATTTGGAGCATTTATGTATGAAGAAACAGACTATCAGCTACATGAGTGAAGAGTAAAGAGGCAGAATGGTGTAAACGATGCACCATGTCAACGTCAGAGCCGCGCAGTCTGAACTGCGACTGTCAAAAGAAGCGTCAGAGCCAGAGAAGCAGCGCAAAAGGACAACAAAGCTCCAGTGAAGTAAAGACAAAGCATGGTCAATAGGAGAACCATTCCATTTTGGGTTTAAGGGTACTATGGGGTTTCGGCCCATAGTTATTGTAAAGATGTGACCTTTAGGCACAATCTATAAAAGGGGCAATTTTGCATAAGGAAGGGTTAGGTTAGAGTTTGTAAGAATTATTGTAGGCCTATACTGAGAGATCTAAGAGAGGAAAAAGACTTTGCAGCTGTGTGCACAGAGATCTATTGTAGAGAAGAATCTGTAGCTGAGTGCACATACTGGAACTGTTAACCCTTTCCAAGAAATATAAGAACAATTCTCATGGATGTATCTCCCATCTGGGGGCGAACCACGCAAATATATGTGTTGTGTGATTGGATCTATGAGTTATTTTGTGTTCATGAATGCTTGTTATTTTATATGTATTTTCATGTGTAT
This sequence comes from Larix kaempferi, assembly GCA_027924585.1. Classification (NCBI taxonomy): domain Eukaryota; kingdom Viridiplantae; phylum Streptophyta; class Pinopsida; order Pinales; family Pinaceae; genus Larix; species Larix kaempferi. The sequence goes on along the minus strand of BSBM01000026.1, from coordinate 2,513,447 downwards.
GTTGATGAGAATACTATGCTAAGTGGTGGACACACATGTCTGAATATGCTTAGTGTTAATGAATGTGATAAATGCGTAGTTTCCTAGTTAAACATTAAGGAATAACAATGATTCAGTCGAGTCTGTACTGTTGGAAATACGAAGTGCAAAGTCACATATTCGCGCTATTATAATTGAGGCATATGCGAAGTAAGGAGAACTTCGCTAGAAGTTAGTTCCATATTTGTGCATCACCACGATCACATAAACCTGCTTCTGTAATCCCCCATAACTTTGCCTTGGTGAGACCTCATCATGTTCACAGGTTGTTTCTGAAAGGGATGATGAAAAGGGGTTTGTTGGGTCTATGAGAGAGAAATTTGTAGAACCCAGGTCAACCAAAGGAAAGAAAGAGTCCCAACATTCCTGCTTCCAGCATTCTTTCCAATTCATGGTGTACCTTCTCTTTATATTCTAGATTCAATCAATAAGGTCTCTCCTTTACAGGCTTTGCGTAAGGTTTTAATTGAATCTTCATTTCTCCTAACAATCCTACAATAACCTTCATTTTAGAAAAAATTCTAGCAAATATATCTTTGTATTCTTTCAACAGATCCACCACTTGTGTCGTTGTCTCTTGGTCCCAATAATCTCTAATTATAGCTATCTTAGTATGTTCTTTTGTACCAATATCATATTTTTGTTTTAAGCGGCTGCAAATACTCTGGCACAGTACAATTTTTACCTGTATCCTATATTGTTTATTGCCCTTCAGTCTCTTTAATATTTATTTTCTTAGGATCTTCCTCTTCTTCATGTCCCTCTTCAACGATCTTCCAATAATGAACCAGTTGATTAAGATGTACCATATTTCTATGTGCCACACAAACTACTTTCTATGCAATATCTATATAGTTTTCTAAGAAAATCAAATGTTTTATCTTGCGCAAAATATCATTCAACACCGAATTAATTGATGAAAAAATGAAGGTATCCCAAAAGTGATCTCCTATTTCTTTCCAATTAGTTGTATTCCTCCTTATTTCTCCCTAAATATACCAACTCCTTGGTAATGTGTCTAATGTATGAATTAAATTGTGAACCCACTGCTCCACAAAAACATTTCTCTCCATACACCTCTTCTCACAAAACCACAGGTGTTCCTTTGGATCCTGAGTTCCTTTGCACCAATTCCTCAATTCCTTTTCAACTACTAGTTGAAATCTAATACAAATATTCTGAACTATTTTCTCCCATGTATCAAGATTTTTCTTGTGGTTTTCCCACCATCGCACATGAATCCTTTTTAGCACTACATCCATTGCTTGAATCCTTACTAGTTTCAACACTTTTTCTTTCATTTTATTTATAAATTCCTCCACCACTCTTGTTCCATCAAACTATGGACGATCACATAGTTTTGTTCCTATCCAACACACATATTTAAAAAACCTTGCACATTTTCGACTTGATACTTCATATAATTTGTCCTACCATCTCTCCATCACTTCTTCGGAATCAGTATCAAATGAACAAATACTGCACCAGCTGATTTCTCCATCAGTTGTGGGATTTGCATAATCCTCCTTCCTTCTTTTAATATTGTAAATGTTTTCTATTTATTCATATTCCATACCATCCCTTAGTGTATTTGAATATATTTATTCCTCCTTCGAATAGAAGAAAGTGATCACCCACCTTACTTCTGATTCAAAGTACATAGTCCTCTACTTTAAATTCAAAATAACATTATTCTCAAAGGCTCGGTCAATTCTCAACAATGTTGGGTAAGGATCTGACCCATCTAATATTTCAATCACTTTGAAATATTCCCTAGATTGTATTCCATCTATGTAAACTTCAACAATATCTTACAATCTTCCTGTTGGATATACTGTTTTGATTAGCTATCCTTAATTGGAAAAGGGACCATACCAATTTAGGTTTACCACGCTACTTCCCAAGATTTCTTTGGAAAGATGTTCATATCAAATCCTAGTTCTAATATCACATCATGCATCTCATATCCTCCCAAATATAACTTCATATTAAATTCTCTTATGGTTCTTCTTATTTTCCCAACACATTGTGCTTTCCTCTTTGCTAATGGAGCAACAATAGGAATCTCTACTTCCCTTATGGCCATTATCTTTGTCAACATCTGTGTCAATTTCTTAGTTACAAAAAAATCACTAAGCACATTAACACAACAATGAATAAATCCATTGATTCTACTCTCTGACTCATTTTATGTATTAACGTCATACCGAAATTCTTATGCATGCTTTTTTCCTTCTCCAACTACTTCTTGTCCGTCATGCAAGAACTGTCTTTGTTGAACAACATCAAATTTTGGCAATGGTTTTGTTGCTTTCTTTATCTTCCAACATGTGCTGAACATAACCCTTCTTACCACGATATTCTCATGTCCTCGTGCCCCCTCTAGTCACAATATGCACATTACACAAGTTCCTTCAAATTTTGATCATCACATAGCTCTATTGTTACCATGTTACAACGCCCTCCCTTCTCCTCCCACTTTGTTACCAAATCTGGACAATATTTTTTAGTATGTTCTATATTACAACAATAACCACATATTAATCTAGGATTTATATAGATCTATGCTACATGATCAGGTTCTCCGCAGTTGAAGCAAACAGGTTTCCTTCCACCTCCTCCAAATCCTCGTCCTCTCCCTCAAAAACTTCCTTGGAAACCACCACCTCTACCTCCTCCAGTGTTATATTTAGTCCCTTGTAATTTATAAGCATCAATTGAATGTTCCTTCATAAATTGTAATGCATGGCATCATTCAAATCATGTCAAACCGATTTACAAAAGTCACAAAAAAGGGGTATTGGTTGTGGTTTGATATTTCTGCAACATTGGACATCGTGGAGGTGTATGGCCCCATTTCTTACAAATTTCAAACCAATCCAACTAAGGTCTTGCAGGGAATGGATTCGGGGCATTGGTAGCTACATAATTTCCCATACAGGGCACTCCTTCTGGTGGTGTCCTTCTGCGTATCAAAACGTCCACCAAACACTTTTGTGCACAAATTTCCCCTTTGCTATCTCATGCAGCTATGCTATCAATATAGCAAGTTGAGATTGCACCTGCACCATACCTACTAAAGACTCCACCTAGGGTAGACTCCAATTGCATAGAAATTTCCAACACATCAAACTATGTGATAAATTTCTATTGTGTTAACAGAACTCGTATGTGTGACAACAATCTTGTAATAAACCACTGCCTATGTTGCACATTTTGAATATAGAATGACGACCTATCCACCAAAATTTTGAATCTCTAATCATAATACCATGTTGTTTTTCCAAGATATTTTTTTATTTCCTTAACCTTCGTAATACATTGAGACTCTAAACATGTTATACAACTTGACGAGAACTATTTACTCAAAACGAGAACTCTAGCCATAAAAACCCATATTTTTGCATAAAAAACACCAAAAAACAACCCCGAATCAAAAAGCGGTGCTACCGGTAGCACCACTTTTTGATTTGGGATAAAAAATATAGAAATGAACCAAAACATTTGTTATTGTTGTTTGCAAAAACCTTAAAATCAAGCTCTAAATTGAAAACACTTGCTACCGGTAGCACACTTTTTCAAAAAATGGCATTTTTATATGATTTTATCAAAATTGAAAAGAGTGCTTATTTAATCTATTAGTAACACTGTATAAAAAATGCATTGAGTTAAACACAAATTATTCAATAAATAATTTGACCACTCTTTTCATATAAAATACAAAAATTTAAGTAATTCATCAGAAAATCATATAATAAACCATAAGATGTAGAAGTAATTCATATCAAAATTCAAGCACTCCTTTAGAGTTTCCATACAAACAATGGCATATTAATAAAAGTTGACAAAATGTTTCATGTGTGAATATTCAAATCAACACATGGATTCTGACACACCATCAGAATCTACATTTTCTTCAGATGAAGATGTAGATGAACCGTATTCTTCTCTAGTATCAACGAGTGCACCATCTGAATCTTCATGTACACCCAAAATTTCATATGCCATATTCCTTCTAGATCTACACCTTGGTTTAGCAGACTCCCATGTTGCAACTATTTCTGGTGCCAACAATCTTTTGATAATCTCTATACTCTTGGAGCGAAGAGTGCCTTTCCTTGTCAACTGAAATTCATAAACTAGTATGTTACCATCCTCTAATTTCAAAATGTCTATTCGACGATGATTTACATTTTGACCCTTTCTTTTTCTCTTTTTGCAAACCCTTTTCTCGATCACCATCTCCGGCTTGTACACACCATGAAATGGGTGTGTGTCTATTGCATACCAATGTGCTTCAATAGATATAACTTCTTCATTTTCTTTATTGACCTTCATATCTTTTTCAATCCAGAATGGATAACCACGTGGATATTCTGTGGCCAAAACTGCAATCATGTAACCCTCCTTAATATCTTGTACTGAGCCTCTGTAAAGGTCTTCCATCGCATCACGTCGTGCAGTTGATCTTCTAGACCCAATGTACATTTACCTTTCTTCTGGTTGAGAAGGCTCAACACCTTTAGGCTCAACATTTCTCTCCTCGTTTTCATTTGACATACTTTGTGGCCAACCAAATGGAGTCTTCAAAAAAATCTCTCCTTTTGTAGTTTGTAATTATGTCATTTTGCTCCATGAAAAATGACTCCCACCAAACAGAATCAACAACCTCAAAATAGTCATGTGTATCTTTGATAGAATTTTTTGTTTCTTCCAAGCATTGAGAAGAATCAGCATCTCTATTGTGTCGGTGTGAATTTTGAATCTCAACAACTTATTGCAACAATGATAACTTTGAAGCATACATTTGATGACCTGGGATGAATTTCAGAAATGCTAAACCTGATGTAGGCCCCCATTCTGCACTTGTTGAGTACTTCTTACCCCATAGTAGTGTTTTCCCATCAATTTTTTTTATGCGAAATTCATGTTGAAAGCTAATGTCATTAAGTTTCTCAATGCACCTTTCTTCACCATGCAATCCCAAAATAAATATTCGCATGTCAATAGTTTCCTCCAATGTTAGCACAACAGGCTATGGACTATGTGTTTTTCTAATAATTTCAGTTAATGATGGCAGGATCCCAACATTATTCCTCCCCAATGTCACTGCAAAACGGCTAAACATTTGATCAGTATGGTCATGTGTATGCCCAACAAGAAGGAAACCAATTTTAACCTTCTGAAAAATTCCTAATTCAACAAGCATGTTCAGATAACCAAACATGATCTGATTTTTGTTTTCCCGGCTGGTGTTGTCCAATTGCAGATATAGAACTCAAGGAAGATTACCATACCAATGAGTCAGCACATGGTGAATTATGGTAATGGTCAGATTTGCATCATTATGAATATTGGGAGCTGTAAAGTAAACCTTTGGAGACATTTGACCATTAAAAACCATACAACCAACAAAGTGAAACTGAATAAAATTTTCCTCCTTTAAATTCTTTGGTACACGAACAAAATGTGGCAAAAGTGTTTTTTTCTTATCCATGCCATCAATTAGCAAACCCATATACTTATGTGGTTCATCATAACACTTCTTGCGATGTTTGTATAACTTTTTCCGTTCAACTGATTGTTGATTGCAATGTGCTTGAAGTTCTTTAACAACAGAATCTACAAATAAAATAAAAACAAAACATTGGAGAGCTTTCGTAATAGATATTTATTGCAAAAAAATAAAGTTGTTAGAGACATACCTCTCTCTATCTCTTCTGATTTATCCCTTCTTTTTTTAAGAGAAGCACATATACTGCAAACCCCCATCCTTGACCTCTTAGGAATATGGACATTGTTGAACTCTGTTTTCCATAGTCTTGTAAAATATGGATATCTAATGAAATTGTTATTTCCTTCAGCATCTTGAACAAATGCCTTGTACAAGTTGTAGATTTCTAGCCTTGAGAAATTATCTGGAATGTGTATGGTTTATCTATCTGGCATACTCTCTCCATGCTTAGAAAAGAAGTCATGCATCCATGACATTGCAATGTTTGTTAATGGCTCACTAGCTCGTGCATGATACTCATTAGAATAAAATGTAGGATTATTTTCTAGCCTTGTCTGGATTCTTGATAGTATAAGATTGCCAATTGAGTGGATTCTTTTGAATTCCCTTCTGCAAAGCATAAAACTTCCAATTCGATAATCATAACCTGCCTTCGTAGAAATCATGCACCCTACAAAATATGAGTTTTGCATATTTTTGTTCATTGATAGATATGCTCGTCTTTTCTCAAAATCCTGATTGTAGTGTATTGTTTTCAAACAATTTTTTTGGCAACACTCACTCGAAATCAAATCAGTAATAGAACTAGGACTTGTGAGCAAATCTTTCGTAGACCTTGTATAACTAGAATGCTTTGGATTGATATAAAATGGCATAGTCCCACATTTAATCTTTCTCATTGGTACAATTTGCCTTAGTGTTTCATCAACCATTAAATCATCCTCATTAGAATGAATATCCTCATCAATGTGAGGAATATCATCCCTCTCATTGAGATTATCATCACCAAAATTAGTAGGAGAATGAGTTTCCGCACCAGTATCAAGTTTATCACTTGAGTTTAAATCAACATCATTGTTAGGTTCATCCTCCCTACAATCATCATTTGTCTCATTAAAATCCTCGCTTGGAGGAAAATCATCATCAATGCCATCAAAATCCTTGCTTGGAGGAAAATAACCTTCATCGTTATTGGTTCCTGCATCCTCACCAGAATCATCACCCGTCCCTTTAAAATCCTAGCTTGGAGGAAAATCATCATCAGTGCCATCAAAATCCTCACTTGGAGGAAAATCATCATCAGTGCCATCAAAATCCTCGCTCGGAGGAAAATTATTTTCACCATTATTGGTGCCCTCATCCTCACCAACTTCATCATCTGTCCCATTAAAATCCTTGCTTGGAGGAATATCATCATTGCTTCCATCAAAATCCTCGCTTGGAGGAAATTCATCTTCACTATTATTGGTGCCCTCATCCTCACCAACTTCATCATCCGTCCCATTAAAATCCTCGCTTGGAGGAATATCATCAATGTTGCCATTAAAATCCTCACTTGGAGGAAAATCGTCTCCTCTACCATCATAATCCTTGCTTGGAGGAAAATCATTATCGGTGCTAATGAAATCCTCGCTTGGAGGAAAATCATTATCAGTGCCAATGAAATCCTCGCTTGGAGGAAAATCAACTACACCGTCATTAGTGCCTTCATACTCACCAAAATTATTATCTATCCCATCAAAATCCTTGCTTGGAGGAAAATCAAGTTTGTTGTCTTGTAAATCATCACTTGGAGGAAAATCCTCGCTTGAAGGAAATTCATCGTTTGTGCCTTGAAAATCCTTTCTTGGAGGAAAATCTTGGCTTGAAGGAAAATCATTGTTGATGCTTTGAGAATCATTTCCTTGAGAAAAATCATCATTGGTGCCTTGAAAATCGGCACTTGGGGAAAATTTTCATCATCTTCCTCAGTGTCTTTAAAATCTCCAAATGGAGGAAGCTCTTCATCATCATCATTAATTCCTTTAACATCTTCACTTGAAGGTAAATCATCATCAATGCCTTTCAAATCCCCACTTAAATTTTCATAATCTTCGGACATTGAGATTGATTCACACGAGTCCATGACTTTTCACTAAAAAGTTTAAGAGAATGAAATTTTCTCACACTCCTCACCCAAAAATACAATGGTGCAACTATCAACCCCAACAATATTATAGCTAAAAGAATGAAATTTTTCCTCCCAAATTTTCCCTCCAAAATTTCACTTCAAAATTTTTCCTCCAAAAATTTCCTGTAAAATAAATCACACATTTCAAACACAATTATAACACTAGTAAAAGTAATTTAATTTATCGTATAACAATTGTAATAATACTAATAAAATGACATTTAAACAATGCTATCCAAACTGCCTAATACAATATTAGTTATTTACATTAATTTTTTAAACCAAAAGTCACAACACTAGTCAAATTTCATTTAATGTTTTCTTCTCTATATTTAGAAATAATGCATTATCTAATTACACAATTTGTAATCCCACATTCATAAAACGGTAAAAAAAACCTATTTTATGCTATATTAACGCAGTTTGGTTTTCTATAGTCACCATTTGCAAACAACTATCCAGAAGGATTTGGAGACCATCGAACAGCTTCAAACATTATCAAGGTTAGTTAAATTAATTTTTTTTATGTTTTAATGCAATTTTTTTTACTTTGGGCTTTGTCATGCCCTCTGTAAAACCTGGGTTTTTTTTTTTTTTTTGGGGGGGGGGGGCGAGGGCATGGGCACCTTAGCCCCCATTTCATAGCACATTGGCCACGGCCATTGCATAGCCCGACGGGGGGGGCGTTGTGGGATCCCAGAGGGGGGCGAGATGGAGCTGCTCCGCTCCATCCCGACCCCCTCTAGGCGCCCACAGCACCCCCCCATCAGGCGACGTGATTCTGAGAATCGCGTCGCCCGACAGGGGGGCGCTGTGGGCTCCTAGAAGGGGCCGAGGGGTCGGAGCTCCGCCCCATAGCCCGTTGGGCGGCCCATTGCATATCCCTTGGGATATGCTATGGGCACCCCGTAGCATAGCCCAAGGGCTATGCATTGGCCACAGGGGCACCAATACATGTCCCAAGGGCTATGCTAAGCCATCAAATTCTTAGTTCTTTGGCTACTATACGTTAACAATTGTTTTGTATTGCAATTTTTTTTAAACATATACTAATTTTGTTTTTTTAGTTTCTGACAATAGGGAAAATGACATAGAGAAAGCTATCTGTAAACATCTCTGGAGCGATATCGTCGATGAAGTCATCAAAAAACATAGTTGAGCCATTTGACAATGTTGCGCGTGATGAAGTTGTTCCCAATGATGAATTAAAAGCCAAGAATGTTAGAGAATGGAAACATGCACCAACTGAAGAGAAACTTGACTATTCTTGGTATCTGAAAGAGAAATATCAAGGAAAGTCAGACAGTATTCACCTATATTGTGTTGGATTTGAATATCTTAAAAATGATTATCACTCATTGGGATTGTTGCGAGATATTTGTTCGGTGTCGGGTAAAGGCATTGTTTATGCACTAGTGAAACAAGCTAAAACCTTTGTCAAAATCCGATATTCTTTGAAGGTTTCAAACTATAAGATCGACGAAATTTTCACAGAATTTTGTGCAACAATCGTGCACGAAATTGAGAGCAAGAGAGTAAGTTTCTATATTTTTATATCTTTTTGAATTTCTTATACTTTGAATTATATGACAATGTGATAGATTTAATACAATAATGTTTTTATTTCGCAGGATTTTGCTATGCCACTTTCCAATATTCTGAATGGAATTTATTCTACAGAAGAAAATCTGATGGATGTCATTAATGCCCCTCTTCATAAGGGAGAAGAACCAAAGAAGGGAGAAACACCAAAGCAAAATCGAGTGCAAAATGTTCCTAGAGAAGTACAAGCACGAAAAGGAAAAGGAATCCAACAATCAAATGAAGTTGCTAAGAAGGTTACATTCAAAAGCATATCTTGCCCAGTTGAACATGATCGACGAATTGTTGGTGATGACAATGTTACTTTTGCTAGTAAGAGAAATAGTCAGTCTTCTAAAAGACCTATGGATGAGGATGTTTTCATTCCTGATCAACAAGTTGTTCTTTTATATACAACTGCTTCAAGACATAAAAGGAGGAGAGAAAATGTTCAATCCAATGTTGAAAATCATAGTGAGAACTCGGGGGACAGTTTGGAAAGCATTACTCCAAGTGGTGATCTAGATGATGGTGCTGTTAAGACAACACAAAATACTATTTGAGATCGATTGTTGAGGGATAATTTGGTTCACAATGGACATACATTTAATTTAAATGTAAAACAACTTTATAGACACACAGAAGGCCAAGAGAAGTGTCAAATTAGGAAACCACATCGTTTGCATGTTCATAACTTGAAATCATTGATGACGCACAATCCCTATGCACATGTGGTTGACTACCTAGTTCTTGTTGACCCAAAAGATGTTCTTGTTAGAGATGCATTTGAAGAATCAAAATGTTTTTATTACAACTACTATGTTTTGGGGGGAAATCATTATGCGGAGGCTAGAAGATAATTGATGCAAGAGTTTCCAAAAAACCATATTTTTCAAACAGTGAAATGCATCATTTACGTTGGTTTAACAGATGTGGAAGCAAAACTATTGGCATGGGATCACATCACAGATAGTGACTATAGGATGTCCATGAAATTCATTCAAAGTGTTAGATTTATCCACAATGAATTTGAACAAATATGTGGTGGGGATAGATCAAAAGTTGATGCAGATTTCCGGAAACAATGTTGTATGGAAATAGGAATTCCTATTAAAGAGGACAATGTGAAACATAAAGGTTTGAAGGGAAGTGATGCATTCAGAGCTGTAGATAACTATTTTTAGTTGGAATTTAGATCCGGCCCCATATGGGATTTGATTGATGACATATTTAGCATGTGGGAGAATATTGGTGTAAAAAAACAGAAAGTAAAAAAAAGTAAAGCAGTTGCATGGAGCAGTAGTCAAGGAGGTCCCGATGTCAAGAACTTGCCAGAAGATATGACTATAACACCTTGGAGATCATTGCAAGGCGTGAAGGATGAAACACTTATATCTACAATACTATCACGTGTAAAGTCAGGTGAATTATCCATGGAAGAAATGTGCAATGATTTAGAAAAGTAAGTTTATAATTTGATTTATTTTTTTAAGTTTATTTTTTTAGTTTAAGATTTTTTATTAAATAAGCATTGTGTTATTATTAGATGTCATTGTTAACGCTATTTATTTTTACATCATGTATTCATAAGGTTTACATGAAAATACAAGAGGATATGGTTATAATGTTGGGTGAGAAGAGTTGGGATGATGTGAGATGCAACTATCCAGATTCAAGCTCCATGGAAAGCTTAAAAGCCTTTTTTGTTGCATACAAAAAGGTATGATGGTTTATGATATTTTCTATTTTATTTATTTCTAAGTGAATTCATTTATATTTTATTACTTATATATATAATTATTTTTTTTCAAAGATGTCAAAGAAGAATTCAGTATCAGAATCTTTCAAAATTCATATTCAAAGAGCCAAAATAGAACTACAAAGAAGACAACGTCTTGCAAATGTTGAACTTGAGGACACCCTTGATCATCACGTTTGGAATGGGCTCGACACTGTGCAATATAGAGTGATTTTGGGTGATTGTGCAAACATTGAAAATCTTGTTCCCAAAAAGGAGTACTCCCTAGTTATTGAAGATATCCCTCGTGGATTCAATATCAAAAACATTATTTATGATTGTGAGCCTTATACATACCAGTCATCCAGTAAAGTGATTTCGGGATTTTTGAACGTCACAACATCACCCCTATGGAGATTTCTTGTTTTCCATTCAGATGTACAGGGAGGAGCAATGCTAACAACATTCAAGGATAAATCAAACCTAAGGAAACAATTGTATTGGTAAGTTATTTGTAGTATATTATTAAACATTTGAATTTAGAAAACATTAAATTATTTTTCTATAAGTTAATTCGATTCTTATCTATTTTTGTTACAGGCATAAGCCTAACATTCGAAGCTCCAGCACTGATCCATTTATGAGTGATATTGAAAACATACATCTTGCATGTTGGACAAAAGATGAGACCTGTGATACTCTTTTAATCAATGAAAAGAGTGAAGGCAAAAATAGTCAAATATTGTCTTATAATGTCATGGTTAACAAGTTAACATATGAAGAAAGAGATTTGAAAGGAGAGACTGTAAACATCTACCAGAAGCCACAAGCATTGATTAATTATCTCATAGATACTTTTTCAAGAGAAGGTGATTGGGTTTTAGATTTGTTCCCGGGATCAGGTAATATTTATGATGTAACATATGAAACTAGTGCCATAATCTAAATTCAGTAATATATATTTTTTAAATTTATGTTTCATTATGTTAATTTTTTTTTTTGTATGTTGATTAAGTACAACAATAGCATGTTCATTACAAAAAGGAAGAAATTGCATATCCATTGAGAATGATCTACTACAGTGCAATTATATCAAGCAAATAATTAATGCTATGAAAGTTCTTCCAAATGAAATGTAGGAAGATGGTTTGAAGAAAGGAGAATTTAGTGAGTCACATGTGGCAAAGATGTCAAAAGAGCCTCAACCTCCTTTAAAAGGCATGTTCGGAAAATATCACTTTGGGCATTTTGCAGAAGTAGAGGACCCAATGGAATAACACATTGAGGTCCAGGAAGAGAGCCAACCATTAGAAAATGTCAATTTCAATGAAGAGTTCGGGATGGAGGATATTCTTGATTAGTTTCATATTGTTGAGGAAAATGTCAAAGTTGACAATTTTTTGATAAGATATTTTGTAATGTTTGAATTGAAGATTTTATTTTGAGAATAACTATTATGTTTTTAATATGCTATTTAGAAATATATGGTATACGTTTTGTTGAGTTTATGTGAATCATCACTTTATGGAAAATAATGTTAAAGAGTATCATTTTTATACATCAAATAGCAGAAAATATGTTGAAAAATGGTTTGGAATGTCTTTTTTTTCGCATTTTGTTTAGAAATTTGCCCAAAAAATGACTTCTTTAAGATAAAAGTTTAATGAAAAAACTTTAAAAATGCATGTATTTTTCGTTCTAACTAGCTTCTAAATTGTACAAAAATTCAAAAATGTGTGTGTGTTTTTTACTATAGCTGGCTATTAAATGTAGATTTTTTTGTAAAGTTTGAAAAATGACCCTTTTTCCTAAAAGTTATAATTTTCTTATGACCAAGAAGTTTCAAAATCACAAAAAAATGGCTCAAAATGAAAAATGGTGCTACCAGTATACACCTTTTTTGAAATGGAGGTCAAAATAGCTACTAAAATTGACCCCCCAAAAAACAAGAACAATGATAGGTTCTTATCAAGTTGCATAACATGTTTCTAATTTTGGTTTCTAAAACTCCTTTCACATTGCTTGCTTAATTTCATCCAACGTTCTAACAACTCGTTGTGCATCTATGCTCTTATACTTCATATACCACGTTAGCGTACAATATCTCAGTGTTATATCCATATGTGCTATATTTTCTTTCTCATTAGTCATTTGCTTCATGGCCCACACTGCATCACATGTGAACCAATTTTGTTGTGCAACATCCCTTCCAGTTCCATGAAAAATCGGAATTCTAAGGATCGAGTCAGTCATTTTTCCTACCATATTCAACCTTCTTACCACTTGTCCACTTTTTCTTTGAATTCCTACTCTTCTTACTTCTTTTAGTCTTCGTTGTAAAATATTTCTAACCTCTTCTTCCACTGAAATTTCCGCTTCCGTTTGAAAAACACACAAGGGGTGGTTCAAGAGAGGGATTATACAACACAACTTCACAATATTCTTCTATGTTGGTCTAGATGAATTCTCAAGCCTCATCTGATTAAACACTTCTACCATCTCCAAAAAAAAATTATCATTTATCAATTCTTCTTCAAACAAACTTTCCATAGTCTCACAGTGTCGATATCCTTCATCGGTTCCCTCTGAATCTTCTACCTCGTAGCCTCTCCACTAGGTTTCAACACCACTAACTCTTCATTCTTCCACATCTTCCTTTGATGTGTCCTCTTCTACGCAACGCCTCTTCACCGGTATGTCTTCCTCCCTTCCTTCCTCCATTGCTATTACACCTTCCTCTAGTGCTCCACTCTCTTCATCATGCCCCTCCAGGATGTCCCTCTTTTCATTTTCTCCTAAAACCACTTATGTAGTGTCCTCTCTATCATTCCCTATGTTATCCATCATTACCTTCCATCCTGCTTCTCTTAGCGCATTCCTTCTATCATATTGCTCTTATGTTCTCATTCTCTATTCATCTGGGTCCATCTCTACTTCTTTCGTTATTTTCTACTTCATGGCATTTACCCTCCTTTCTCCCTCACCCCCTCAACGTGGAGAATTTACTTTTCCATCCTATTTGGTTTCATGCACATAATTCCCTTTTCAACAAACAACATCTTTATCCAAGTAGGAATTTTTGCTAACAATCTTTTTCTAGGTTTAGTCTCAAACTTCTCCTTCACGCAATCAAAATCTTCGTTATATTAAATAGAAAATTCTATGATATTACCTTCTTTAATCCTTTCAAACCAAAAATATATGGCTTGTCCACTTATTATCTAAAATTTTCAACCTGTCTTGCATTTCTTGATCCCACACAATAACTTCTTGACTCCTCCACACAATATTCAATTATACTTGCCTTTTAATCCATTAATGCAATAAACAAGGAAATTCAACAAAGAAAAAATCATATGCATATGTATATATGTACATTTACAACCATTGTTGAGGATCAATATACAAATTTCTAGTCTCCTTTTTTGCAAATTCTTCTTCCTTATCGGTCGACTAATTATGCAGCTCCTCCCTTATAGGTTTCCAACTCATACTTGACCAACCCTAACCTCTTCAGGTCTCGACATCGGAACCAATATATTGTTGGCGTAAACTCAGACCCTAGGTGTTCTAAATCATGAACCAACAATACCCCTACGAGAATCGACATTTTCATTACCTGAGACTCAGAGGGATTACAAAGACCAAAAGAAATTTAAGGTTTGATAAGCATTTGCCATTGCTCTACTCTTTATCATTCAATCATAACTCAACATAATACCATACACAAATTCACAGTTATACACAAGTGATTCAAAACATATAGTTGATCCATTCCATTACTATAGAAAAAATTACATCTGATATTTCCTCGTGTCATACATAAGCAATGTATAACTCAAAATACTCTTAGCAACAATGTAAAACAGTCCCATATTTTCAATCTTTATACATCATGATAGACAATTATCACTTTTCCTAACTATCTTGTAACTAACAATACTTAATCATGATCTAACAATATGAATTCTATCTTGTACTTTTATTGCGCAAGCCTCTAGACAATATATTGCGCAACCTATTACAAAATATATCATTCATTTACAAAACTTAGAATAATGCAACCAACATAGCGCCAACAACAACTCTTTTTAAAGGGACTCCTATATATATATATATATATATATAAAGAGAAATTTTATGAGTGGAAAAGCAATATCATTCTAAGAAGAACCTCTCAAGAAGAAGTATGTATGTGTGAAGAAGGTGTGAGAAAGAATGACAATGCAAATATGAACGATTATTCAAATAAGTCTTATTCAAGGAAGCAAGAATAATAATTAAGGGGTTGGTGTTGCTTAAATGGAGAGATTGGTGTCTCTTGCTAAGTTGGTTCTTACCGATGGGGATTTGTGTCTCCAATAGGTTGGTGCCTGCAAAGATCCGTAACAGTAGGTTGGTTCTTGTGAATATCCATAACAATAGGTTAGTGCCAACAAGGATTTGTATCGATGGAGATTGGTGTCTCCAGTAGGTTGGTGCCTATGAAGATCTGTAACAGTTGGTGCCTGTGAATATCCATAACAATAGGTTGGTTCCTACAAGGATTTGTATCAGTGGGGATTGGTGTCTTCAATAGGTTGATGTCTACGAAGATTTATAGAGAGAATTTTTGTGTGGTTTTCTTCCAAAAGGGTTTCCACATAAATCTTGCGTTCCATGTTCTGTATTTGATAGATCTTATGAGTGATTGTTTTATTGTGGTAATTGAATTTAAATAAGTGAAAAAAAAATTCTTATATTGATTCGACCCCCCCCCCTCTCAATATAAGTGTGGGTTCAAAATTTTGTTACTTAATCAATTTGGTATCTACTACTTCCACATTAAGGGAATTCCAAATTTGTTGCATGTGGTCCATAATATATAATATGGTTATTAGGAAATTCATCAATGGATTTATACTCCATTCTTAAATCTTTCATAATTAGAGACAATGACTAGTATGTGTAAGGTAAATTATTTGACGATCGTAGGAGAATATCACCTAACATTTTACAACATTCAAACAAAATATTAAATTGAATGAATATCTATCCATATTACATCCTTTATAAAATTAATACTAACAACTGAAAGAAGAAAATGATATTCATGCATGAAGAATTATATTGCATACCTTAGGATCTGTGTGAGACAGGTATTTGACAAACCGTTCAACACTTTCAAGTTCACCAACAATAAAATTGTAGAAAGAAGGATTGTCCTTGAGCCTTCATGTACAGGTTTTCATGCATAAATCTAGTTATCCCACCATTCTCAATTATATTAGTATCATCATTTTCCTTAACCATATGATTAACTTCATGATCTCCATAAGCTCATTCACCCATATTTCTACTACAATTTGGCACATCCTAGTCCTATGATCCAATCCCAAGATGATTTGCATTTGCAATTACAAACGATCAAATATATTTAAAATATATATCAAATATTAAAACAAAAAATAAACGATAATAAAATTAAACATGTAGAAAATAACCTCTTACCAATGGATTTAAATTTGATTGCAACTCCCAACACCAATCCATGGAAGCAATGGCATCAACTACATAAATTGCATAGAAGATTTAATACGTATTTGCGAGAAACTGACAACAATTGCCTCAGAAGGATTTTCCACCCAACAATAGGATCACATCTTAGAGAGCCAGCCACAAGTTGAGGGTTGTAGGGTGATAATGAGATCTTGCATAGATCCCAATCTCAAGTGATTATTGGGATTTCAAATCCCAAGAACATACTAGGAATGTTGGATATAGGTAAGAGAGTAATCCAATCCTAATTCATTTCTAGATATTGAATTATGTTGGGCTCAAACAAAAATTGTTGAATCATTACGAAAGCATCCATGCTCATGATGTCCCTATTGGAATCCACTACCCAAGGCTAGTCCCCTCTTTAAATCCACAAAGACCAAGTTGATTATGTTTCTCCTTCCGAACCTCATGCTCCACAAGGATTGGGACCAATTCCCACTACAACAATAATTCTCTTTGCTTGTCTCCTTAGCCATCATTCCTCATGGGTGGAGCTGTTAATATTTGGTTGAGCTTTGATCTTTAATTATTTTAGATGCCGAAACTTGAAACAATGAGACAAATCAATCACATGAAATTCATACGACCATAACACAAGATATAGTCTAGGGAAAATCCTCAAAAACATGAGAACAAAAACCCTAGCAACTCTTCTCAATATAAATAATGGATAGCAGAGAATGTCTTTATTTTACAACAAAGTAGATTGCTTTCAGAAGATAAGAGATCACCAAAATACTCTTGGTAAAGATATGGAAGCAATAGAGAAGATAGATCAATCAAATGTGTTTTCCAATGTTCCCAACACATCAATATATAGCAAAAATCATTGCCATGCAAAGAATAGTGAGTCAATGCATGAAGGATAAGCCTCATATGCAAACCATAGTGATTTATCTTCTTGGATAGTTGCATTGCACTTCTAGTTTCTTCAATCATGCACCAACAATGCACCATGCATTTCTTCCTTAACTTGAAATCATGCTTAACTGACTTTGGAGTGAACTTGCCTCATAACTGATGTAGGAGCACTTAGTTAACAAGCTAACATAAGTGTCATCATGCAATAGGAGCAACTTTAGTGTTGTAACTTAAGTGTCATCTTTTAACTTTTAGTTTAACTAAAGTGTCGTCATACAAAACACTTTAGTTAACTAATTCTTTTTTAACACTCTAGTTAACTTTTCTTAACTGAAAATCATGTTGATTGATTTTATTGAAGTGATCATTATTTTCTCCTTTAGTTAATTGATTGCATATCTTTAACTGGTGCTTTAACTGAAGCATTGCTTGAGGCATACATTGTTACTTAACTGAAGCTTTAACAATTTGAATTCTCTTTAATTAGCTAAAGTGTCTGCATGAGAAATTTCGAATTCTCTTGATCTCTATGCTTTATCTTTTATTTCTTTATCTTTTACTGCATGGTCAATATGTGCTAACTTTAATTATCCATCACATTACATTATACTAAGAAGAATTATCAAATTATGTGATCATATTATATTAATTTGGACCAAATGATCATATGCTAAAGTAATTCACTTTAGAGGTGATCAATCTCTAAAGGAGACTTAATAGCAATTGGCGATCATGGTTAATAATACATCACACAACATTAAATGCTTTTAACAAGTAAGTCGTGACCTTTATGCGGAAGGTCCACCTCTATACGGGAGGTCCATCCCATGGATACCTTTATACAGAAGGTTCACATGAGAATCATGACTTGACACACAAGTCCGGAGCCTTGTCCAACAAGACTTTACATCACTACTTTGATCAATTACCTCTATACGGGAGGAATAACCTTTACACAGAAGGCAATCAAAGTGCTCACCTCTATATGGGAGGATCAATCTTGGTTGCACAAGATTGGGTTGTAAAATGTCTCTTGATGTTGTACATTTAACAAGAGAAACAATGGAAAATTGTATATGTATGAGAAATTATAGGAAGATAATAGAATGGTGGATGGAAGGTGACTGAATGAACCTTTCTCCCTTGTCATTGGGTTATCTTATAGGGAGATATTTACTTTCCAATTGACCTTTCCACATATAGCTTCCCACCTTATGTTTTTATTTCACCCTTCAACAATCATTATACATTATTTTTATTAAAAAGGATTCAGGGGCTTCCCATCCTTCATTTCACTATAAATTACAAGTTTATCATGTAATACAAATCAAAGAATGGAACCTTCACTAACGAGCACGCATTTGTTTCCACTACATCAATGAAATCATTACATAGATTTCTGCATTGCCATTTATTTTAACTAGGGGCCAAAATTGAAGTATTTCACTTGCCATCATAGTCTCCATATTTTCCTACATCATTTAGTTGGATTAGCAATTCCATAGATTTGGATCATTCAATTTGCAATTGAGTTTGTCTGAGAACTTATGATTAAATTATGCATGGAAATTCATTACAAGTTTATTTGTGCATTTTCTAGGGAACAAACATAAATGACATTGAATTCTCAAGATTATGCAATTATCACAATCATAATTTTATTTTCCTACAAAAATCACTTCCTCAAAATCATATAAGTAAATAAAATATTGTTTTCCCATTTTACATTCTCAACCTTTACATAAATATTTTATTTATTTAAATTTTATTTGTAATTAAAGATAGTGTACTAATTAGTTCTTATAGTATTAATCTCTGCAACCTAGGGTTTTGAGCCGTTCCGAGTTGATCTCGGCGGCCAGAGCTCGTTCCCTGGTCTCTACTCCTTCTGCCCTGTGCTCAGGTGGCGGCCAGAGCTCGTTCCCTGGTCTCTACTCCTTCTGCCCTGTGCTCAGGTCGACGGCGAGGTGCAGTGCGGAGCGGTCCAATAGCGGCGATCCAACGGTGGCTCCAACGGCTTCCAAAGGCGGCAGTCGGTTCCAACGACGGCTTTCCTGCATTCGGCGGCTTCGACGGAGCGGGGCTCTGCTCTGTTCCGGTTCCTGAAGGCCGACGGGACCTTCATAACAGCTTCTGCGGAGCCGTTTGGGAGGCTTCTTGACCTCACGGCTTGAGCTGAAACCCTCAGTCCTCTCTTCTGAAGTCGGCCGGAGCTGGAGAATCTGAAGATGGCTGATCTGACGCCTGGATCGCTTTTCGGTCGCGTTCTCCTGTGTTGCTAAGGCCGGTGGGCGAAGACGAGCTACGGGATTCAACTTCCGGTCCACATTTGAAGGTCGACGGGACCTGTCACAGCTTCTGCGGAGCCGTTTGAGGCTTCTTTCTTTGATCTTGGAGGCCGGTGGGCGGAGATGAGCTGTGGGATTTAGCTTCCGGAGCATCAAAGCCGTCATCCATCGATGTGCAAGGGTCGTTTTCCACCACGAGCTGGTCGTCCAGGCCCTGGAACGACCACTGACGGCGGGCACTGCTACCAGGCCGAGGTGCTTCTTGTTGCTATCAAGGGTTTGAGCGATCTTGGCGGCCATGGATTCTTTTTCCATGGAGGCCTCTTCTCTTTCCTGTTTTGATGGCATTGATGGAGCGTGATGGATATTTCTGAGTATGGAGAGAGGGCGGCGCCTTTGCGCGGCGACCCATTGGGTCTGAGCACGATCCAGTGGCGGCGGCGGCGGTTACAGGCCAGATCTGAAACCGGTGGCCCCAATTTCACCACTGTTCATGATATATCTGTTCTACTTCTTGTGGCAACATTCTCTGGGTTTCTCTTTTTTTTTGGTTCAGCTCATTATAAGCTGTGTATCTGCATATATGGGACAGAAATATGTGAAAATGTAGGAATCCTTGTTGATTCTACTACATGTGCAGAATGTAATTTTAACCATCTTTTTGAAATAAAATTACGGACTTTTTCCAAGGAGGAAAAAAAAAAAAAGTTCTTATAGTATTAATATTTTAGGTTATAAGGTAATGTGAATTCACACAAAATCAAATTAAGGTAATTTATGTGTCATTTTTGAAATGACAAAAAATCAGAGGTAAAGAAAGTGTCGTTAAATATGAAATCATTTTTATATGGGTATGTTTTGCTAATTTATTAATATGAAATAATCCTTAATTAGTCAACTTCTTTTTTTTAAAAGCTTTTTTATAGCAAGCCCTGTTATTTCCCCAGGAATCAAAGGCTGCTCTTCATAGGCCTCCCCGGGAATCGATCCGGGCACTTGTGGGGCCCCAGGCACCACCCCGCGCCTTTGGACCACATTCATGCGCCCACTTCTCAACTTCTCAAATTATAGTAATTTATATTTATCATATTTTATATATTATTTTTATGATAATGATGGTTAACATCCACTAAGTTAAAAAGCTTAGAAAAAAGTGTTTCTAAGTCACTATATTGTAACAAAAGTTATGAAACTGTGATATAATGTGGGTGTGTCCATAATGTAGGTTTCTTATATAATATATAATATGCAATCAAATGTATCAATTATTCATATTGAATGTTATGGTATATACAATATTTAAATATTTGTATGATGATTGATTGAGATCTTATAATCTAAATGCTTGTGCAGCTTTTTAAACTATTCATTAACATATAAGGTTGACATTAATTACCCAAATCTATTATCATTCTCTCTAATTTTATTTTGGTGATTGAATCTTATAATTAAAATGCAAACCATCATTAGCATTAACATATATTATCATTCTTTCTAATTTTATTTTGGTGATTTAAGTCTTATAATTAAAATGCAAACCATTCATTAGCATTAACATATAGTAAAAAGTATATGTGCAATTCCATTACTGTATAACATTTCATTTTTCGTATTAAATCAAATATTTAATATCAAACATGGAAAGAATTTTTATTAATAAGATAATAAGAATTTTTCGTTAATAAAATAATAAATAATTTAAAATTAAATAAATCCCAAATTAAATACAATTAAATACCCTTTAAAAGTGGAATCATTTAAAATTGAATGATCCCAAATTCAACTCACATTTTAGACACTTGAATACACTGAATAGTGGAGCGTTATTTTTCTCATTAGAAGCTTCATCTCGCCTCCATCCACTTTGTGGCCTAATTATATAATGAAGAATAAGATCATGAGTACCTGCGAAAGATTTGTGGGAAGACCATATATAAATAATGAATAATGAATAATTGAATTAATACTTTACATGTATCACTATATACATGTGAAAGGCAAGGTGCCTGTTTATCATAACCCTTTAGTTACATAACTTAATTATGTTACAGTTTGCCTCTCAGAGACTACTTTCATCTCAAAGCATGGTATCCAAAAGGCATTAATGACTGTTTAAACGTTGGATAGCGGACCACCATAATCGTTTCTCTTCTTTATAAAGGGTGAAATCAGGATCCAAACTGCAAAAAAAGACAATGCTAACAGGGATTAGTTGTTGAATACGTGGACGCTGTTTGTTTGGGATTAGTTTATCAAGTTTACATGTTACTTTGATTTATATTTCAAATTTTCATTGTTATTTTTGTTTTAAGTCGAATTTGCTAAGTAATCAAGAGCCATCACCTGCTGTCATTACATACAACACGAGTGAAAAGATATATTCGTCTACAAAAGCAAAGTTTATATTTAAATTGGATTGACACATCTAGCATGATCCAAACAATACTTACTGTATAGACCCGCAGCAAGCCATTCATTCACAATTTTCACCCATGTGCTAGCCCAACCAACATCTATTCTCCACCTGTGAGTGAAAAAAAAGATGTTTATAAAATTGTATATTATTTTTATCCTCTTATTCAATTGAAAGCAAGAGAAAACAAAAGGCTTTACATACCCGATAATATCTTCATAGATACAAAGATGATAACATTTATTATTTTCATGGAACTTGTCAACAGTAGAAGTGACCAAATTTTTGGGTGAGAGGGCAATACTAACCTTTCCATTGATTGGTGCAAGTTCCAGCCCACGAACAGCATTGCAAAGTACATGGCTGCCATGGAGAAAACAAAGTGGAAAAATCCATAACCATATGGAACATCATCTTCTGATTGGAATTCACCCTTACGGAACTGCACACATGCAAACCATAATAATGAATTTAACGCCAAATCAAAAATCTTTTATTCCATTGTTAGGATTTGAATTCTGACACTCAGAATTTTCGCAGATGTCAAATTCATACCATGTCCAAGATAAAATGACAGCCTTACCTGAAACACTCTCGAGTCGATTCCAGCTGAAAATGCAGCCGTGACAATGGCAAATAAAGCTATTATGAAGCTCTGCAGATACAATGATGAAGCACAATTCAGATTTCCGGATTGAAAATTAAAGTAGCTGACATTCATCCAAAACAGTTCGTCTTTGCGCCAAGTTTTCATTGCAGTTCCATTCTGCCTTATGCTACATATGATCATGCAAACGCAGGGCTGTAGAACTTTTGGTATAACCGCATTGCATCATAAAACATGTGAAAAGAAAATCTATAATCCTGGCAATAGTGCAGTTAAAATTACAAAACGAATCTCAATGTTATGTACAAGGGTTACCATACGTGATGAAACTGTGGGAACATACTTTTTCCTGTGCCATTCTCTACATAATTGACGAAAACTTGGCATTATCAAGTCAAAACATTGTACATATTTGGGAGGAAATGTTTATGGATATTTATTTCTCTTTTTATGTAACAAGTAGGGATTATATTTCTTGAGCTGTGCTTTTGAATTTGACGGATAGAGACAGAGGAAAGCTATGTTTCATCATGAGCTTGCAACAACCAACCTACAATGGAGAAAACAGTTTCCTCCCTGACTGAAAGCAATTTCTTCATCTATGAACAAAAAGAACATGCCAATACCATTCATAACAGTAGAGACAACAACAGAATCTAAGTTCATCTTGGTGACATATCAATGATATACAGATCAAAGTTCAGAAGACCTATCAGCCTTTGCTGATAATGGTAATGTTGCTCATGCCTTTTCAATGTACTGAAAAGACTCACTCAATTTTACATTAGCTCCAGGCAAGTTGACAAATATATCTATACTCGTATCATTATATGATATTACCTCGCAATTTTTTCATTTATATTTTCTGTATAATTATGGACAGGAAAGAAGACCTAATCGATCGCTAATTTTCAATAAAAATTCATATGGTGTGTATATTTTATGTTAAATCACTTTTTACAAAAAGTCACACAGTTGAGTATAGGCTCACTACAGTAGCTGTAACTTTAAGATTTGTTCTAGCCTAGCCAATCATTGGAATATCCAAGGCACTTCATACCGGTATCAAAGTGGTTTTCTTTGGGAATTTGTGTGGTTTGATTGCAATATATGCTTACCCTGTTCAGAAAGTCTAAATGTCTAAATCCAAGGGAGAGTTGCACCCTATTGATCTTGAGATGAGCACAAAAAGGGTTAAGAAGTAGCTATAAGTCTCAAGTATGATAGATGAGTGCAGTGAAGGACCCATTAATGAAGGGAGTTATGAGTTTCAAGGTTGGAATCTCAATGTATATTTTATGTTAAATCACTTTTTACAAAAAGTCACACAGTTGAGTATAGGCTCACTACAGTAGCTGTAACTTTAAGATTTGTTCTAGCCTAGCCAATCATTGGAATATCCAAGGCACTTCATACCGGTATCAAAGTGGTTTTCTTTGGGAATTTGTGTGGTTTGATTGCAATATATGCTTACCCTGTTCAGAAAGTCTAAATGTCTAAATCGGAAATCCAAGGGAGAGTTGCACCCTATTGATCTTGAGATGAGCACAAAAAGGGTTAAGAAGTAGCTATAAGTCTCAAGTATGATAGATGAGTGCAGTGAAGGACCCATTAATGAAGGGAGTTATGAGTTTCAAGGTTGGAATCTCAAGTAGCCGACTTTTCCAAGACTATGTCCTCACTCAGAGCTGCTCTTTCCCTCCTCGTCTTTTGTCTACTTTACCTTGTAGCCATGAGTGCCCTTGCTTTCTTTACATCTGCCGGGTCATTCTTTTATAATTGCCATGGGCTATTTTTTCCCTTACGGGTCGATGCTTCGGAACCTCACCTTATGATATGTGGTGTGGGTCGGGCCTCCTCAAGCACCTTCTGCACCACCGACGCAAACACCTCAGCAACAACTTGAAAAAAGATCAACCCCTTTTTGCAGTAGCATGACTCATGAAAGAGCAAAAGATCATGAGGAGCAAAGGGAAGAGAAGGAAGAAAGAATCGAAGCACAAAAAAGGGAACTCTAGTAACCAATCTCTTCAACACCTTTTTGAAAGTGGAAACAAAGATTTGAGATGAAGCCCTACAAAGGCAAGGCAGGTGCAGTTAAGTCGAATCATTGATTGTAGCATTTATAAGGCTATTTCAGCATGCATAATGTATGAGAGAAGCAGAAAATAGCTTTTCTAAACTCGAGTTAGAAGGTCATGCACATAATTGTTGAGAAATCTACACCAAGGCCCTTAAGCTAGGAGGAGATATGCCAATAACTTAGCAGGAGGTATTCAAAAACCTAATCAAGTCCCAGTTTTACTCAATTTGGGTATGAAGAAGACCAGAGGATTTGATGGCGCTACTACCAATACAAGTAGGGACATAGTGTATACGAGTACACAACATAGTTTCGGAAGCAAGCTATTTAGTTGGGAATAATCCCAAGAACCCAAAAGTGGTCATCAAGTACCAGGGTAGCCTTTCCAATCAGATAAGAAGGCAAGTTATGTTATTCAATCCCAAGACCATAAATGAGGCATGTGTGCAAGACCAATATATTGAACATAACAAGAAAAAGTGGTAGCGAAGTGGTTGGAAGCAATCAAACCAACATGGAACTTCCAATAAGCAAAAAGGAAGGAGAATGTCAAAAATAAAAGACTCCCACTATTTCACATGTGTGCAAGAACTCGACAACCACTGTGACCATTTCAATAGTGGTGGTCACATTAAAGAAAAATGTTGGAAGTTGCATCCAAGGATGAATACCAAGAACTGTAAGTGGGAGCAATCCAAGAAGAATCTTCTAGGTGTAGGTAAGGAGATAGAAAGCAACTTTATTATGGACACGAAAATTTTCTTCATAACATTGTAGAAGGAGTAACCCCAAAGAGCCTCCATCACAAAGAGAAGGAAATGACAGAATTGTTCCATATCAAGATTGAGATTAAAAAGAACAAGGTAGATACTTTGTTTTATTTCTAGTTCACAGACAAACCTCATTGCAGAGGTCCAAGTAAGTTGGTTTAGAGATGCATGATCACCCTCATCCATACCCTTTGGAATGCGTAAATAAGGATGTTTCCTTATAGTTATAACATACCAAGAAATGTAAGCCTAGATTTGTTATTAGTGCAAATTTTATTGATGAAGTAGAAGTTGATTTAGTGGCTCTTGATGTTTGCAGTGTAGTGTTTGGTTGTCCTTACATGGACATAAGGGATTCCATCTTCAAGAGAAGGGAAAATCAATACTTCCCAGTCAAGAATTGTAAATATTTTATCATCAAAATACATAAGGGGAAGTCTAAGATCTCTTTGGTGAGTGCCCACCAAGCTAAGAGATTGATTAGCTCAAACAAGAAGTATGTACTTATCTTCTTGACATAGAACTAGAAAGACACAAAATCAATGATTGTGAAGGCATCCTTGAAAGGGTGTATGAAAGATCAAAATCATCAACTAGAAGAGATTTTACAGGCATACATAATAGCGTTCAGCTTAAAAATGCGCCACCTAGAGGGAAATGGAGAATGAGATAAAGATACTACCAAATTTGCCCTTACCAAACATAGGGTTGTACAGACAGTCCATATTAGATTTAGATGAGGTGAAGAAGCAATGACAGAAACTATTGGAGCAAGGAGTCATAAGACCAAGTACCTCACCATGTGATTCCCTTGTTATATTGGTAACAAAGAAAGAAGAGTCTTGGAGAATGTGCAATGACTATAGAGCTTTGAATGAGATCGCTCTCAAGAATCAATACCTTTTTCCTTGGATTGGTTACATCATGTTGGGTACTTCACTAAGCTGGATCTAAAATTTGGATATCACCATGTCTAGATCAAGGAAAAAAAACACTTGGAAGACAACCTTCAAGATGAACCAAGGTTGTATGAATGGCTATTAATGTCTTTTGATTTGTGAAATGCACCAAATAATTTCATTTATTTAATAAATAATGCCTTGGGCCCATTCATAGGTTCATTTATCGTAAGTATACTTGGACGACATTCTAATGTTTAGTTCTGCTTGGGAGGAGTATGGTGTACATCTGAAGTATGTGTTGGAGACATTGAAGAAACACCAGTTGATAGCAAACATACAAAAGCGTGAGTTTGCAAAGAAGTCTCTAGTGTACCTAGGTTGTGTAATTGCGGGGGGCGAGTTGAAGATTGATCCTACAAAGTTAGAAGCCATCTTTAAATTTCCCACTCCTGCTAATGCCAATGAATTTAGGAGTTTTTTGGTAGTAGTCCAATATATAAGAAATTTTGTACCATCATTTTCAGTTGTGGTAGCACCACTCATGAAGTAACAACCAATGCTAAGAGTTTCTAGTGAGGTAAGATTCAGTAGAAGACAATTGAAAAATTGAAGCAAGAGATTATTGATTATTCAAGCCTCGGTCCTAGCATTACCCAACTTTCAAAAGCCATTTAAAGTGGGAATAGATGCTAGTAGGTATGTTATGGATGCAATGTTAATGCAAAGAGGGAGGCCAATATGCTATCATTTGGAATTCCATGGAGCAATTTTAAAAATACCCTATCTATGGAAAGGAACTCTATGCCTTGGTGTAAGCAAAGAAGAAGTGGAAGCATTATTTATTGGGTAATGAGACCGTTATACATATTGATTACTAGCCTATGTTATACTCATAAACTTAGACTAAGCTCTAGAAAGGAATACATTTTAAATGGATGGGATTTCTATAATATTCTCATGTTAGGCGCTAAATGGTAGCACATTACCCCCTATATTGTGGCACATTACATTAGTATTGTCATATTATTGATGTCGGCTTGGGTCTATTAGTGGTAATTGTCATTAGTATTATTATATTATTGATTTCAGCTTGGTTCCATTAGTTGTAATTGTACCTCTTTGTCTCCTATAAATATGAAGGAGACCTTTTCATTTGAAGCATCTTGTCTTGTCTTGTCTTGTGTAAGTACATTGTGTAAGGAGGTTGTCCCCTCTAAGAGGCTTTCTATTCATATATTTTCTTCATTATTAAGGCATGGATTACTCTTTCTGGTCTATTTATGTTATTTTTATGCTCTTTTGGGGAATTTGTTGCATAACATTTGGTATTAGAGCTTTGACGCTTCCAAAACGAGTCATCTTGAAATTTTCACTATAAATTGTTTTCTAGGAGGTTTTAGACATCAAAACTTGTAGGGGACGTAATAGACAGACCATGCTATATGTGGTATGATTTTCAGATCCTGACTCATTACAGGTTCGGCGTTATAGCCAATGGAAGTTAGGGTTTTTGACTAGTCTAAAATAGATGTTTTGGGTAAAACGGTTATATTTGGAGCATGTGAGATCCAAATTGAGTAAGACCTGTTGCATCAAAAAGAAGAAAGACCAAAGTATATGTGGTAGTAATTTCATAATCAAATCCAAAAAATTGGACACGTGGAAGGGAGTACACTTTCTCTCTTCTTAAAGGGACAAAAATAACAAGTGTTGGGAAAATTGCCATATTTTTTTGTTGGCACATCTGAATTAGGTCATACCTATGGAATTGAAGAGAAGACATATCATGATACTACAGAAAAAAACTTTCATACTCAGAGGGGCCGAAAATTCAGAGTTACCTCAGTTGGAAGGTCGGCTAGCTAATCAGTATCCAAATCAGAGTTTGAAAAGGTATGCCATTTTAAATTTGAATAACTTCTAATAGAAGGATGTATTATGGGTGATCTCAAAGGTGTGATAAAGATTGTAGATATCTATTTTTATTGTTCCACATGGCACCAAAAGGTGGTCGAAAAATTCATACTCCATTCAAACCACCAAAGGATTCATCCCTGACCTATGATGAAAATGAAGACATATATTTTAGATTGTCCAAGTTGGAAGATCTTAATAAAGGAGCTATGAGAACAGTTGATTTAGTTAATTTGGAAAATAAGATAGAGGAAAGGATGGGACATGTTACGCTTCTGTAGTTTACAGCGTTCTAGCAGGTCGTTTGGTAGAAGAGGGCTAATTTTTTTAATAGGCTAAGTTTGGGGCTCTCTGTGTATGGTTGGGCATGACCGAGCTCCTTGGTTCTACTCTTGGAAGTACTATGGCTTAATGTTATTTCTAACTGCCCCTTTATAGGGATTTTATCCCTAGGGTTGGTGCCCGGGGCTTCCTAGGGTGGGCCATTGGGTCACATGACCACCATGTTGTTATGCCTTAAGGGTGACTATGTTTCATCTAGGGATTTCATCCCTTGTCCTTTATCCCTCTCACACCCCACTTGGACCTTTCCTATAGCAATTTAGACCCTCTCTAGCCAAAACAACTCTATGACATCATCCTTTGATCAAGCCTCATGTTAATGCAAGGGGGACGTTGAGGGGCTTTTCATCACTCTGATGTTAGTTGGGGCATGATGTCCCCCTTAACCTCACTCTCTCCATCAAAGTGAGGCTTTAGCTTGCTTATCCTAGCATATTTCATCATTTTATGTTTTTTTTAGGGTCTAGTCCCCAAATGTGGGTGGCATTCCCTAATTTAGTCTTATTTTAGATTATTTTAATATTATTATTGTTTTAATTTCAAATTAACAAATTAACACATGTAGGCTTCATAAAATTAAATGTTGTGATAGGATGGATATAAATATCCTATCAAAATTCATTTGTAAAATATAACTCATGGGAAAAGACAATGTTTACTCTGTTTGTCCTCTTGTATGAGGCCTTGATGTGATGCGCACCTCTTGGAAGATGTTCTCTTGGTTTTGAATTGTGAAAGGAAGTTGATTTTCTAGGGTTTCATGCACATACATGTTGATGCTAGAATGGTTGGTGAACTCATGCACAAAAGGTGACCTATTGTCTATTCTTTGCTCATGTTTTGTTAAATATTGGTAAGTTTATCTCTACCCTCTGTTGAATGATGTTATTAAGTGCATTCTTCTTGCTTGGCTAGGGTTTTCTTTTCAATATTTTGTCAATTTGTATGGTGAAAAATGTCCTCTTGAAGGATTTTTTCATTGTTTTGGGCCTTGGATTTCTTCTTTTGCCTTAACTAGGCTCCTACAACGAACCCTAATGGTTGTTGTGGATGCCCTAGTTTGCAAGCTTAGAGAGACAACTTCCAAGAGGGACGTTGATCATTGATCCCTCATGTCCTAGGGGATGAGAGAATAAACACACCCTTGCCGGATCTACTATTTTTTACAAATTTCTTGCATTTTATACTTCAAAAAAGCCCTCAAAAACTGAAAAAACCCTAAAACATAAAAATTGCAAAATCCAAAAAAATATTTCAAAACTTCAAAATCTAACCCACAATTGGTCTCACCCTAGCTGGTTTACCCTAGGATCTTCAAGGGCATCATCCTTGGCCTCCTCTAGGCACCTAAATCAACCCAATGAACCTGCAAAGGACAATCAAACAGGGTTAGGGCTTGTTGACGCCTAAAACACACTTACCGCAGAAAAGCCTCCTAACCACTAGGTATGTTCTTGAGGGGAAACTATGAGTTTAGAACCTGTTACCAACTTATTTGTACCATAGTTCGATTATCTGAAGAGCCGCCATTTGACAAGCATGATGAATGTTTGTACTCCAGTGTATCAGATGATTTAGCATTTGTGACTAGCCAGTTTTGTTTTTCAGTTGACATGACCATGGCCCCATGGGGGTTTGTAATAAAGTGTGCTAGTAGGATCTGAGTGTCTCGGTTCCCCATGACTTGATTAAGCAACTAAGGTATTCCAGGGAGTTTTTTCCCTTGCCAATTATACTTTGCCTATAGCCGAGCTATAATCGATGAGGTTTTCTCCCACTTCCTCCAAAGCTGGAATGCCCGATTTTGAAAATTTTAGCCATGGGGGGTTATTAGAGTCCAACTAATGTATATAAGCCTACTGGACACTATTAGAATAGGTTTTGGTCATGTCCCAAGTCTCTAGGACCCTCAGAAAAAAAAATTCGAAAATTTTTTACCAGAGGCGTCAGATTTGGGTTTTTAATTATTTTAAATTTTTAATAAATTTCTCTATAGTTTAAATAGAGAAATTTCAATTTGTAATATGTCAGTCATCCGGGATCCGAATTTGATGATTGAAGGCTCCAAACTTAAGCCAAAAATCATTCATGATCCCCGGACCAGTTTATCCTAAGTTTCGAATCGTCATTCAGCCACTTAATTAATAATTCCTCAAAATTCAAATAAAAAATGATTATTAATTAATTAAAATCAAAAAATTAATAATTGGAGATAATCCAATTCTCTCCAAAATAATCCAAATTGGATTATTTCAGTGGCTAAATGACATGGCACAAGACATTTATTATCATTCCAGACATCTCCAAGTGGATTCAGTCAACTATCCAGTCAGCATCAGTGATTAACTCCAAGAAAATTCGCCCTCCTTCAAGTAAAATCACAAGTTGGCATGTGGCATGTGATTATTGGGTCATTTGTATGCATTTATTTTATGGTAGGCGCCTCCCTAAGGGATAGGGCCACATCATTGAGCTATCTCCACTTAACTCCTCATTATCCTTTGAATCTCTCATGCATTAAACCCTGAAGCTCACGTATCTCCCTTGTATCACGAGTTTCTCCACTTGGCATTCGTTTTTTGGGTGGTTGAATTGGAATTAATGCTTTGGTAGGCGCCGTCCTAAACTTGTGCAATCACAAGGCTTGGCTCCCATGCAACTCGAATCCATATCCCACAAATTGCTCATTGCATTAAAACCCTAGCCCTCACGTATATCTCCATTTGATCACGATTTTACACATCGCAGCCATTTACTTGAAGGGTGATAGGATCTAGGTTGAGATAGGAGGCGCCTTGCCTAGGTGGAGGCCGCCTCCCCATCCTCAACCACCACCAACTCGAGTTGTTAATGATGTGAACTCCAAGCTTGGATAGATTGAATATTTGACATGGATTTGATTGGATCATGATAGAATTCGATTTGGTGTCTTGTGCCATTTGTCTCTTCTAAAGGCAAATTCGAATTAGGTCTCTTAGCTTCTTGTTTTGTTATATAAGGAAGGCTTTGCCTCCTTGGTTCTCATGGTTTTTTGGAGCATAGAAACTCTACACATTTTGTAATCGATTTTTCTCAAACGAATAAAGCATTGTCGACTTTGGAGGTCTATGGGACTATCTTTTCAAATGGTGGATACTTGTATATGAGGTGATAGTTGCTTCTTATCATTTAAGCTTTGTTTCTTATGTGTGGATCAAACTACAAGCTTTAGAGGTTTATTTTTAAAACATAAGATCTTCCATTTGTTCATCAAGTTGGATTTTTATGTGATGTTGGTTATGAACTTGAATGAATACAAATATTCGGTTATATGAAGTATTGATTTAGATCTTAATTTTCGTAGCATACTAGTGTTTGTTTTGATCTCACGTGGTTGCAAAGTTTATTATCTTTCTAGCAAATCTTGTCGTTTGGAGAAGGGTGAGAGTTCGGTTACATCAATCTCATCTCCATCAATACAACGAGTTTCTACTAACGTTTATCTTCATTTCAGGATCTACAAGTCAAGCTTGTTCCAAGCAAGAAAACGAACTCAAAGGGTTTCTTCTTCAAAGGTCCATCCCCTCATTAAAACTTAAAACTCTTGGTTACTTTGAGTGAGGCTTGTGATTTTCATCCACAAGCTTACTCCCCATTCATCACTTCTCAGCACTTTTCATCTCTGTTCGCTGTGCCCTCTTTCCAGTACATCTCATTCCCCTTTGCTGCCCTATATATCAGTCTCTTCATCACTGTTTGCAGCCCCAAAAAACTCAGCCATCAATCTTTGCTTTCGCTGCCTTCCAAACTCCGTCATCTCTTCAACTTGCACTCACTTTCCTCCAAACTTTGGTTGTCCTTTACCACTGCTTTTTGCAGCTTCTTTGTCAATTGTCCATGTGCCTCTCTCACCACTGTTAGCAGCCCACCGTTAATACCTTGCAGCACTGTCCATTGTCCCTTTTGTCCATCCTCCAAAGCCCTAAAAATCACAACAAACAATAAAAAACATTAAGCTTGTAAAAGTTAGTGTTAGTGTTTAGGCATTCTACTTCATGCATTGTTAGATCTTAGTTGGTTTTTGGGACATTCCATTTCATGCTTTGCATTTGTTAATTAGGCATTTTAGATCTCATTTTTTCTTTTGTCAAGATCTATTTTACTTCTATTTTTTCTCATGCTTTGCATTTCAATAGTTAGACTTGCATTCTCTTTTGGGGATTTTTCTAGTTCATTCTTAGTTTAGATCTCATTTTCCTAGTTAGCTTGTATTTTATTTCTTAGTCTTAGATTTATCTTAAGGCTTGTAGTTTCCGTTTTTAATCTCTTTTAAATTGAAAAGCTTGCATCCAAAAAATATTTGATCTTTACATTTCTAGGGTTAGTTTCAAGTTTTGATTATTTTATCTAATGCTTAATGGGTGCTTTTGAAGTGATCTATCTTGTGTAGGTATTTAGAAGGGAGAAACAAAGAACAAATCCAAGTTTGAAAAGACAAATCAAAGAAGGGAACATTTAAATTTCGAACCAAGGAAAAGACTTAAAGAGCAAGTTTCGAAGAAGATCAAATACAGAACCAAAAGAGAAGTTTGAACCAAGAAGACAACATTATATATACTCTCCTTTGTAAAAGCCATTAAGGGCTTATAAGTATCGTTTCCATAGTTGTTTTATTTCTCTCAAAAGACCTTACAAGGATCTCATTCCAAAGGAAAATTGTAATCAAGTTAATAAAAGTTCAAATGGAGGAGTCCTCCACTTTTGGGTTTTCTTCCCCATTTGAGGAAGAGTGTTGTGGTTGGTTAGCTTAGATCTTTCATTTCATGTTTTAGAATAGTCAAATATTTCATTTTCGTACTCTCTTCCAAGTTTTGACTTTAGGTAGTATCCTTGGAATTTCATCCCAGGGGCAGGACCACACAACTTTGTGGTTACTCCTCTTTCCCCGTTAGTTTCCTTGGTCGAAATTTCAGCTAGCTGGAAAGTTCTCAAGTGCTAGCGATTCTAGTGGTCAACCTTGTTCGGAGGAAGATCCCACCTTAGATTAAAATTTGTTTGGTAGAACATTAAATCTTGCTTTCAGTTATTTTCAAACACATAATTGTATCTTGTTATCTTATTTTTTTACCTTCAGCAGTCTAAGCTTCATAGTTATCTTTCACAACTGCTTCTACTTGCAATAAAATAAACAAAGCCTCTTGAACTTGGCTAAATCCAAGTCAAGAGCACTCTTTGTCGGAGAGCATTTTAAGACTTGCATTTTCCCCCCTGCATTAAGCATATTAGATTTAAAAAGTCTCTTAAACTTTGGTCTTAAGACTAAGTCAAGAGCGCTCTCTATCGGAGAGTTGAACTGTGCTCTTAATAAATAAAATACTTCAACTCACAATCCCCTTTAATTAATTTACTTTTGGTCGATTGTCCAACACCCGTATGCTCTGCCAACCTGCAAAGGTTGGACTAGTACTCAGAAAGGTGAAGGATCTGCTAAGCTTATAAGTGATAACCTAATTAAAACTTTACCCCAATCCAAAATCAGCGTCAAATCACTGAGGTTGCTTCCTGAAACAGGCGGTGCCAGGAATCCACTGTCAGACTCGAGGGCGGTTTAAACATTAGACACCTATCCTCTAAATCTGGGTGCTCTCGACCTATCATCTAAGAGGTTGCCAATATTTTTCCTGGTTAGGTTTACTCTTTTGATATCTTTGTTCTTAGCTTAATAATCAAAGACCACTAAAATTCACAATTTACCAAGATAATTTTCATAACGATCTC
Source organism: Larix kaempferi (assembly GCA_027924585.1). Classification (NCBI taxonomy): domain Eukaryota; kingdom Viridiplantae; phylum Streptophyta; class Pinopsida; order Pinales; family Pinaceae; genus Larix; species Larix kaempferi. The sequence continues at coordinate 2,478,926 of BSBM01000026.1, read as the reverse complement.
ACGAACAGCATTTTTTCAAGACCCACACATTCAGCATCACAATCTTTACTTTTCTTTGACTCCATAAGGCACTGGTTATTTCAAAGTTTATATCTCGATCAGGACCATTTGTCCTTGTGTTTATTTCATATTGTGAATGCTTTTATCTGATTATCTAGTCTTGAAGAACACTGTGATCTTGTCATCTCATTTAGCAACGTGGATTGCATTATTATCTTGTATTTTATCTCATTCATAAATTGGTTTCATCATAATAACTACTAAGTAACACACATCCGCATCATTTCACCAAAACACTTAAAAAACATAAGAACCTTAGTGAAACTCTTTATAGGGACTACCCCCCTTGGCTTCGTTAGGAGTTAGCCTAAACGAAGGAGCTGGGATTCAACTGACAATACCTAGCTCATTGCTTGCCCCCAAGGCCACACTCTCCCACTTGTAGTGAGGAGACAGCTTTTGAAAGATTTCTGCTGCCAGTGTGCAATTTGGCGGACAACAGAACCCACTGTCACCTCGATTCCTAACTCCTCCATTTAGACCCAACTCCCAAAGGTCAAGGGGGGTAATCCCTATTTACTAAGTTTTTTAAGACAATCAAGGTGTTGTGCTCAAATCGTGTTTTTCATCTCCCTGGTTATAACAACATATGGTAATTCTTTATTGATATCATCACATATATTTCTTTGAGGACTAATCGTGCAGGTCTTATCTGGCAACTCCAATCATTAAAGAAGGATTCTCGAGTCAATCCATTTGATTTTTCAGAAACACCCTCCATTGTTCAAGTACGTCCTTTTTTGTACTTTGGTGAGAATCGTTTATTTAACTTAACAGATCTCTCCTGGCAACTCCAATTGAAGAAAATAAGAAGTACTCTATAAGTTCAAGGCCAACTCAAGAAAGAAGATGATATAGCATCCTTTGATAAAACATGGATGTACCATCCTTGGTTCGATGTGTTGGATTTCTCATGCATTCCAGGATATCCACATCAATTGGATGTTGATAACGATGTGCCATTATCGAAGTTTCACGAATATGAGGATATAGCATCTATGCATATCATAATGTCCAGGGGATTTCTCCTGACATCCAACATAATATATGAGGATGTTCAAATGAAGGTATGTGTGGCATCTCTTGATTTATCGAATAACCCGAACGCTAGAAATTGGTATGAAGGACTTCCTCCTAAAAGGCTCCATTCACTTCGACATTTGATCGAGGAATTTACCAAAGAGTGGGGTCCTAATATGGATGAAGATTTAAGGAAGGGTTGGATTGACCATGTACTGGGAAAGACCCAGGAAGACATCCATGATCAAGATCGAGATGAAGAAATCAAAGAAGATGTTTTAGAGTTCAAAGATCCTGATAATCCGACCACTGCAGAAATGGAAGTCTGTTTTGCTCCTCTTAATTTGTCAAATTTCCCTGGAAAGTCGGATGAGTTACCAAAGACATTCTAGAATATGTTTCGAGATTATGATGATGGTGTTGAGGACCAAGTTTACAAGTTCATGACATTGGCTCCAGAATATGATTTTAAGGGAGAAGATGTCTACATGAGGTTATTTGTCCTTCACTTGGGAGGAAAGGCCCTTGCTTAGTTCACAAGCCTAGCCAAAGGATAAATATCTTCTTTTGTAGAATTGATAGAAATATTATGTAGCTACTGGGATCCAAAAAGATGTGACAAATGGGTGCCTCACATCGAGCGTGCAAAGAGCTTGTTCAGAAAGGAAAACATTGAAGAAGAACATAGTAGAGATGTGTTATCACCTATTTTGTACAAATAGTTGAACTTTCGATGAGCCGCCAGTTTATTGAACATGATTCATGTTCATCATCAGCATTCAGAAGTTCAGAAGTCAATTTCAGGGCAATTTTGCCCCTTTTGTAATAACTGCATGTTCATACCCCCATGGGGATTTTGTAAAATGTTGGTCTAAACGGGGTCCTTTTATAAAAGACTCGGCTATCCTTAGGTTTAGCCATTTGGGGGATACTCTAGAGTGTTTTTTCCTTAGGAATTATGCGCTACTCATCAGTGGCGTATAATCCCTGAGTTTTTCACTCAACCCTCCAAAGCTGGAGTATTTCCCATGGTGGTCAAAACCTAAGGTGGTTATTAGAGTCTTGTGTCTAGGATTTTTTACGTGTTAGCCACATCGATTGAGTCGTATGAATATGCACTAGGTCCCCTAGGAGTTTCGTTCCATTCTGACAAAAATATTTTTTTCATAAAATTAGACCATTTTTTAATGGTTTAATTAAAAAATTTCAAAAAGTGATAAAAGCCTCATCCGTAGGCGGAATTAAGCGTGGGGAGGTTCGTTTTGACGCTCAGAGCGCCCTCTTTACCCTAGCACCCTCGTTTGTCAGTTTCCGGGCAGTTACGTCACCCCAGGAGCAGTTTTGGCCAAAAATGCATCATTTTGGCTAAAAAAATGACAAAAGCACAAAGGACAAAAATTTAAAAAAAAGAAAAAAGTGACTAAATAAACTATGGAAAAGCATGGAGTACATTTTTGTAAACTGTACGATCACATTAAGTGATGTGTCACATAATTTCAAAAGTCAAAGTTTGATTTTTGGATAAAGTCGAATTTGTTTCACGTGGGCCTCCTTCACGAGTGGGAATCCTTGCCATGCTTAAGATTCGAATTGGAAAGGGTGGCTATGTGGTTTAGTAAGGTATATGAATACATTTATGTGATAAATCACATGTTACAAAATCAAAGGTGGATTTTAATTAAAGGAAAAGCGTGGCATCCCCCACGTGGGCAGCCTTCACGCATGAGAGCTCGTGCATGGGCGAGTGCTCCAACTCTAATATGGTGGGCGAATACATATACCAAGACTCATTTCTTATTAAATCAAAGGTCAAAAGTTGGATTCTTAAAATTAATGCACCCTCCTCGCTTCACGTGGGCTGCATTCCATAGCTCACGGATTGGTATATTTCACAGGTGTAGTGGGCGTTGTATTCCAAGTTGAGGGCGTTGAAGTCAAAGGAAGATGGGCGCCTTTGCTTAGTTGGAAGGCCACATCACCAGTCATACCTACCACAACTCGAGTCTACACTCCAAGTCCTTGGATTGATTGAAACTCGACTTCTCTTTGATTGGAATCGGCTCCTCTCTTTGCCAAGTTCGATTAGGGTGTTGGCACTTAGCTTTTGTATAAATAAGAGGCTTTTTTGGCTCTCATAGGATGGAGATTTGTGCAAAGAAACTCTGGAGATTTTTGTAAGCGATTTATATTTAATAAAGTTGTGACTTTGGAGGTCAATTTGTGGAGGCTTTTGGTGGCCATGCTTCATCTTGTAACGAGGTGACATTGTGTAATATTTTTGTACTTGAGATTATTGAGCATAGATTTATATTTCTAGAAGGCTAACAATCTAGCACATGCATCTATATATCTATGTTTTTCGCTTGAGTACATTGGTTTTGCAGGTGTTATCCAAGGATCAAGGTCTTTTGCAGGTGCATCTTCACTCTACTTGAGATCAAAGGCGTTTCAACTTGTTAAACCTTAGCAACAAGGAGATCTAAGCTCTTCCCATCAACTTTTTAAACAAAACTTTCAACTTGGTTCTAAGGGCTATCTTCTTCAAGCCATCAACTTTCTCCTTGAAATTTTGTCATTGATTGCTAGCCCTCTTCCTCTCACCCTAGTTCTATCCCTGCTATCTTTCTTTCCACCTCTGTTTTGCCATCTCTTCATTTAGCTCGCTGTCCCATCATTGTCATTACAGCCCTCTTTTACTGCCATCCTCTCTGTCTGCTGCTCCTTTTTATCCACTGCTGGCAGCTTTCTTCCATCTCCTTTTGCAGCCTACTGTCTTCTCCATTCTATTGGTTGCCCTTTCTACTCACTTCTTGACTGTCCCTTCTCTCTGCTGCCCATTGCCAGCACTCATTTTCTGCCTATTGTGTGCATTTTGCAGCAGTCCTTGTTCTCTGATTGGCTGCCTTCTTTATCCCTGTTTGGCTGTCTTCTCCATCCCTCATCCTCTCCCTCTCGTCCATTTTCAATTCTGCCCTAAGAAACAACAACAAAAAAACAAACACCATCTTTGTTAGTAGTTAGTTTGTTAAGAAGTTAGTAGTTAGATCCAAAAAATTTTGGCGTTTTTTAAATAGTGTCATGCTTTTAAAAAGTTAATACTTAGGCATTTTAGATCTCATATATTGCATTCATTTGATAAGATTTAGTTCTCTTAGTTTGTTAGTTGCATTGTTTTTCTTTAAAAGTTAGCTTTGTTAGTTTCATTCTTTGCATTTAGATCCTAATCTTGTTGTATGTTAGTTTGCATTATAAATCTCATTTTTAGATCTTAGTCTTTTTCAAAGTTTGCATCTCATCCAAAGCTTAACTTAGTTGCATTTTGGCATTAGATCTCAAGTTTCAATTTTTTTTGCAATCATAAATTTAGAAATAGTTCCAAGTTTGATTTTGTTTTGATTTGACTAATGCTCATGGGTGCTTGAAGTTAACTTTTGTTGTAGGTACTTGAGAAGAGATAAACCAACAAGAAGAAGAGTAAAACCCAAAGAGTAAAACTAAACCAATAAGAAGATCCAAATCAATGAAGAGGATGATAGCCATGAAGACATAAAACCACTCTCCTTTGTAAAAGTTATCAAGAGCTTCTTAGTTTTGTTCCAGTTTATTTCTTTCAAAGACCTTTCAAGGGCTTCATCCCCAAAGGCATTTGTAATCATTTAATAAAAGTTTCAAGTGGAGGAGGCCTCCACTTTTTGGTCTTCTTCCCCATTTGGGGAAGGGTGTTGGGTCTTGTGGTTTGATTTAGCTTAGATTTACGGTTTCATGCTCTTAGTTTAAAATTTACTTCAATAAGTCATTTTGTTTATATTCCATATTTACTTACCCCCATGCTCTCCCGAGTAGGGTCTTGGACCTGAAAGAGATTCTTGGGTAGTTTAGCTTTATTTCTCGTTTATTTTTATCTTGCTTCTCTTCCAAAGCCTTCAGCCGGAAGTTGTATCCTTGAGACTTCGTCTCAAGGGCAGGACCACATAATTTGTGGTTACTCTTCCCTCCCCGTCGGTTTCCTTGGCAGAGCTTTCAGCTAGCTGGAAGTTCTCAAGTGCAGGCGGTTCTAGTGGTTGATCTTGTTCGGAGATCAATCCCACCTAGTAGAGTAAAGTTTGTGTGGTAGAACACTAGATTTATTTATCTTGCAAGCATTATTGTTAGTGGTAATTCATATCTTGTCGATCAATCTTATTATTTAGATCTACTTTCAATCTAAGATATACTGCTACTACAATTTTTCTGCTTCTTTAAAATAAACCAAAGTCTCTTGAACTTGGCCATAATCCAAGTCAAGAGCACCCTCTGTCGGAGGGCATCTTAGTTTTTTGCATCATCCCTGCATTAGGCATTTTAAGTTTAGTAAGTCTCTTGAACTGTGGTCATAAGACCGAGTCAAGAGCGCTCTCTGTCGGAGAGTTGAACAAGGTTTTCTAATAATAAAAATTTCCACTCATACACCCCTTAATTAATTTATCTTGGTTTTGTCCTACACCCGTATGCTCTGCCAACCGGAAACGGTTGGGCTAGTACTCAGAAAGGTGGAAGACTTGATAATTTACGATCGATAACTTAATTAAAATTTTTACCCAAAACCTCAACCAAGGCAAAATACTGTTCTTCCCACGAGAGGTGGTGCCGGGAATCCACTGTCAGACTCAAGGGCGGTTCAAACATTGGACACCTATCCTTTTGAATCTGGGTGCTTCCGACAGATCACTTAGGGTTGCCAGTATTTTCCTTGGGTAAGGTTCCACCATCTTTTGATACCTTTGGTCTTAGCCTAATAATCAAGAACATCTAAAACACTTAAAATTTACCAAGAACAATTGCAAAACGTCCTCACAAACAGTTACTTTCGACTTATTTTAGCATCACAAGTTTTATTTGACTCCATTTGGCACTGGTCTTTAATATTTATACATCTTTGAAATCTGGACCATATGTCCTTGTCATTTGCTTAATATCTATCTTGTGGATGCTTTACTTCAATTTCTAAGTCAAAGTATATTGTCATATTTTGAATTTGTATCTTGTGAATTTTGCAACGTGGATTGCGTGTTTAATTCTGTTCTTTTCATCATTTAAAAAACTCCTAAACAACACCCATCCGCATCACAACACAAAAAATATTTAAACACACAAAGAGCCTTAGACAACTCTTTAGTAGGGACTACCCCCCTTGGCTTCGTTAGGAGTTTTGCCTAAACGGAGGAGCTGGGATTCAGGTGACAGTACCTGGCTCATTGCTTGCCCCCAAGGCCACACCTCTCCCCACTTTCCAGTGAGGGAGACAGCTTTCAAAAGGTTTATGCTGCTGGTGTGCAGATTGGCAAACAACAAGATGATCACATGGTCTCGATCCCTAAAGAGCATGAAGTCGTCCTTTCTGAAGGAATCCAAAGTGAAGATCAGGTTTCAAAAGACTCTCTTGAAGAATCCATTGTTCAAGATCTGGTCGATGCTATCTTAAGCCTTATGCCCGAAGATGAAGATCATCCTGAAAATGAATATGATCGCGATGCAAGAAATGATGACCAAGAAGCCCTAGTTGAAGAAATTGAAGAACAAAAGGAAATGGTGAGTTCTCATATTATAGTTTCTTATATCTCGGGTTCGTTGGAAGAAAATACTATGATCCTTGAAGATGACAATTACTGGAATTTCATGGGTCCTCCGATATATGATCCTTCAAGACCTAGCAGTATTGTTATCGAGCCCTCTAGTTGCATGTATTTCAAAGAATAAGTCTTTCATCCTTTCCTACCATTCATGAAAGAAGAAGTTAGCATGGATCAAATATTGCTGAATCTTTATAGAGATCTAAGGCATCCAGGGTGCTTTAACATTTCAATTTCCATATCCCTCTTTCATTGTGCTGAGAAGCACTTTTTTATTTGTTTCCATAGGCTTGCACAAAAGATAAGATAATAGTTTCCATATGCATGTAATGATGGTAGTACAATTTGTTTCAGGTTTTAGCCAACACAACTCAAGCAACTAGGGGGATCATCCACAATCGGGACCAAACATCGGGGCAACCGAATAGAGTGATCAAGGTATCAAATCCAACTCACCTAAGCTTAGGAACCAACACCAATGGGTTCTCCTGGCCCAGAAGGATCAAGGCTTCAATAAGTTTTGTTTCGAACTCAGAGCGGAGATACAAACTAACAGGGATGTTATCCAACAAAGAGGCAAAAGTGGGAAGGTCCTCTATATCACAGGTTGAGGTGTAAGTTAGGTGAAAACCAGAAATGGGAGAGAACGGATGGATGGGGAAAGTGAAAGGTGATGCCAAAATTAGCAAGCCATAAAAGGTGGGAATGATCATGTCCACACTACTAAGAGGGTAAAACCAATGAGTATAAACAAGAGCTTTTAATCCTGAGTAATAATACCATTTAGATAATCATTAATAACCATATCCATATCATACATATAAATACCGCCAGATCATGACCACTAGATACTAAGTCAAGCTACTAAGATGACCAAAAGAGCAAGATAATCGTAACCAATGCACATCATATACCTGCTGGGCCATATACCTGTACCTGCTATCTGGATCATTAACCACTGGAAACACTACTGCTACATAAACTCTGGGCACTACACTGCTCTGTATGGAATATAAATGGTCACCTTGGTCATCAAATCTAAGGTCATGAGGTTCAGTCTTGGCATAAGGTTCACTATTGTCTGATCTGGGGTTGATCTGATATGTGAGTGATCATCAAAAATATTTCTCATCATAGGTTTGTTATCACATCTATGTTAGCTGGAGCTACCATGCTGTAGACTGTGCGACCGAGGACCGCACAGTACTTTTTTTCCAGATCAGAGATTCGATGCCTTCAGAGGAGGCACACAATTTTGTTTAGATCGCCCCGAGCAGATATATCAGAGGGGACAGATGGTTGTACAGTGGTACAGACATGTTACTTAGCATTTACCACAGGGTCACCCTTCCATGCCAAGCTTTGATATGAGCCCATTGAGACAGTTGCCTAGTCTTGTTTTGATTGAGACTATCACAGAGTATTGTTGGTTTACTATTTGTGCCTGGATTCAACAGAGATCCAGTTCAAAGACAGCCTCAGCAGCAGGTATATGGTGCGGCAGGTATTGCATTTGATGTATATTGCTCATGATTGTTGCTTAGACTTGTTTATACATGATAGTACACTAACTCTACATATGATGATTGATTTGGTGATCTAGCTATTTTTATGATATGTGATTGGGCCCTTGGTGATGTCAGTCCACCCCTTTCTAGTAGGCTCCTGTTATATGCACACCGGGTTACACCCCTACTCTTGGTATAGACTTGGTCATTTAGTCCCCCTAGGAAGCTGACTTTGGATCCACCTTCACTTTCTCCATCCATCCGACTCATACATGATTTTATTTCCCGACTTGGATTCCGATTTGTGACCTTGAGGATCCCTTTCCCCACTGATCTCTGAGTATGCCATGATTCCCTGTCTATTGTGCCTCGGCTCTTTAATGTGTGAGATGCACTCTCAAACCTGGGATTTGCTCCTGTCGGTTGCCCCCGATGTTGCAATGCAGTTAGGATTGTGTAGCCTCGCCGGGTGTTCCCCATTGGTCATCAAAGCATGTATTGCTCACCCCCATTACTTTGCAGTATGAGCACCATGATGATATCTATTGAGATATGTATGTAGCCCAAAAGGGCCCTGATGTAAATTGAAGAAATGAAGAAATGTAAAGCAAGCCAAGAAGGCTTTTTGTAAATGTAAAATCTAGCCAGAAAAGGGCTAAGTATGAAATTCATTGTAAAATCCATGCAATGTGTTTGTGAACACACATGGACACAGGTCAACCGTACATGTCAGCATTTGTAGTGGTTATTCCTCACCTAGTCCTATGGGGCAAGGAGGTGAGAGGGAGCAAGGGACAAGCTCAAGATTGTCCCCTAGAGTCTCAAGTTACGGTTTGTCGGACACCCAGTTTGGCGGCTCTAGAAAAGAACCTCACAGAGTCTTCGGGCACAGATGTGAGTTGTGAGATACTTGTTAGATGACTAGTGGTGGTTTCCCTGCACTATACCCATTTGTGAGGCACCACCCTTGCCCGTGTTCTGTCATGGTATACTTATCTCAGTGGACCCCGCTTTCCCGAGTTATCCAAAAGGTTACATGATCTTTATCCTTGTCACCCCTTATCCTTCGCCATGTATTCCACATCACCCAAAGTCAGCTAGGTGGTCAAGTCTATAGGTTGTGCATAGCAGTTGGGTCTTTTGGATGTGGTGAGCCCACCTTACCTGAGGCCTTGTATTTTCCGAGATTTAATGCAGTTTTTTATCACCCTATTATTGTCATATTGTTTAGTAATGTACTAAATTGTATAAGGAAGCCTTTCGCTTCATGATTGCATATAGGTATTCAGCTAGCACCATTGTTGACCAGATTTGACTTGGTCAAACTAGGTTAACCAAGCCAAAAATGGGCCCGAAAAAATGTTGCGACCGGAATTTCGATTTTGGTCAATTATTATCTACAGGGGACCCATATGAGCTTCCAAGTGACAGAATGCAAAAAGATCGAGGCGTTTGTGAGATTTTTAATTATTATTGGTCATTAATGACCAGTTTTAATTAAAAATCATGGCATTTGGGCAAATAATGCCTAAGTGATGGATCGGGGTCGTTCGAGTGGTCATTCCTACTATTTTGGGGGTCCACGATCACATTGCAGCAGACGGTTCAACAATCCGAGCACTTTAGATGTGTCAAAAGTCCAAATTACATCTTCAGCAGTATAAACCAGCAATAAAATACATGAAAAATAAAAAATTGACAAAGGCAACTATAGCAAAGGGTGAAAATCAATGGCTGGCAAATAAAAGGGTGGTTCCTAAGGTAAATTGGTAATATTTGACATGGTATTTGTACATTATGGGTCCCTCCATTGGGCCAGCTCACTACATGGGTCAAATTTCCCCATTGGGGGCGTTTTTCCTCCTTGGCATTTTCGATTTGATGGATGTATTGCATGTGGGACCTTGTTGTATTGAGTTGGGGGGATAAAACATCCCGTAGGCACCCCCCAACCTTGGATTATATGTTGTATGGACCCCACATGGGTCCCCCTTTCTCCACATGTGCGCTCTCCTTGGGCAATTCGCACCCCCATGAGGAGGCATCTCCTCCATTCGATTTGGTCATTGGGGATTAAATCTCAGCCCTCCATTTTGGGGGGAAACTTGTTTTGAGAGTGACCTTTCTCTATAAGAGAAGGCACTCACTCCATTGTAGAGCTCTCTTGGCATTGTTGAGACTTGATATAGAGATTTTTGAGAGACACTTCGACTGAGTTACTTGTGATATGGAGTGAAATCTATCTTGTGTTGATTGAGATCATATTTCTGATGCATTGTTGAGTTATTTGTGGTGTCCCCATCTCTCCTTGAGCATTTCGATTTGTAGGTGAAGCTAGCCACTAGAGGAAAACACAGCACTTGAGCCAGCAGCTCCTTGCTAGCGTTTCTCTTCGAGATTTCAACAGGGAAGTGAATTTGCATTGTTGCTATTTGCTTTACTCATCATTTGTCGCTCATTTGTTGGTCTATTTTTGTTATTTTCTATAGAAACTGATTTTATCTCTCTCTGGCAAGTACAAAAATGCATTGGCTCACTGGCTGCTCCAAAACGCAAAGGGGAAAACGCATTCTAGCTCAGCACTTGATCTTCGGGGTTTGTCTTCAGCATGGGGATATCTTCATCTTCATTATCCGGGTACAGAATCTCTTCTCGTTTCTCATTATCTCTCTTTCATTGTTGATGTTAAGCTGCAACCATTAAAGAAAACCCTAAAAATTGATAACTTAGTTTCCAACCGTTAAAACCTTTTTTTATTGTAAACCCACTTATTATTTGTGCTTAAACATATAAATCCAAAGTTTCAGATCCATTAGACTCCATTAACCCATAGTTTAGGCACTAGTCTACCTGGCAAAAATGCCCACTTGGGGCGTTTTTCTCTTCTGCTTGCTTAGGTCAAGTTTGGGGTTCTGGGTACTTTTGATTTGGGTTTTGGAAGTGATTATTTATGCTAATTATTCTCTGCCCTAGGTCCATTTGTCCACTACCTAACCCCTTTCCTAGGCAGTTTACTTCACTACCTCACTTCCAACTCAATTCACATCCTTAGACTATTTTCAGCCATCTCATCTTTAATCTAATCTACTCGATTCATCATTTCAACTGTTGGTCACGTTTCATTTAAGTATTTATTTCATCTGTGTGTCCAACCGGTGGCTGAAACTAGACTTAGGACCTGCTTACACTCATTCCTATCTTTAATTCTTTCTATTTCCTGGGATTTGTGTGTGTTTTGTCTCTCGACCTTCACCGGTTGAGCAGGGTCTCCCCCTGACTTGGCTACGTGCCTTGTCTAAAGTGACAGTAGCCTTGTCCGGTGTGACTTCCGTTCCCTGAACGGAGGACCTGGCTATTGTCGGTTACACCTTCCTAGCTGTTCACCTCTACCATCCCTGTTGGGACACCTACTACCAAACAGCTAGAGTTCATGTGATAACAAGGCTGATCTCATCAAAACTGTGTAAAGTCTCGGTTCAAAAATATAGAATGAACTGCTCTGCAATCATGGTAGCCTGGCTATTGTGGATGTGATAACAGCACCATAGGCTCAGGAAAAGTTAGCAAAAGAAATTTTTTTGCAGAAGAAGTCCAGAACAAGTACAACTAGGTGAGGACAGTATGAACTTTTGCAAGTGGGGTTGAACAGAACTTCCAAGCAAGGACAAATGGTACTCCAAGGAGAAGGTAGAGGAAAAATTTCCTCACCTCCTTCAATAAAAGCTTTTTGGGACCAAAATCCTCCAAAAATGGGGGGTGCGATCCGAAATGGATCAATCTATAATTTTTCATCTATTTTGGTGCTTTCTTGGTGGACTTGCTCACTTTGTCAAGTCTCACTTTGTAGATTTGGGGTCCAAAACCGTTCGAGGTTTGTTTTATAGTCAAAACGATGGTTTTTGGTATCAAAAGTTCATCGCTTATTCCATGGCCATTGACGCTATTCTACACTTCGAGACCTTTCTAATGGTCCAAGAATTGCCTCAATCAGAGTTCGTATGAGGAAGTTATGCCTCCCACAATTTGACCACCATGTACCGAGTGGATTCCACGTCAGTTCTCGTTTCTCACACATGTAGAGCTAGTCACTTGTGGAATTCCAAGAACATTCTAGAAGTTCCAAAACCCTAACCCTAATCAAGAGTTTGGGCATACAAAACACCCTAAGAACTAATCGTAGATGACTATTGGGCTATGTTAACTGGGCCACAAGGAAAAGGAGGTGTTCCATTCATATGATAGTATTGTACTTGTTATCACCTAAACTGTAGTTACCCCTGTGGATGTATCCATAAATGGATGGCAATAGGGAAGGGCAACTCAAAAGGTGCAACCACGATCACCTCGACCTCCAATAGATGGTTGTCACGCCAGTCGAGGCAACCTTCGCTTTATGTTATCTAGCATAGACAACAAAGGGGGAGACCCGATCTACTCCCGACAGGAGATAAAAACAAAGACACCAAATCAAGTTAATCCTAAGTGAAGTAAGGTGTATGGTTTATCCTAGACCTTAGGATGAAGTCACAAGACAAGTGAAGGGTTCAATGAGTGTAGCTTTGGTTCATTATTGATGTGAAAGTGACTTATAATATTTGAAGATAAGATCCAGGATTTGATGTACTAGTTCAATGTGAGAAAATCCACTGCCTTGGGAACTGTGTCCAATGGAGGGTAGTTTAGGGGTTGAATTGGGGCTAACTAGTACAAGTGACAAGCTTGATCATGAAGTATGATGACATCAAAGGGTTTAGTTCACCACACAAGGGTCAAACCACAAGTTAATCCAACAATCTAGGAAAGTCGAATTGACTTGGAGAGAGACCAGTGCCTTGGTAATTGGGATAATGGAGTCAAAGTAAAGTTAAGTTGTGGTTGATGAGTTCTGTTGCATGAGACAAGTGGGCAATTAAAGTCTTTATGGATGAATAGGTCTAGATCTAGAGATTCAAGGTTTGACCTAAGTGGACCACAATCCCTTAAAACAAGGAATGCTATCCCCTAGGCAAGATTTGACAAAGTGACCTACTAGACCTAGGTTTTGAATTATGCTCGTTCCAAATCCGTCAAAATCTCAAGTACCCACGTCCTAGAAGTGGACCAACTCACTTCTCCAAGGTGGTGCGACTTTACCCAAGGAGGCTAAAAAGTGGGATAAATCAATCAGGACAAGTCCAATGGCATCCAAACTTTAGATCCAAGTAGTTTAATCAAGTGAGAGTATGGATCTATAATTTCAAGGCAATCCGATGGCTAGATCTTTCTAGATCTGAGTTTTAAGATACCAAGTGGTCCAAAATGGGGATTAAATCCCTTAAAATGTGGAATAGGGCCCACAAGGTAGAAATCAGAAAAGTGACAACCTGGGGGTAGGTTATTGGATGTGTAGATCATGAAACAAGTGGGATCTCAACTACCCATCAACTAGATCTAGGGTAACTCACTTTCTCCAAGGAGTGCGACCTCACTTGGAGAGGCTAAGTTGGCTTGGGAAGGGGGTCAAATGGAAGCCAATCCTCACCAAACTATAGATCCGGGATGTCGTGGATACTATAGAGGTGGGTTTTTAATATTATACCCAACAACCCACTAGATCTTAGTAGATCTGAGAAAATGTAGCAATGAGGGTTTGAAATAATAAGGGTTTTATCAATTTATGAACTATGTCAATGGATTGGATCAAGATAAGAGAAACAAACCTGTGGATCTTACCTGGGTAACCTTGTAGATGCCTTGATGATGATGATCTATGCAAACCCGATCAATTTGAGAAGCTTTGAGGTAGTTTTCTATGAATTCGATTTAGTCCAAGAAGCCAATGCGCCCTCTGCACAAGAAACGTTAACAATATCAGATTTGATGCAATCAAGAGATAAGACTAATGCCACAAGAGAAGTAACAGAAAGATAGCATAGATCACAATGATACTAATGATAACCCCCTGATACAAGCAAATGCCAAGAAAGTCGATTTGAAGAAGCCTTGCAAAATCGCCCTTGTTGAAATCGCCCTCGTGTAGACAAGACAATGATTTCCAAAAAAGATAGATCTTACCATAAATTCCAAATGCTAGGTTGCAATAGACTTTCTAATCACCATCTAAGAACACCAGATGGAAAGGAGACCACAAGAATTTCCACAAGAAAGTTTTTCTATACCAATAATCCAAGAGCCAAAGACCCCTTACAATGAGAAGCTCTCTCCTTTAAATAGGAAGGAGAGGCATCAAAATCCTAACCACTTTTTGAATGAGTGGCTAAGATTAAAAGATACAAATGTCTAATCAATGGTTGAGATGAGCTCAAAAATAAAATACATGGATCACTCATAAAATATAACATAAGTGGACAAAATCGCCCTAGAAGAGGGGAATCCCACCAAATCATGATGACAAAATATAATAAGAAGCTTATGGTGGGTCCAAGGGGTAATTTTAGCCACCCTTGGTCAATCCCCATAGCACAATAATAATAAAATAGTCATCAATATACCAAATCGTGCCTCTATGGACAAATCGTAGGCCTCAAAAGACCTCAGAAATCATCAGAAAGTACCATAAGTGATGGATGAGGGTCCCAATGAAGCTGAAACTGCTGGAGGAGGTGTGGAAGACATCAATCCATCATCACTGATCATCCCATGCCAAAACATTGCCTCATTAGCCCAAATCAAATTCCTCAATAGCCATTTCTACCAATCCTGAAATGCCTCGGGAAGCGTGAAACTGCCCCAAACTGCCTCCTGGAGTTCCTGCACTGTCAAGGTGAGGGCACCAGTGTGTCCGGGAGGGCGGTAATATGGTAAAAACAAGTGGCTGGACCACCCCTTCCAAGTACAGCGCCCTAGGTCAACCAAATAAAAATCCTCTCTACTCTGACAGGGTCTCCGACAGACCAAAACTGCATTGGGTTAGCCTGTTGAGGCTCAATCATCACTGTAAGTGCTCGGAACTGAAAACAGACTGTCTCATTGGACTCAGAAGGTCCAAATCCATCCAAGATGTGTACTCATACACTATATGAGTCTCTGCATGATCATAAAATATATCTAATATACCGGAACAGGTGAAATAATAATAATTTGTAAATGATCAAATAATGTTGTAAACCATGAATCATCATCATAAACCTGTATCTGATGCATAGAATCATCATGTACATGTACATAGACCATATATCATCTATCCATATCATCACAAGGTCCAACCATCTCATGTCCTGTGGTTGACCTTGGTCAAACTATGTTTGACCAAGTCAACATGACCAAATATAACTCAGACTATCATCAGAAGCTGCTACATAGTGTCAAAGGTTAATGCATGCTCAACAACTTATTCAAATAGCAATTATAACACCAAGTAATCATTACTAGCGATCTAAATCCAAATATATAATGTCATTAATTATTATTATTACTCAGACTAGACTTTCAAGACCATACTCACTTCATAGCTGTGATCAATTTGCTAGTGAAGGGTGAAGGCTAAAATAACTGGCTAGGCTAAGGGATGACTTGATTGACTTAACACTGTGACACTTTGGAACAGGGAAAGGGAATACACACCATAGTATATATTGAATGAGCAACAACACAGGGAATGGCGGTGTCTCACAAATGGATGAGTTGTTCAAAGAGGGTTTATTCACCTTTAACAGATGCGCACAATCCATAATACAAATGAGGCCAGCAATAATTTAGATATAGCATTTAAGTTCCATTGATTTTTGGGCCTGAAGTTTCCATAGCCTTTGATCTATGTGTGTTTATAAACACATTGCATAGATTTACATTTATTTGAGGCTTTCTGCTACAGGTGTGTTTTTAAGGCACTTGTTTACCTGAGCACTTCTAGGTGTGTCACAGATAGCTTGTTTACCTAGGTATTTTACATTTCCAAAAGATATAACATTTTATTTTCATGGCCATTTTCATTTGGCATGCCTTTCATTCATGTGTGTTTAGAAACACATTGCATGAATGGGCTTTTCATACAAGATATAGCATTTCATTTTTCCAGATTTTGTATTCATGGCAGCACTAAAAGTTTCAGGTTTAGCCAACACAACTTTAGTGACTAGGGGGAATTCACAAGGAACTCCAACTCACCATAGGTAAGTTTTGTCACCAACTCAGAGCCGAGACACAATAAACAGGGAAGCTCATCCAATACAGAGGCTACAGTGGGGAAAAGATCCTCCATGTCACTAGTCAAGTAGTAAGTCAGGGTGATAAACTAAAAGGGTGGCAATGGATGGATGAAGACAATGAATAATGGAGCCAATACTAGCAAGCCAAGGTATGGTGGAATGATCACCTTTATTCTCCCTAAGGAGGGTAAAACCAATGAGTATGAATAGTGAACTTCTAAGTCTGAGTAGGGACAATATAATATATTTAATAAAATCAACCAGGTCCACATATCTATACGATCGCCAGATCATGACACTAAGTGCTAAGACATGCTATGAGAATAAATATAAAAGCAATATAACCATAACACAATGATATACCTGTTGAGTCATATACCTGAATGCTCATCATCTGAACCATCATCTGTCCTCTGAAACTGCTACTGCAACTCTGGGCACTACTGACTGCTCTGTACAAATGGTATAATGGCTACATCGGTCATCTCTCTGAGTGTCCTGAGACTCGGTCATGGCATGGGGAATATATACTGCTGTCCAAAATCTGATAGTGATCCAATATAGATGCTCATCTCAGCATCTCAAATGTAAGGGAACTGGCTGAATAGTGTACTGGAATCAAAAAAATAATGTATGGTAGCCCGGCTACTATATATGTGATAACAGTACTGTTCCATAGTGGAGCAACAACACGGGACTGGATATTAGAGCAGGACATAGGAGATAAGAGATCCTGTAGTAGCCATTCTGGCCACAAAGTCATAGGTAACTCCATAGAGAGTACCATTTCCTTTGTATTTGCATTCTTATATGAAAAGCAAGGTGTAGTACTCATTTGTGGTTGGGTTTTTCCCCATAGTGGGTTTTACCAGGATAAATCTTGTGTTATTTGTGTGGATTGTGTATGTTTTTTCTCTAGTTATGTTTTTTATAGTTCCAATTATTTAGCATTCAGTGGAAATAAGCTAATAAAAATAACTAAGTTGTAAGATCCATTGTGACGAATTGTGCTAGTGGAATATCCACGACAGTTTACGGATCAGTCGATCTATAATGAAGACCAACAACACTAAAATTCACAACTCTAGGAGCCAATATGCACATGGAGCCATTCACCCATGAAGCATACAAAGGAGTATGAAGAAAATGAGGACTTCAAGGGAGTGTATTTGGAATTACAGGGCCAACAAGAACAAGCAAACATGGACAACAAAGTTGATTACCATCTCTAAGATAGATTAATCTACAAGATCAGGAAGCATTTTGTGCCAAAGGAAAAAAGAGTATAGTTGATAAGGAAAGTGTCAAGATAAGACAAAAGGCTATGTCCACCGAGGCCTTCTCGATACTAACAGAGAGAAGGGAGTTGTCGGAAAAATGGTTATTGACCATTTCTAAACCATCTGGAAGAGAAATCCCTCTAATATGTCCAACAACCCGAACAACCTCCAACAAGTACCCCAAAGCATCTGTTGTCAACACATATAAGTATAGAGCCAAAGGGCATCCTTTCTTGATAGAGCAATGTAGAGTGATCCAAGGGGATAAATCCTTGTTAACAGCAACAAAGTCAGAGGAATTAGAGAACAAAGTGTTCACCATGCCAACACATAGAGGGACAAACCCCAAACACGTCAACATCTCTACAATGAACTACTAATCCACCCGATCATAAGCTTCTTGTCAAAATCAATCTTGAGCATCATGCACTGCTACCCAATCTCGCGAGCCCACTCCATAGCCTCCCAAGCTAAGACTACCATATCCAAAATGAATGTCCCCTACAGAAAACCTATATGCTCATGACGCACCACGTGCCTGGCCATTGCTCTCACCCTCAACGCCAAAGACTTGGCCATAATCTTATATCCTACTGAAAGGAGAGTGATGGGATGCCAACCGCCAATGGAATCATGTGCCCCATTCTTGGGGATTAGCTTAATCAGCTCCTAGTTAAGTGTATCTAAGAGGCAGCTTGAAGATAAAACTTCAGTTGCCTAGCTTCTTGGTTATTTGACATCTTGCCTAGACCCCAAGCGAAAGAAGATATAAGATTTCCATCAAGATCTAAAATGACCCTCCCACAAACCCCCTCGTACATGCTACCCCTAAATGGCACCGAATAAATTAATGTTTAGAGTGGATGGGATTTTTGTCATTTTTCTCCTTTATTTTTTCTCTTTTCTTCATTTTAGACATGTGCAGCTATAGTGACCAGTTCAGGGATGAACCATCATATGACAGCATATCGATCAAGTTCAAAGGCCGATTCGACATCCATACCCACTGAAGTTTGAACCGATTTGGCCTATTTTCAAAACACTAGATAGAATATGGTTGTGTTTCCAATTGAGGGAAGAAATCAACATGCATATACCTTAATAAGTGGTCATTTATTAAAAATAATACCATGGAAGTGATAGAAACATCAATAATATAGTAATAGTAAATACCCCAATAAAGAAATAATGACAAATCAACACACATTTTTTGACACGGGCATTTTAAATGCTTACAACAATAGTTATCCAATCTCCCTTCCCAGCTGGTTGTTTTCTCACATTGCAGTTGTCCATTGTAGGTTCACTGCTAACACAATAACACAACATGAAATGTGAGGAGTATTCCAAACACAAACCTTGCCTCAATTTAATAAACAGAACAGATTCCTTTCACAAGAAATACTTTTCTTAGGAAGGAAAAATATTTGTTGACAATTATTTATGAAACAAAAGAGAAAGGTAAATTACCGAAGACTTGTAAGCACAAAAAGAATGATACAAAAGAATATAATACCTTCTAATAGCAGACCAACAAAGGAAAACAATATAAAGACCCATAAGTCCTGAGGCCAAAAGTCCTGTATTAGCCTGAATTTCACAACATAAAATCTAAATTTAAGAGCAAACAATAAATTAGTTTTATAAGAAATACTATTATAAATCAAAGATGAATAGATATATCTACCAACCATGGAAACTTCTTGATTACATAGAGAAAAATTCAAAACTCAAACACATGAATGGGAAAATTCTTGCTCCAAGCAGAATCCTATCCAAGAAAATTGTTGCCTACTATCTGAATCAGAAATAATTTTTCTCCATGTTTTTCTTTTACTCTCAAATTTACAGATATTATTCAATAGTGATCCCAACAATCAGATGTTCACTGCAACTATCCTTTCTTTACACATGCAACTAGTACAGTAATTCAATTGGACATTTTTCTTAAATAACTAGTATTCCTTAACAACCACAAACAACTTACTAATAGACTTTTTATGGAACATACAAAGTACTAAATACATTAACCTAATGTAAAGACCTAACATTTGACTTGTTATCCCTCCAAAGCCATGTAAGACTTGGTTCTTACATATATCTCAATAACCAAGCAACCATTTGATCAAATGACTGCAATGTTTTGATTCGACCTTCCTAGAAGATCAACTTAAGAAACGAAAATACTTCCTATGCTCTACCTATATTTTATCCAAAGAACGAGTTGCCTCACATACAACATCTTTGAGACCTCATCATAGAAACTCCATTGCTTTTTAGAAAGGGCATTTCATACAAGTTTCAAGCCAAAGCCAAGAAGGGTATTTGGGACAATCTTTAATCATGATGTCTCAATTTAAAGAGTTTGAACATGCTAAATCACAAGAGAACCAACAAAATTTCATAGTAAGATAGTGGAGAATAATAAATATGTTTAACTGATGAACAACTATATTGTAAATGATGCTGAAGTGAGTTGCAAAAATTAAACTTTTAAAGAGACCATTAGTACAGAGCATTGCTATCCCTCTCTAGGGCATCCAACATAAGCTATGGGAAACTCCTAGCAATATCCTTGGAAATATAATCATTCAGTGTGATGTCGTTGTTTGGATGCTACAAACACTGCATTTAAATGGAATTTTGAGTGACATTCCATGGATGCATTATGTTACCTCCCAAACCTACACTTCAAATGTTACAAAGAATCCCTTTAACAAAATCAAACCCTAGCGGCACTTAGGAAGGTTGCCCATTGTCACCTTGGCAGCTCTTCCACTCATTTTAGGCCAGTTATTTACTAGCACGAGGAAGGAAACCCTAGAAAATAAATGTTTTTGGTATTTTTAGAATAAGATGGATGGTGGAATTTATCAAGACTAGTGCCTATCCAATTGAGTTATGGATTCAGGCTAGATTTAGAACAAGAAGGTTTGAATATGATCGATAAGACATTATTAAGCTATCATAGATATGCCATAAATAGTCCGAAACAGATTTTCAGAATATGCAAGAACAAAATGAGAGCCCTTAAGCAAGATGCACCATCACAACCATAAAATTATAGCCAACAAAAATGTGTAACCAATAAATAAAAAAAGGCAGCAACAGCCTCTCCAAACAATAGAATGACAGCAGCAAGATCCTTCAGTAATTCAAGATTACATCAAGGATTAGGGAGAGTTTAACAACTTCAACCCTAATCTCTCCTTTTGGGACAAATATGCCCTTCTACAAAGATTATTACAAAGCAAACCAATGGAAATTGTTGCAAAACCTTAATAATCCATGAAAAGAATAAAGAGATGATAGAACATCAACTTGAACCAATGCCTTTCTTCCTATTCTCCCAAAAGATATTCAACAAAGAACTTAGGAAATAAATTCCTCTTCCAACCATGCCTTTTACAAATGAGAATGGACTCCTTTTATAATGCTCACCTCCAACAACTCTCCTATAAAATACTATCTTTAAAAGGCCCTAGAATTCTCCTAAGGTGGAGCACACCCTTACTATTTTCCTTTTGATTGTATAAAATGCTTTGAATAGGTCATCTTTCTATTTCATGAGATCCTTTTAAAGCATGCATTTGTTCTTCATTTGAGGGTTTGACCATGTCACCAATGCCACATGGCATCTCCTCATGCAAAGAGCTTTCCTCCAAATATGTAGAAAATGCCTCGAACAAAATGTTCGCAGTCCAAATCCCTCTTCAAACATGAAACACATCTCCAAATATCTAGAAGTGCATCAAATAATGTGGCTTCAACCCCAAGGGACCTAGAAAGTCAAAAATGCCTCCAAATAAGGTGTTGCACGCCCTTACTATTTGCCTTTTGATTGCATAAAATGATTTGAATAGTTCCACATTGTCACTTGTCATCTTTCTATTTCATGAGATCCTTTTAAAGCATGCATTTGTTCTTCATTTGAGGGTTTGACCATGTCACCAATGCCACATGGCATATCCTCATGCAAAGAGCTTTTCTCTAAATATGTAGAAAATGCCTCGAACAAAATGTTCTCAGTCCAAATCCCTCTTCAAACATGAAACACACCACCAAATATCTAGAAGTGCATCAAATAATGTGGCTTCAACCCCAAGGGACCTAAAGGGTCAAAAATGCCTCAAAATATGTGAAACATGCCTTGAACAATGTGCCTTTACCCCAAAAGTCCTATTCAAAGGTGAAATAGACATCCAAATATGTGGAATCTCCTCCATTAGGGTATTTCTCACGCCTTCTTTCCTTCAACATGCTCTAGCAATCCCCTTGAAGAGGGAATTCAACATTAAGTGGGGCTTTGACCATGCCAAGTGCAATTTTAGTGCCATGTGCTACCTTTCCAAGTAGGGTGTTTCTCCTTTGTGCTCATTAACTCCCTGTCATTGCCACATGTCATGCTTTGAGCCTCCAACAAGAAAGGGAATTCCCACATTAGTAGGTGTTTCTCCAATTCATGGGTTCATCTTCCTCCTTCAGACCAACATTACTCCTTCACATCTTTGGCCTTTGCCCCAAATAATGAGTAGAATGATGTTTGAGCAAGATAGAACAAGTCACATAGCCTCCAAGTTTTCTCCTAGCAACCTGTCAATGTCATTGAACTCCACGGATTTGTCATGCTAGTGAGAGAACAAAGTCCATGAAAATGCAAATTAAGACATGCATTTTAAAGTGTAAACACATTCAAATTTATTTTATTATACCATTCAAGAGATCACAAATTGTTACAAATTTTGTTGTATTCAAACAACTTTTTTACTTCGTTTTGATGGACATAGATCATTTGAACAATGGAGTCTCATCTAATTCAAGTTTGAATCCACATTGAAACAACAACACCTTGCCTTGATTGTGCTATTGGGAAATTGCAAATGCAACTATTTTTTGGTAAATATTTGTATTAGGCAATTTCAAATCTCTCAGGAATCTCAGTTTCACTATGTTTTGAATCTCTCTTTTGAGCAAAGGTTCCCATACTATTTCTTAATTTTCCCATGCTAGGGCATACAGAATATCCTGGCTTCTTTGTGTTGAAAATGCAAAGGAGGCTTTGTATTTTTAAATCTAGCTTATCGATGGCCACTGAACACATTTTAGCCCTAGCAAAAGGGCGATATGATTCTTTCCTCTGTCATGTGGAGCATTATAGTTTTTCATGTGAAGGACTAAGCAGATGGTTTACTTCACTCAGCCTCTCACCTAGTTAACAAGGCACCTACTTGTCATCACTCTACTCCATCATTACTTCACTCCAGTGCATATCCAAAGGATCAAGGCGCATGGTCTCTTCATAGCAATTCGTCAACAGTTAAACCACAGGTGTCTTCACTTGGCTCCAGCACATCCTCTCCTAGGTCATTCAGCACGCATTGGATTTCTCTTTAAAGGGAAGAGGTCGCTATTGGTTTAGGGGTTGGATTTTCTTCAGTAGGAGCTCTCTCTCTCACATTTCTCTCCTTTTCTAGCTTCTATATTTTTGTGTAGGAAACATCATTGTAGCGGTTCCGTATATGTCTCTTTGGTGCAATCAGCCTTTTGATTTATGCAGAATAAAGCTTTTTTATGCTCGTATCCGACTCTCGTGATTTGATGGTATCATGATGTGTTTTTGTGCAATGATTTAGAAATTTTTAGCCTTTTATCTGGGTAGAATCTACCAATTATAAGCGCTTTCAGTCAATACTTTTTCATTTCTTTGAAGTGAACATTGAAGGGAATCACCGCAATTATATAAACTCATTTTTTGTTACCCATTTGGCTGTTTAATCACAGGCCAAAGATCTTTTATTGCTGCTTTTTTTGTGTGTTTTATTACAGATTTACAGGTTGAAGGCAGCAAAGAAAGAGTTAGGGACACCCCCCTAAGGTTGGCATGCACTAGAACAAACGGAGAGGAGTTCTGCTAGTGACATTTGGCAGTTTTCTCTTAGAAGCAGCACATATTTCTAATTACTGATCCAGAGAGTTATTCATACGTACATGCGTGCAGAAATTGGTGCTAACAGGGCCGTTACAATGCTCAAGGATAATCAGCTTTAGCAGTAGCTATTGGGTCCATTGGGTTAATTTTATGTCGTTCTTTGGAATTATATGATATAAACCATAGTAGCATAATTCGAGTACGAATACAGATACGATTCGATACGGAAAAAATATGTAATGAAAAAATCTAGTACGAATAAAATACGGAAGTAGACTGCTTATATATAATATTTTTTAATAGAGTATTCAAAAATATACTATAAATGTACATAGACATTTATATAATAAAATCAAATAGATTTAAAAAACAAAAAAACATATTTTCAACAACCTGCCATATGGCAAGTGTGAGTGACAGCAACTAGTTATTAATAATTATTTTAATAAGAAAGTATAAATTGAATGGTATTTATGTTTTATAGTGTTTAAGTTTGTTTTTTTTTAAATTGGTTTTCAAACTTTAATTTTCCATTATTAAGAATCCGTATTCGTATTACACTTGCACCGAATATTCGGCGAATTCGAATTTGTTCCGAATTTCCGTACGTGAAATGCCAATACGGCTGAATTATGCTACTATGATATTAACTTTTATTATTTAATGGAGTTTTATGTCAGTCATTGTACTATTATGTTAGTTAATAAATTTTTATGTCAGTGAGCTGTACTTTCCTTAACGGAAATTTAATTATCCCACATGAGAAAGATAATGAACCAAAGGCGAATTTTCATTATAAAATAGCTCTTAGGCATTAGCGTAGATTTGTTTGGGTGAATGCTTGTATGGAAATCTGTGAAAGACCTTTTGGTAGCCAAGTACAGCATCCATACTGCCCTTGGATATTTGGGCCTGAGTTAGCAATCATACATTCTCAAGAAAGTTCTCCTTTGTTTTATGTATGGATGAAGAGTCTATTTTATCAGTAAAGTTTGTTAATATTTCTGCAATCTTGTTTACTGCCTTGTTTCCTAGTTTCTATAATCACTGTTACAATACTCTAAATTATTAATTTGCATAATTAAATTTATTGTTGTCATGCTAAATTTCCTCCTGTCACAATTAAATCTGCTTCTACTATCGCAATCTTCTTGTTATTTCGAGTAGATTTTGACTGTACTAGAGATCAGCTTGTTGTTACAGAGAAATCAGTTTGGTGTTGATGGACATGGATGAGTTGGGCCTGGCCTTTACAGAGGCATTTATAATTATTCTGCTTGTTTGTTCCATCCTTGGGTGTATAGAAGTGGGGCTCATAACAACTTTGGTGTCCAGTTTTGGTTCAAGGCCTCCACTTATAAACAACAATAACTTCTTTGACAACTTTTGCACCAAAAATCAAAGCAATGGAAACCAAAACCAGGGAGATTTTAATGCCTCCTCCAGACAGTTTTATGTCCACTTCTTCCACAACTCTTTCACCCCTCAAATTGTAGCGACTTTGCTCCCACAAACCTTGCATTACCTATCCAAATTTGGTGGAGATCCTAAAGAGTATCTTGTCCACACGTCGAAGCCTTGTCCCTCACCTGTACTAAAGTTCTTGCATGACAACATATCCTTGAAACTATTCCCATGATCCCTAACTGGGGATGCTGTCCATCACTTCTACCACATGCCTGAGGCATCTATCTACACCTTTAAGATTCTTGTCGTACAGTTTATCCAACATTTCAACTTTCCTAGACTTAATGAGTTAGGTCTTGCCACCTACAGCTTCCTTGGATTACTTTCAGCTTCAGCATGCTCTTTTCCATCTTTTGTGTCATTGTTTTGGAGATTGTTCTTGACAACATTGTGGGATTTGACTTCCCACTCTGATCATTCATGCATATGCTCCTTTAAATTTGTGGTTTCTTCACCAGTTCCAAAGAGTTTTGTGTGAAGGTGTTTTGGAGGCTATAGTTTTGAAGCAAGAATCTCCTTTTAGACTTGCACTGGTTCTGAAGAGGTTCACGTGAAAATATTTTGGTGGATACAGTTCTGCAAAAGACACTCCATTGTGAATTTGTCTACACCTTGTCATGGTCAAGATGTTGTCAGAGTTGGTCATCACTGTATTCCCTACCGAAATAAACACTGAGGGATTATTGTAATGTTTATTTGGCCATCATTTTTCTATTTACACATCTATCCCAAGTGTAAATTAAGCAGGGATGTTGGGATGCATTATTTACTTGGTCAAATATGTATCGACACCTTAAAGACTTCATTTGGTCACAAAGTTTTCATTTGTGCCAACTCTCCTTATTTGTGTCCCAAGTCAATCTTAACGGGGGGGTGTTGGAGATATGTTGGCTTGTGTCATACTCTATTTATGGGTGCCCTTGTAGCCCTGCTAGGTCGCATTTATATAGCCTGTCTGGTCAGCTTGTGACCACACTTGGTGTTAATTAGGTCCATGCCCATATGACTATATATATGAACCTCGAGGTCGTTACCTCATTTGTACACATCATGACACTTGACAAATCAATCTATATGAGCATAGCTTAAGGGACACTTATTGTGCTCGTGCATATCTTGTGCATTGGGTTATCTTTCTTATGATGTGTGATTATTGCATGCATTGGGTTTTATTATGCTAAACACATGTTAATGATATCCACTACCATTTCTAACATATATCTCCTTGCTTCTGGGCAAGAGCTTTATCAGCTTGCTTCTTAGAATGACATTAACACTCTGCCCTGTCTAAAGCCTGACTTTGGTAAAGAGTTTTGAACTGGTTATCCAACACATTAGTTGTCAGTCTACTGACTGGAGTCGCTGGTGTAGGAATAGGACAAAGCTTCATGTTGGGGAATGGCCAACATGGCACAAAAAAATGCATTAGGCAGATTCATATATCTCACTAAAAGGCCATCAACTGTGATTAATTCAAGATATCTGCCTATTCTAAATCAGCTATTCATTGTAGTTTGGAACATGCACAATGACTGGAGGTTCAGTCTTGGTCGCTGTAACCAAGCAGTCACATTTCCCAATCTGTCAGCAGGTGGATGTGTTTCAGACAAGGTGTTGATTGATGGTAACTCCTTTTTATATCATTTCTTCTTACAAGATAAATTTCCCAATCTAATAAAATGCTCGACTTTAAAGGCTATGGACCTTTCTTCCGTGTCTTCTCTTGGAATGTATGAATCAGCATAACAGTATATAGGACTAGGATTCTCAAATCACATATTTTTCAGAAAACTTGTCTAGATTTTCATTTTTACTAAAAAGCATGAAGTATCGCCATGGGCTGGCTACGTGGTTAAGAGTCCAACTTTTCCTCTTAGCTGATAAACGAATTCAATTTTTGGGAACAAATTAATAATACTGTAAAGAAAAAATTATATCAACTGCAAAACATGATTACAAAAGGCAAATTTAAACTGCTAAATCCATATAACTATTACAAGTTGTAGATTTCCATCTATAAACTTGAATTACAACAAAAACCCGGAAAGATGAAAGCAATTAACCCCTAAGAAGATCTTAATCTCCAATGTCTAGTTGCTGCTCTTGCCTCACAATTCAAAAATTATTGTTAAAATGTATTTTACTATTTCTTAATCTCTGCAATACTTGTCCTCTATTTTTTCTTATTTAAGCATATATTCCTCCTCTGTTGGGATTATTTAAGTAGTTCAGTCCTATTTACAATGTTGCAACTTGAGAGAGGTTCATAGTATCTGCAATCTAAGTTTTCAGCCTTGTTCAGGTACTGTGAAGGAAATGTACGAGTACTTATGTGCAGCTGTAGGTACACCGTACTTCAGAGAAAGTTTGCGGATACTGAAAGGAGATACTAGCTAGCATAAGAGAAAAAGACCATAAAACAAGCATTCATGTTAGTTGTGACCACTTCTAACCTCAGCGGATCTTTTTCGGAAATAGATACTAAGATACTCTCATCCAAGAGTCACTTGACAAAGCATGTAGTGTATGAGGTGCACTTCACTATCAGTGGATATCAACAAATTAAAATGAAAAAACTTTGAAAATCAGCAAAACTTACAAATATTCATGTTCAAGTTGGACTTACTTTTGAATGAAGAGAGATGCCGGTCATTATTTGTAGAAGGATCAGTGAACACGTAATAAAAAATATGTTGAGGGAGCATGATGCCGTTGGGGCATACGATATGTACATCAATATGATTCCACACACAGAAGCAGAATAGGCCGTTGTTGATACCATTATTGCTGGCGCCCGACTGATCAAGAAGCAAAGTTCAATGATAAGTAATTCATTATATCAGCTGTGATAAACAAAGCAAGAAGATGGAAAAGAAAATTCAACGGAAATTGCACATAAAGTAAACATTAAAAGGATTTTATCTTGTTAAACTTCCTCTGTGCTAGTTTAAAAAGGATATAATTGTGAGGAGAAAGGCCACTCGCGAGGTCAGAAAGTATTTCATCAAGTTTTAGCTTTAGAATGCTGCGGCAACTGAATAGAATGCCCGAATTAATAGGATCTAGACCTATTTTGGGAACCAAGAAGACCTTAAAAACAGAACAAAGCGTTTGTGCTCAGATTAGCTAGTTCTTTGATTTATTGTATACACAGGAGTGGAATTGAATTGCATCTGGAAACAATTTTCTAATAGAATTGGAAATGCTTCGTTGATTTCCTGAGTACTCATTCTTTTTAGTGTGTTGTGGAAGCTCTGTTAGGAGGCAAGGGCCCACCTTCTCTCGGCGATTTCCCAGTTAGATCATTAATTATTCTTTATCCATGAAAAGTTGGAGTGAAATTGAATCGCATTTCAAAAGGGTACAGTTAAGAAATCAATCTAGAGAATGAATGAGTGGAACTGTGTGTTGTAGAAAATGAATGATTGGAACTGTGTGTGTTGCATGAGGTAGGCAGAGACTGAGTTTTCATGTGATTTAAACGTTTTGAACAAAGGTGCATTCATAAGTGCATTTTCTTTTTACATCCGTGCACAGAATAGCAAAATTCCAAGCATACATATCAATTAGCAAGGCTGTGATTCTTCGTATTACCCCTCCCTACATAGGCAAGGAGTGCTAGCATATCCGCCTCAGCCCCAATCTCAAGAGAGTCTACAGCCTTGTGGAAAATTCCAACTATGGCTAAAACCTGAACTGCCGATTCTGCTCTGAATGCTGTAGTCATTTTGGGGACAGATGAATGATCTGACAAGTTCAAATTTTGAAGAGACTAAAATGAAAATTTATCATCCTCGCTTACGTAGCATATAAAACATACAAATGTCAGAGAGTAGAGATACTGAAAACAGAATCTGATCATGCCGTCAGAGCATGCACAGGCACAAAACTGGGAGAGGAGGAAGATTATTATATAGGTCGGGGGCATATTTGTGTGTGTATGTATTTAGAACAAAGTTTCTTCTTCCTTAAAAGCTAGAAACTACAATTTAGGACTCCTTTTCTCTCTTATATTTTCAGGAATCATGTTGAAACTTTACAGAAAAAGCCCACGTTTCAAGATGCATAACACTTCACTCATTATCTGAATGGACGACACATTTACGCTGTATTAATCTAACTTGGTAATTAAGATGAGGGACTGCACAAACAATATCATTATTTCACATTTCAACTGGCCAGTCTTAACAAGCCTGATAGTGCCTTCAATGATATTGGAATGTACCAGCATAAAATGGCGAACTAATCAAATACTGAGCTATCCATTTTATCATTTTGTAACTAAGCTCACAAGCAAGCTTATCAAATACCAATATTGAACAGGGAAGATGTTACCGGTGGCCAGCATCATCAGACATCCAGTGGTCATTCCACCAAGTGATGAACTTCACAACGCTGATAAGTTGAATAAGGAGAAATATCCTAACAAAAAGTTGATCGCAAATGAGATGATTAGATACCATTCTTATTGAAAACTAGCTACTCTGATAATATTAACAGAGAAGAATCAACAGGAATAAAAAGGCTAAAAACCACGATTGGAAGATACATGTAGAGTCTAGACCACCAATCTGAAAATACTCCAGGATGAAATGATCACAATAGATGCAAGCACATTTGATGATGCATACACGACTTTAGCTTTCATCCTTTCAAATGAGACATATTGAAGATGGCAATAAAGATGGATATGTATAATTCCCACTGCTAAAATCACTCTGACTTAAGAAGGCTTTCAACAATTTCCCAATGCAATGTAATGGAGTGTTTTAAAGAAATCTCAAATGGCATCTTCTACATGATAAAAGAGGCAGATTAGGAGCCTACCCTGCACCAAAGCGTGCAACTTCCCCTGAAACAGATATAAAGAAGACAGTTTAATATGGAGATTATCCTTAACAGTAAAATAGTATATATAACCTGACTCAAATGCAGATTCAAATTACAGATTATTCTATAAAACATCTTTCTTCCACGTTGACACAGAAAACCCTCAAGGGTGTCCAATAAAGAATCAAAACTATAAACCATTTATGCTATGTACAGGATTCTAGTACAAGAATACTAACCATATAGTTGAATAAAAGTGGACGGTAGAAGAAAAGGCATTATCAGGAACGAAATCCACATAAAGAATTTCAGAGGCCATAATCCTGAATGCCATGAAGCACGATATTCATACAACTTTGTTGTTCCAACTGTGGTGAGAAACATGATGAAATGAAATATCTGGATTTCTGTCAAGGCTCGCTTATGTTCTGGATATGCAGTTAGTAATTGCTACAACTGGGCAACCCTTCCAATTATAAACTCAAAATATCTGATTTTTCTGAATGAATGAAGAAAAAACTTTATAATGGCGCTTTACATTTGGAAATACTGACATGGAATATTTACCGAGGAAAACTAATCCACATTGAGTGAATCACCAGATTCTAAGAAATAGACAAAAATCAGTGCCAAAAGATACAAAGCAGCCAAAGCTCACACGAAGAACCCCTTCTGTACCTAAGCAATCATGGCCACCTTGACAACCTTTCAGGTCTGCAGACACAAATGCATGAATTTTAAATAGTATGAAATAACTTGCCTTTCAGCACAAGTTGAGTCCTCGAAAATCACGTATGTTCATGCAAAGATGACCTGCAACTATTTCCTAGCAGTGCGATTGCATATGAAAGTATTTTCAAATGTTTTCAAGGAAAGGAATACTCCCCTTACAGTACAGAGACATTTCTGATCAGTGACAATGCATAATATGGCCATCAAAGATGTGCATCAAAGATCTATTAAAGATGTGCATCAAAGATCTACGCAGAATTCAGAGTACTAGTTGGCATTTATAACATATAAATTTTTATTATAGTAACAGGATTTTAACAGAATACAATTTGTGTTTAGATTTCTGGATTTGAACTGTGTTCTAATTTTTTATCCACCCATCATCAGACTAACCAAATCAAGCTATGATACAATTTTGCATATCAAATGCCTATCAAAGTTTGCCAATAAAATTGAAATTTTACCCTTGAAGTTGGGCATGTTAAAACTCAATAGCATCACTGTCTGGATCAAAATGTATAAAGATGGATGCACTATATAAAGTTGTGCTTGCTAGTCTGAGGGTTGTATGTGATCCTCATACATCGTCCATGGAAATATTTGGCATGCTGATTCCTATCTATGCTTATGAATTCTTAAAATAATTCTTTTGCAGCATGTCCTTGTATGCAGTAATGAATACATCTGTTTATGCATCCGTAGCATGTCTTTGATAGCATTCAAAGATTTCTTTAATGTCGGAATCCTAAAGAGACATAGTGTAAGGCTTAGCCTTGGGAGGCTTCTGGCACCTCCATCGCACAATTACCATGGTGGTCACTAGCTGGCATGGACAGACATGACATAAGGTTGATGGTTAGATGAGTTGGTTTTGGGGTGCTTTGGCCCATCGGCAAGGCACACCATGGATATGTCATGTGCCCTTGTACAAAGGCAAGGCACACCATAGATAGTGGCAGCTTGCATTAGTTGGACAGACCAAAAGAAGCTTGGAGGAAACTTGGTGAAGCAGAGAAGTTTGTGATGGGCAACCTCATCCATAGGCATGCAATATGCATGACAAATGAAGTGGCAAGAAAAACTGATTGGCTTACAGGTGACTTGGGAAGACTTGGTTGGATGCACATTGGTTGGGCAGATTAAGTGGGCACACTTGGTTGGATGCACGTTGGCTAGGAGCACTTGGACAGGAGCACTTGGATGCATGTTGGAAGGATGGATGATGGCTTCGTGCACTTTTGGGGGCAACCTTCTTGAGCATACTTGGGCACACTGGGCACAGCTTGCTGGATGCTCTTGTGACAGATGCAGATGCGATGGGTGCACCTGACGAGCACACTTGTAATAAACACAGATGCGAAGGGCACACTTGTTGGGTAGGCTTGTGAGGAACATGGATGTGATAGGTGCACTTGCCAGATAAGCTTGTGATCATGATCATGTGGCATAGCAAGCACAACAACATTGGAGATGGATGTTAGCAGACACATCATCTGGGCATAGTCGAGTTGCATGTGAACACTTGGGTTCATTTAGACTTGGAGGGCTTGCAAAATATTGGCAAGACTCATATATATAGTGGATGCCTCGAAGTGGCTAAGGCATTCATTCATTCTTGGCAAGTGATTGAAACACAAGTGCAAAGTTAGCTCTACGATTATGCTAATGGGTTTTGCAAAGTAGGGCAAGTTTGCAATGGCTGAGTGAAAAAGAAGTGAACAGAACCTGCAGAAGGCATGCCTGCGGTGGTTGTAGGGGTTGGATTGATAGTTTTGGACAAGAGGTGGATTTTATAATTGTATTCTATAAAAAGAACCATAGGCAGTTTGCCTAGCTCCTCTATTGTACACTATAACATACGTCATTTAATAAAGCTTAAGGCATCCCTCTTGGGTGGTGGTTACATAAGTGCCTTGTGTTTTCTTTGGTTGGATGAATGTTGTTATGTTTCCTGCAATGCATTGTGATGGCTAACTGTTATAATATTGGCTAAGTATAATTATTGATGGGGTGTTTTAAATGCCACAGTTGGACATGTGTTTGTTGTTGGATAACTTGGTTAAGTAGAAATAAAGTTGCACATCTAAAATTTGTAGTCTAAGCCTCTAAGGCAAAGTTATGGGCAGAACTTAGGTGAAGAGATGTAGTCTGGTTGTAGTAGACACAATTTAGTCAAGACTTTGTGACTAAGGCAAGATAGTGCCGCATGACCTCAAGTGTTGAAGCGAAGTTGGAAAACCCCAAGTTCAAAGAAAAAAATTCGGCACACTACAATTTCATCACAGTTGGTATCAAAGCTAAACAATGGTAAGCTACATTTCTCTTCACCATTGTCACTTCTGTGACAGTTGGTTTCAAACTAGTTTTGGGAACTCTTCTTCATGCATAGGTGAACTTAGAAGCAGGGCACAGACTTTAAGGAAATTTGGTAGGCAGTTACAAAGGGCAACCCGAAAGTTGCAATTACAGACTTGTGCCTGGGTGTAGCAGGCACCCAGGGTAATTCATTCACAAAAACCTTGGACAAATCGGCAAGCAACTACGAAGGAAAATCTAAGTGTCGACAATGCAAACTTTTGAGCTGAGCACAACAAGAAACTAGGACAGTCTATTCACAAGGTGAGTTCTTTTGTTGTTTTGGGCATAGGACTATGGCTACCAAGGATGCAGAGGCTACACTACAGAATGACATCAACACTAACCAAACAATGTTCAAGACCAGAATTGTGAAACTTAAAGAAAAGTGTTGAGGACATAGCATCCACACTTAGCATGCATGAGGAGAAGGAAAATTTGACCATCATGCACCAAGCTTATAATAAGGTAGTATCGGAGTGCCAAAAGACCGTAGATGCCCTTGCTGAGACATTAGTTCATAACATTGATGTGAATGAAAGACTACTGGTTATAGAAGACTTGTTGAAGTTTGTTGTTGGACAGGTCAAAGATCAAGAGGATGCAATTAACCTGTTGAAGCAAATTGCTTCCAATGAGAAAAGCTCATCGGTTCCTATGAGGATAAAGATCAAGGAACCATAACCATACAATGGTGCCCACAATGATAAGTTACTTGGTAACTTCTATTAGGATTATTACCCCCGATTTTGCATGGGTGTCCACATATGATTTTTATCACATTTTCAGTAGGGTTTACATGTTGATAGAGATTTAGATGGCATTTGGTTGATATGTGGACATTCATTGCACACATGTTGAGGTTGTTCCCCACTTGATGGAGTATTGCACATAGAACTATTTGATGGTTGAGGGTTTGACCCCTTGATGTATGGAAGCAACCTCTTGCACTTATTGACTTGTTCTGCATTCATTGATTTTCCTTTGATGAGAACCCACCCTTTGGAGGGTTGTTGACACACTCATCTAGGCCACATATTTTATGGGATGTTTTTGGAGGGGTGTCCTAGCTTTGGGAGAAGCTATCTTTTGATAGAGTGCCCATAATTGTGCCATCTCAATGCCATTAGATGCAGTGGATGCAGGACTTCCCAAAAGTGGTTATAATAGAAAATCCAATAAATATTGAGGAAGTTAGCATTTCCAAAATTGTTGTTTATAGAGTCGCACTGTATTTTTGTCATGCATGCCTTTGGGAGCCTTTTCTTGGAGAGCGTTCACCTTTTTTAGGAAGCACTCCCCCATTCAAGGCATTTTTCTTGGAGCGCTACCTTTGGAGAGCCTTTGGAGGCTAGGTTTGACTTCTTGTCATTATTCACCCTCATTTGATGGATACCCCCCCTTCTTGGGCCTTTCTTTTCTTAGATATTATACGTGTGGTTTTGGCCACCATATTTCATGGATGTTGTTAAAGTTTGTTAAGGTTTGTCGGAGCATTTTGATTTGTTTATTCCTCCCTAGGATAGATCTATTGGTTTATGGTTGAATAGGTGGTGTATTTTCAGCTCTTGGTTGTATGCCTTAGGATTCCATGCTTGATGAATATTATGCCCAAGTTAGTGTTGAAGTTATTCCCTTGTAGATCCTTGGGTGAATTCTAGTCTTCCTTGGATTTGGTGTAGACTGGCACTCAAACCCAAGATATCCTTGGATGTTAGTAAGCTCTTCATTACTATCCTTGATTGACCCCATTTTCCCATTTGATAAGACATTGGTATCCAATCCCTTCGTCACCATTATCTTTTACTTTCATTAACACATTGTTTTGCTAGTGTTACTCTTCAAATTCACCTTGCGCTTCATTACTAAACCCTAGTAATCCTATTTTAGGACTCCTCCCTTGAGATAGAGAAAAGATATCTTAAAGAGCAGAAGAGGGTTGGTAAGGTCAAAGTGGCCCCCTCTTAGTTATCCATAAGCCATCATTGATGTTAGGGCTTTAATCTCAAGATGTTGGTTTGTATGGTAACAGAGATGTTGAGCAATCCCTAAAGTAGATGAGTGGAAACTCAAATGGGATCAAGGTGAATGTTGTCACGATGTTCTTGACAAGTACCACGAAGCTCTGGTGGAGAAACAGAGCGAAGGACTTGGTAGTTGGGTGTAGTGTAGAAAAGACCAAAAACTAGGCAGAGATAAAAGAAGCCTTGAAGGCACAGTTTGGGCCAAAGAACCAGTCCTAGATCACATGGAAGAAGGATCCAAGCATATATCAGGGAGTTTTCAAGCCTTATGTTGGAGATTAAGGGCATGATGTAAATAGACGGGTTGTTCCATTTTATGAAAGAGTTACAACATTGGTTGCAAAGTGACCTGCGATGCCAAAATGTGCAAACCCTTGCAATAACCATCACCATAGCAGACAAGTTGTTGGGCTACAAGGCAGCGACAAAAGATGGTCCAAAGGGAGATGAGAATGCTCAAGGAGAGAAACAAGTTAACAAGAACAAGAAGAGAGGCAAGGCCAAGGAAAAACCATCTGGCAAGATTAACTAGGATAAGGTTGAGCAACTAGAAGCACCTAAGGAAAAAGGTAATCCCGTCTCTTGTTTCATTTGTGTGAAAGACCATTATGCAAACAATTGCCCATTAAAATAGAAGTTCCTGCTATGGAGCAAGTGGACAAACCTATTGGTGGGGTCTTGCAAGTCATAGGCATTGTGTTGGAAGACAAGCCTACAACAAGCCAAGAGCAAGATTTCACGAACTTTGCTATGTATTGACATAATTGAATGGTAGATCAGTACAAGCCATGGTATATAGTGAGGAAACCCATAATTTCATGAAGGAATATGTGGCAAGGGAGTCTGTGTTGCAGCTTGAGCCCTCATAGACTTCATTCAAAGTAGTGAACTTGGAAGTGGAGAAGGTGATTTGCACATCCAATGGAGTCACATTGAAACTTGGTGAGTGGAGTGGAACAATGAGTTTCACTATTGTTCCCATGGATGACTTTGAGTTTGTTTTGGGATAGGAGTTTGTGAGGAAGGTGAAGGCAGTGCCTATGTCTCATATGGACTGTTTGGTCATCATTTTAGATTGGGAACTGCATATCATCCCTATTGTAAGGAAACAACTTGTAAGTCACCAGTAGGATGATTGCCTTGAGCATGATCTCCACAGATAGTCAAGGCATTGAACACCCTTGCAGAAGAAGATGTGGATGTGTTGGGTTTGATGGACATACAATAGATAGATATTCGAAAGGATGTTTTGTATAGGCTTTGGTGAATAGAAATTCAGTAAAAGACTTGGAAGAAAGGTTCACTAAGATAGATGCCATAGTGGACACCACAGTGACTGTGGTTGCCAGAAATGTGGATGCTTGTCTTCGCAAGCAAGACATTCCATACATGGGTAGGAAGATGAAGGATTCGACCAAGGATGCCGGTGAAGAATTCGACTTGGATGGGGTGGGCTTGGAAATAGACCAAGATGGCTAAGTTGAGGAGAAAAGACCTTGGTATGTGAGAACTAAGGAAGTAGTTGAGCCATCTTTGTGCGCTCTAGGGATAGAATATTGTCAAGATTACCCATAAATCAAAGGATTGTTGGAAGAAGGAGAGGGTAAAATTGGTTTGTACATGCCTCTCATCATATATTTGGGTGAAAAGTATGGACATCTCTCAATTGAACCTAATGATTTGATTTTTGGATTACTTTGGATAAATTAGTGGCATGGTTGTTGGTAGTGGATTTGGTAGCCACTTTCCATTGATAGACCATGAGGCGGCTCACTACCTAGGAGCAGGCAATGGATCCTAACGTGCCTTGGAAAGGTGCCTTAAAAAATTCTTTTTGTGTTGCAATAGGTAACTGTTAAGATTTAATATGCTAAAACAGAAAATAGCAGCATTACATTCCATTTCACAATAATAGCATATACAGGATCACTGAAGAAACAACAAGTACAGCATAAACACAAGAGACAGAGATTTATCCTGGGAAACCCTCATGGGGTAGAAAACCCAGCAAAGCTTCCTCAATATAGATGACCAGCAATATACAAAGATGAAACCCTGAGACATGATCTTCTCCTCCACAATAGCAGACCTCTCCTCCACAAGTGCGCTATCCTCAAGTGAGTGAGTGTATCAAATGAGGCACACACCTCTTCTATTTATACACTACTCTGATATGTATTTTACACAAGTACATGTAGGCTCGTATTTAACCATTAGGTTAAATACCCCATTATAACTGACTGGGCCGACCCCCCACATGGTGGGTCTAATAACCCTAGTTACCACACCCAACTCGGAGGAATAAACATCTCCGGATTTATAGTATAATCACATCAGAGGTATGGAACATCTCCGGAATAAATAATATACAAATATAATATTCTTTGAAGTTACAATATTTCAACAGTAACATGACTGTGTTGAGGCAAAGTTGGTCACTTTTCCTTGGTTAATTGGAGTTATTAGGAAGACTGAAGCGTAGAAGGAAATGATTGATTTTGGACATATGAGGATATGCATTCTCATAGACTGGGTATGATAATTGGACTAGCTACCCAACTAGTTTAGGACTTGAGGGGATCCATTGTACAGATGCATGAAAAAATTGATTAAGTACAAAAGTAGTAAGTCAAAATTGTGCAGCACTAGGACAATTGCACAACCTTCTTTGTGGAGGTTGAGTTACCACAGCAGCAGAAAGCAATTGTAGAAGCAGTGGGTCGCGATCGCAATAGGAGATAACAACCACGAAAAAATGGCATCTAGGAGACATTGTGGATAGATTTGGGCAAATTTGCCTTGTTTAGAGGAAGTATTGGATAGTGATCAGTTGCACGAGTATTCTAGCAGTGACAATGTGGAGTGGTTGGAGAATCCAACCATAAATGGATGCACAAGTTTGAGAAGAAAACTTATAGCAAGTTCTTGTGGATGTTGTCGAGGACGACAACGACTTTTAGTGGGGGAGGATGTAAGGCCCTAGCCTTGAGAGGCTTCAAGCACCTCCATCACACGATCACCTTGGTGGTCATTGGCTAGCATGGACAGACATGACATAAGGTTGATGATTTGGATGAGTCAATTTTGGGGTGCCTTGGCCCATTTGCAAGGCACACTAAGGACATGTCAAGCAACCTTGCACAAAGGCAAGGCAC
The DNA here is from genome assembly GCA_027924585.1 of Larix kaempferi. Taxonomy (NCBI): domain Eukaryota; kingdom Viridiplantae; phylum Streptophyta; class Pinopsida; order Pinales; family Pinaceae; genus Larix; species Larix kaempferi. The sequence continues at coordinate 2,440,810 of BSBM01000026.1, read as the reverse complement.
ACCACAAATAGTGGTAGTTTGCATTAGTTGGAAAAACCAAGAGAAACTTGGAGGGAACTTGGTAAGTTAGAGAAGGATTCCTCCAATAACCTCTTCCATAGGCATGCACTATGCATGACGGACAAAGCAGAATGAAGAATTGATTGGCTTATAAGTAACTTGGGCAAACTCGGTTTAAGGCAAATTGGCTAAGAAAACTATGTGGGTTAACTTGGTTGGATGCACGTCGGCTAGGAGCACTTGGACATACGTCAAAAGGATAGATTTGGCTCCGTGCACTTGTGGGCACACTTGGGCACAAGACAACTAGGCACACTTGGAGGCACCTTACCGAAATCACTTCCTAAATGCACTTGGGAACAACATGCTAGATGCACTTGCAATGGACGCAGATGCGACGGATGCACCTGTCAAGCAAGCACGACCAATGTGGATGCAATGGGCGCACTTGTGGGCACTCGGGTATTGGATGAACTTGTGATCACGATCATGTGGCATAGCAGGCACAGTAACATTGGAGATGGATTATGTGGGCAGAGTCAAGTTGCATGCAAACACTTGGGTCCACTTAGACTTGGAGGGGCTTGCAAGAGTATGGAAAGACTCATATATACAGTGGATGCCTCAAAGTGGCTAAGGCATTCATTCATTCTTGACAAGTGATTGAGACACAAGTGCAAAGTGAGCTTTGCGATTATGCTAATGGGTCTTGCACAGTAGGGAAAATTTGCAATGGTTGAGTGAAAAAGAAGAAGTGAACAAGACTTGCAGGAGGCAGGCATGTAGTAGCTTCAAGGGTTGGATTGACAATTCTAGGAAAGAGGTTCCTTTTGTAATTGTAGTTTGTAAAAAGAGCTATAGACAGTTGGCCTAGCTCCTTTATTATACATTGTAATATACTTCATCTAATAAAGCTTAAGGCATCCACCTTGGGTGTCGATTGCACATGTGCCTTGTGTTATCTTTGGTTGGTTATGAGTTTTTATGTTTCCTGCGATGTATTGTAATGGCTAACTGTTATAATATTGGAATATTGGCTAAGTGTAGGTATTGTTCGGATGTTTTAAAGGCCACGGTTGGGCGTGTGCCTATAGTTGCATAACTTGGTTTAAGTAGAACTAAAGTTACACATCTAACATATTGTAGTCTAAGGCAAAGTTATGGGAAAACCTTAGACGAAGAGAGGCATAGTCCAATGCAGTAGGCACAGGTTGGTCAAGCCCCTACGGCCGAGGCAAGCAGTGTTGAAGCAATGTTGGGAAACCCCTAGATTCAAAGAAAAAAAATTGGGCGAACTGTAGGTCTGTGACACATAGTGAATGAAAATGCATTTGTTTTGGATATCATAATGCATCCCCTATATACTGCCATAGGGTGGTATGCGCAAATAAAGAGATTCAATGGGGGAATTTATATTATATCTTATATATATGCCTTGCTGTGATGGAAAAAACATTTAGGGAATTGTGCATCTAGAAGGATAGTTGCTTCAACAACTGCATTTGGAACCATTGGGTTCTAACTTCCGGTAGTACCATCACGACAATTATTTTTCTACGGAATCTACTCAGTCTTGAAAGTGCTAAATCCTTCGGTTGATGATCTTTCATATTAATTACCACTCTTAAGAGGGTAATATGTTGATAAAGGCCCGGTATTTTCAAGAGGGCAATTTATTTCATGAATCATGGGGCGAAAGAATATCTTCTTGCATGGAAGCTCTAGGGCACATTAGGTAGAAATGGAATTAAGTGTGTTGCTGCCTAAAACACACTTGACCGCGGGTAAGTCTCCCAACCGCTACTGTTCCTGAGGGAAACTATGAGTTAAGAACCCAATGTCACCTCGGTCCTAAACTCCTCCGTTTAGACCACAACTCCTGAAGGCCAAGGGGGGTAGTCCCTACTTACTAAGTTCTTTTTACAGTTTTTTTTTTTGGAGTTGTAAATTATCAAAAATTCGAATGAGAGTCAAACGTGCAATAATGCAAATTTTTCAATGACAAGCAAAACCTTTTATAATGAGCTAATGAAGATTGCAAGAGAGAAATAAACAATTAACCAACAAAACCAGTGTCGTCTCTACTCGGGCTATGGAGTCACAACAATCAATTAATCAAATACTTTTTCAAAGGATTAACTCATTCATTTAACCAAATATAACAAGAAATAATTATTTCCAGTAAATGAACAAATTAATGTAAAGTGCTTGCAATAAGATAATCAAAATGTCACATAAAGCATCAACTTGTAGAACATGAACAACTTAGTGAAATAAAGGTACATATAAAAAGATTAAGTTGTAAATGAAATGCTTTGGAAATGAAGTACTGAGAACAATAACAATAAAGTTGTACAAGTGGTATTGTAAATTTTATTATATTTTAGGTCTCTTTTTGACTTAGGGGATTAAGGTTTTGCTGCAATGAAACTAAACTAATCTATGTGTCTACCCCAAGAGACTATCTCCTTCGATTAGAGAGAGAATGTCGGGTGCTCAACTTGAGAACACAAGGTTCCCAACTAGCTACTTAGGTCAATCCTGAAACTTGTTGGGTGCTCAACTGGAGGACACAAAGTGCCACGAGGCGCCCCACAGCCTCTACCCCACTAGCTCCACAGGTCAAGCCTCTTTTTCTCTGTTCTAGTGAATATATATTTCTAGGTGCCTATTAGACTAGACAACACAAATATTTTCCCTTTCTTGTCACCCAAGATCGGTCAAACCGACGAGGGGAGAGAATACGGGGCAAAAACGGGGCTCAAGTAAATTTTAACCTTTTAAGCAAAAATTACAAAGCAATGCAAGCCAGGCACAATTTCACAAGGATGGGAAGAGTCTCTTCACTTGTGAGGTGCAGGAAAAAATAACAAAAAGGAGAAGGAAACTCTGGCCGATTTTTGCCAGAAAGTGCCAAAAAACACTTTCCGAGGACCTTATTTCACCAACACTCCATTCTATAAAATTGTAAGCCATCAGATCCTATTTTAAAAGGACTAAGAGGCATTTCTTCCAGCAAGCATTGTAAAAATTATTAAATGAGAGCAAGTGGGATACACAGCCGCCCACATCCCATCCCCCCTGGGGGATTCGCGTGTTCCTTTTTTCGTGGCGTGATTTTTTCTAACATTTTGTGCAGAGTGTATACTTGGATTAAGTAGTTAATTTTTGTGTTCTTTGAATTAAATAAATCCAATCTCGTTGCCACGAAGTATGCTCTCACCTCTACCCAAAGGCATTGTCGATTAGTGGAGGTTGATCAGAAAGTGACATATAGGTTCGACAAGTTTATTCTTTTTTTTATTCAAGTTATTGTTATTTAATTTCATATACTTCAACCACTAAAATTTGAACGAATATTCTGTTGTTTCTCGAAGTATGCTCTTTCCCCTTGCAGACACTGGTCTTGGGGAAACCAGAAAAGAGTGCAACAACTCATTAATTCTCAAACACTTAATAATAACTCACATTAATAAAATTAAGAACCCTCAAGATAGTGAAAATATGACACTCGAACATTGAGTAACGCATGGGGAAATTTCTGAAAAGAAGCGGGAACCACTGGAGAGTGACCTTAGGGTAGCGTTAAACTACATCCTTGTTAGTGTAGTGTTGAACACGCTCTCGAGACTTTGCTCCATCCCACACGTCTTTGTGAGGAGACACCTTTGCCCAATTTATGGACATTACTCCTTGTACCTCACGGTATATTGGGAGCTCCCATTTTCCCTTTAATAAACTCATCCTTAATAATCCCTAAAATTGACCAAGAACACAATTGCAAAACATTTACTTTTACAACAACATTCAATTTGACTCCACGGCAGTGGTCTGAGATATTGGTTATCTGCTTTTAATTATATCTTGTCGTGATATTTATATTCATATATGTTGTATAGTTATTTTATCTTGCAATAAGCCTTGATCAAATATTTAAATCCAAAAAAACTCCTAAATAACATTTTTCATCCAGAAGAACTAAGTAATTAAAGCTTTAGTAACATTAATAGGGTCTACCTGTTGAGCATGGTTGTCATTGATGAGAAGCAATTAATGACAAAGGTTGATGACATGAGTAGTTTGGGCATTAGGACACTAGGTGGTCCAAATGACCCATTCTGTGGTCATTTGTGGTCATGAAACCCACACACTTGGTTAATGTAGCCCATGCCCATGTGGATGGTTTGAAAACCCACACACATGATGTTGTTGAAGCCTTGTTAATGGCCATGCTCATGTTGGATCCCTCACCATCTTGCTAGGGTCATGATGATGGAGTTCTTGTAGCCATGAAGAAGCCTTTGAAGCCCATGGTAAGTTCCTTGATGACATGAAAGAGCCCTTACTTTGCCATGGATGCATAATGATGACATGGCAAACATTTGCACATTACACCTTGAACTAATGCAGTGGACATGGAAAACAAGGAAGAAAAATGGTATACAATATATATATATATACACATAATATATACCAAGTCGGCCTGCTTAATGAAATTTTGATTGACCAAATAAAAACTAATGATGAAGTCGGCCAACCCTCATACATTGTGTTATCACCTATTTTGTACAAATAGTTGAAACTCCATTGAGCCGCCAGTGTTGGAACACATCAGTGTTCACTGCCATAGTATCAGGGTTTTAGACGACAATAATTAGCCAATTTTGGCTAGCCAATTTTATTTTTCAGTCAGATTGACCATGGCCCCACAGGGTTTGTAATAAGTGTGCTGGTAGGATTTTTTGAGTGGCTCAGTCCCCCATGACTTGGTTAAGAAACTAAGGTATTCCAGGGAGTTTTTTCCCTTGTCAATTATGCTTTGCCTATAGTCGAGTTATAATCGACGAGGTTTTCTCCCACTTCCTCCAAAGCTAGAATGCCCAATTTTGAAAATTGAGCCTTGGAGGGGTTATTAGAGCACAACTGATGTATATAAGCCTATTATACACTGTTAGAATAGACTATGGTTATGTCCTAAGTCACTAGGACCTTAGAAAAAATTTCGAAAAAATTTTACCAGACGTGTTGGATTCAGTGTTTTTAATTTTTAATAAATTAATTAAATTAAGCCTATGGTTTAATTAATTAATTTCAATTTGTAATATGTCAGTCATACAAGGTCCATTTTCAGAGATTGAAGGCTCAAATCATAAGCCAAAAATCATTCATGACCCCCGGACCAGCTTACCCTAAGTTTCGGATGTCAATTCAGCCTCATAATTAATAATTTCTCAAAAAACTCATTTACAGAGAAATTATTGATTAAAATATTAAAAATGAATATTTTGGAGATAATCCAAATCTCTCCAAAATAAACCAAACTGAATAAAATAAAAGGCCAATTGACATGGCACTGGGAATTAATCAAGATTCCAATCATCTCAGTCATCATTCAGTTAACTATCCAGTCACCAGCAGTGATCTCCTTCAAGTGAATTCGCCCTCCTTCATCAAAAATTCGAATTGGGTGATGTGTCACTTGTTTAATGGGTTGTTGGGTTGCATTTATGCCTATGGTAGGCGCCCTCCTTATTGTGTGGCCACCTCATGGCTTGGCTCTTTGTATAACTCAAAGTAAATCCCTATATCCACTCACCTCAACTCCTTGAAAGCTCACGCATTACTCCCTTTAGCTCACACATATCCCTAAAAGATTCACATGTATTGCAAGGTGGAGGGGGTTTATTGGATGGTGAAGCTTCCTATGTGGGAGTGGGGGGCGCCTTGCCTAGGTGGAGGCCACCTCCCCACTCTCCATTCATTGCAAACTTGAGTTATGTGGTATGTTATCACTCCAAGCCACATATTGATTGGATTTGATTAGAATTTGGATTTTTGTCAAGTGTTATTGGCTCCCTTCAAGCCAAATTCGAATTAGGGTTTTAGCTTAGTAGTTTTGTATAAAGAGGATGCCTTATGGCACTCTTAGGATGGAATTTTGGTGCAACATTACTCTGCCCATTTTGTAAGAGCTCATAGCATTGGCTATTTTGGAATATAAAGAGACTTTGGAGGTCTACATGGTGTGCCCTAATTGTTAATGAGAAATGCTTCACATCTAAGGTGATTTTGTTCCTTATATTTTCTCATATCGTAAATGCTTGATCACTTCTTAGCTTAGATTTCTTTATTAAAAACGTAGGATGAACATTTGATGGTACTGTTACCAACTTTTTGTACCATAGTTGGATTATCTGAAGAGCCGCCATTTAACAAACATGATGAATGTTTGTACTCCAGTGTATCAGATGATCCAGCATTTGTGCCAAGCCAATTTTGGCTAGTCAGTTTTGTTTTTCAGTCAACATGACCATGGCCCCACGGGGTTTGTAATAAAGTGTGCTAGTAGGATTTTGAGTGTCTCGGTTCCCCATGACTTGATTAAGCAACTAAGGTATTCCAAGGAGTTTTTTCCCTTGTCAATTATACTTTGCCTGTAGCCGAGCTATAATCGATGAGGTTTTCTCCCGCTTCCTCAAAAGCTGGAATGCCTGATTTTGAAAATTTTAGCCATGGGGGGTTATTAGAGTCCAACTGATGTATATAAGCCTACTAGACACTATTAGAATAAGTTTTGGTCATGTCCTAGGTCCCTAGAACCCTCAGAAAAAATTTCGAAAAAATTTTACCGGGTCCTCTAGTTTTGGGTTTTTAATTATTTTTTAAATTTTAATAAATTTTTCCATAGTTTAAATGGAAAAATTTCAATTTGTAATATGTCAGTCATCCGGGATCCAAATTCAGTGATTGAAGGCTCCAACCTTAAGCCAAAAATCATTCATGATTCCCGGTCCAATTTATCCTAAGTTTCGGATGTCAATTCAGCCTCATAATTAATAATTTCTCAAAAAACCCAGTTACAGAGAAATTATTAACTAAAATATAAAAAAATTGAATATTTGGAGATAATCCAAAACTCTCCAAAATAATCCAAATGGATTAAAATAAAAGGCTAATTGACATGGCACCTGGCATTTATGAAGATTCCAATCAACTCAGTTGACATTCAGTTCAGTATCCAGTCACTGCAAGAAATCTCCTTCAAGTGAATTCGCCCTCCTTCCTCAAGAATTCGATTTGGTGATATGGCATCAATTTATTGGATGATTGAGTTGTATTAAACGCTATGGTGGGTGCCCTTGCCACCTCATGGGCTTGGCTCTATGCTAAACAGTAAACACATGTTCCACTTATTATGACTTGACTTGTCTCCCATAAAGCTCACGCATACATCCATTAAGCTCATGTCAATCTAGGGTATGGGCTCATCTATTTGGCATTGGAGCTCAAATTTTCATGTGGCAATCTTTTACTTGATGATGGAGTTTCCAAGGTGGAGATGAGGGGCGCCTTGCCAAGGTGGAGGCCACCTCCTCATCTCATTCAATGAGATTCGATTTGTTTGGTGGAGTTAACTCCAAAACTTGGCTTGACTTGGTGTTAATTGAGATCTAGATTGGCAATTCGAAATAGTGTCAAGTGCCATTGGCTCCATTCTATGCCAATTCGAATTAGGGTAGGGTGTGCTCTTGTTTTGTTATATAATGAAGCATTCTTTCCTCATTCCTAATGGATTGTTGATGCAAGAGAACTCTGCTGAGAATTGTAATATTGTTTTTGCTCATATTGGAATAAAAGATCAAGACTTTGGAGGTCCATGTGGTGTCAATTTTTGTGGTGAATTTGTCTAATGCATTGAGGTGATATCTTCCTAAAACCTTCCTCTTATTTGTGCAAGTGTTTCTTTCATCATTGCTAGCTTAAGAAGGCTATTTCTAGTCCATAGGAATAGTCATTTGTTGTATTCAAATTGATTATGTGTGTGATGTTTTCCAAAGATTTAAATGAGCAAGAACTATTCGGTTATACCAATGTTGATTTAGTCTTGGTTATCTAACATACTAGCACTTGATTTCACTTGTATGCTTGAGTGTGTTGGGGTTTTACAGGGATCGCCAAAGGTGAAGACAAGCGTGAGCTAGGTTGCATCTAGCTTGACTTCACAAGCAAAACTTTTTCACTAATCCATTTTTGTTCTACAGGATCTTCAAACTTCTTCAATCTTCCTCCAAAACCGAGCTACAAGGAGCTCTCTTTCTCACCCATCAAAGTTTCGAAGCTACATCTTTTAAACTCTTGGTTACTTTGAGTTAGGCTTGTGATCTTCATCCACAAGCTTACTCCCCATTCACCACTTCTCAGCACTCTTCATCTCTGTTCGTTGTGCCCTCTTCCCAGTCCATCTCATCTCTCTTTGCTGCCCTATATATCAGTCACTTTCATCTCTGATTTTGCCTCACTGTTTTTCTCTTTTACCTCTGATTTTTATTGTTTTCTCGCTGCCCTCTTTAGCACTGCTGGCAGCCACTTTCTCGCCTCTTTGGTTGACTGTTTTTCTTCTACTTTGCAGCCCTTGCTTCCCCTTTTGTCCTTTCCTCTTTCGCTTCTCCACTTCCTTAGCTTTTTCCCCCTTCTCGTTTTAGGCCTCTTCCATCTCTTTCTTTTCTCCTTGGGCTTGCTCCATTGCCTCCCTTTCGTCCATCTCCATTTGAGCCCTAAAACAACAAAACAAACAAAAATTGTTAAGTACTGTTTAGTGTTTAGATCTTATCCTTGGAATAGTTAGTAGTTAGTTGCATTTTCCATACTAGTTTCGATTAAAAAGAAAAAGTAAAAAGTTTAAGTGCTTAGAGTAGTTAGATTCATTTGTATCTTGTTAGTAGTTGGATCTTGCATTTCTCACTTTAGGCTTTGCATGTAGTTTACTACTTGATATCTTAAGTCTCATTGTTAAGTTAGGCTTGCATTGCTTATTTCAACTTTCTAGTTTAGATCTCAAGTTTGTTTCTTTTTTTCTTTTGATTAACAAGTAACGGGTGCCTTGAGTTGCATTTCTTTTGTGTAGGTACTTTGAATGAGAAGAAGGACTTGAAAAGACAAGATTCAAAGAAACAAGAAGAATTTTACCCAAAGAGAGCATCAAACAAACCGTGAGGATGATCCCAAACAAGAACACTTAACTCTCCTTTTGTAAAAAGCTCTTAAGAGCTCAATAAGCTTTCTTCTAGTTATTTCTTTCAAAGACCTTTCAAGGATTTTTCCTAAGGCAATTGTAACCCAAGTAATAAAAAGGCTAGGTGGGATAGTGCCTCCCACACTTAGTTTCTCCTTCCCCATTTGGGGAAGTTTGTTCATGCATGCTTTAGCTAGATTCATTTCAAGTTCTTAGATTAAAATTTACTTTCTGTATTTAGATTAATTCTCTTCCAAGTCTTGACTTGAGATAGTATCCTTGGGATTTCATCCCAAGGGCAGGGCCACATAGTTTTGTGGTTACTTCTCTTTCCCCATTAGACTCCTTGTCGAAACTCATCTAGCTAGAATTTCTCAAGGACTGGTGATTCTAGTGGTCACCTTGTTCGGAGGTTGATCCCACCTGTTTATTTCTCTTAGATTAGTTTAGTCTTGGCCGAATAGTTTGTTTCATCTTGTTGTAGAATGCTAGTTGTTCATCTTTGCAAGTGATATCTTTGTCTTTTATTTTCCCATCTTATTGAGCTATCACATGAGTTCATGCTTACAATTTGCTTCTATTTTAACAATGAACAAAGCCTCTTGAACTTGAAATAACCCAAGTCAAGAGCACTCTCTATCGGAGAGCATACTAGATTTTGCATTTCCCTCGCATTAGGCATTTCAATCAAACTAGTGTCTTGAACTTTGGTCAAGAGCGCTCTCTGTTGGAGAGTTGAACTGTGTGCTTTAATAAAAATAAAAATTTCAACTCACACCCCCATTAATTAATTTATCTTGGTTGTTATCTGACACCCGTATGCTCTGCCAACCTGAGAAGGTTGGGCTAGTACTCAGAAAGGTGTTGGATTCTGTTAATCTCATAAGTGAAAATCTAATAAAACTTTACCCCAACCAACGTGTCGGCGTTGATCTTTTCGAGAAATACTTTTAAGTGGGAGGTGTTGACGCCTGGTTCCACACCTAGGGAAAACGCAGCAGAAGTCTTCAAGCTGCTGGTGTGGCCTTGGGGGAAGTCAGAGTCAAGTGCTGTCACTTGGGACTCGACTCCTCCGTCTAGGCTTTCCTAGCGAATCCAAGGGGGTGGACCCTAAAAATAAAAACTAAGGTGTCTAATCTAGGAGTTAGAAAAAATATTTTTTGATAACCAAGATAAAAGCAACATATACTTATCTAAAGCAAAACAATCATTCATCAATACAACATTTGCTGCCATTCACTATTATCATCATTCATTCGCAACATTTGTCAATAACATGAAATAATAATATAGACCAGTGCCTTATAATGGAGTCGAAATAGATGCATGAGCAGAAAAGTAAATGTTGTGCCAGTGTTCTTGGTGTATTTTAAGATTAATGTGGAAGTGATCTTTTTATTATGGCAGGTGGGTTCCCAATATACGCAAGGTACGGGGGAACATGTCCGGAATTTTGATGTGTGGCTTCCCTCTCAAGCTTGGGATGAATCGGAGTCTCAAGGAGGTGTTCAGATGATGTACCAACGAGGGCAAGCCTAACGGTTTCCAAGAGGTCACTACTCAGTTTTGTCCCAAGCCTTCTGAGAAATTTCCCCATGACAACAAAATGTTCATGATGTGCCGGATTTTCACATAAAGGTTTTTTTATTCGGGGCGGTGTTAAATCCTATTACTAGTCATCTCCCCCTTTCTGATGTGTACCAACTGGATCAGACTGAGCTGCAAGTCGGCCACAGAGCATACGGGAGAAGATCTTGGTATTTTTTAGAAAAAATTTATGAACCAAAATTTTATCTTTTTTTTAAAACCCCAAGAGTTTCTTTTCAGGCACGTACTCGGGCAAGCCCTTGCACAGAAACCCTACTTCAAGAAAGCAAGGGGGGCGTTTGAGTTTGTAAAAAAAAAAATGATAAAACTACGTTTTGAGTGAACTTGTGGCCCGCCAGTGGAACAGACCAACAAGGTTGATTTTAATCCTAGTTTGATTTTATTGATTGCAGAAAAAGAAATCTAAACTAAAAAATTGCAAACCACGAAATTTGAGTCGACACAGTTTTCCCCCCTAGGGGGATGAAGTGTGGGCGCTTGGTTAGCCCACTTGGTCTCGTTTGATGCTTTAGTTACAATATGATAGAAGTGCCCCAGTCTTAAATCGACTTAGTGGCTTACAAAATAGAAGAGAAAAGTGACCGGTTCAGGAAATTTTCAAACTAGATGCTTCGGATGGCCTGGATCCTCAAAAATTGGCCAGCAATTCTCTCTACCTGCTCTTTAAATGCTGCAAACCAGCAAGCAATAGATCAGTAAAGATGCCCAAAAACACTTTAAGAGTGTCTTTGGAACACCTCCTAAAAAACCCAGAAAATACTAAGTGTAAAAACTAGTTAAAATGACGGAATTTAACCAAGTAAAACAAGCATTTGGGCCTTGTTACTTGGGATCTTTGCAAGCTTTTAAGGGCTGCAAATTATCAGCTCTTTAAATCAGCCAAATGAACTTTCAAATCAGATCTAACACTACTCCTCAAAACTTTTAAAGATTTGACTTTTTTACAAGTTGAGAAAAGTAAAATGCTAGATAAATGAAAAGATGTAATCTATTAAAGATGAACACTTTGTAAATGGAATAGATCAGACACTTAGAGTAATAAATCAGAATGTAAAGTTCAGATTGCAAACCACTATTACTCTTTCAAAAAGTAACCAGTAACCAAGGTGAAAGTATGAAGTAGAAGAGAAGGAGATATGGAGAGTTTTTATCAATTTATCAATTTTTTCCTTGAAGAAGCCTTGGAGCCTTCTTGGTGGAGAACTGAGGGGCTACGTCTGCAAAAAGATGTTAGAAAAGTAAAGGAAACAAACAAGATCCTCCACTCATCCACTTGAAATAACCTGCAAATCACATCAACTTGAAACCAAATGATCAAATCTAGAAATATACATATGAGAAATCAAAAGGAAAAGCTCATAAACAAATGACACATTTAAATCAGATCTCTACACTTGCATAGATAAAAGACTAAATAATAAACAAATTATCTAATCCTCCTTATAAATCAATACTGATCCTTCCCAAAGCTAGATTTAGATGCAAAAGAAAACAAGTAGCTCAAATACATGTTACCTCAATGAAAACCATGACATTCACCCACTCATCAAAAGCACTACACCAAGCTTGACCTCCAAAGTCTCTTTATTCATTAAGCAAAATGACAAGTACAAAATCGAATTACAAGTGCTAGCTCTAACTCCCAAACTCCAACTCTAGAAAATGGAGTGGGCAACCATGCTTAAATAGCCAAAGATGGAGAGAAATGGGTGGAATGAGTGGCATAACGCGTGGAGAAAATGGGGCTGCCTACTCCCATGTAATGGGCTGCCAAAATCAGCTAAAAATCAGCCATGTGACAACCCATAAACATAGCTGCAAATTCCATGATTGAAGGGGCCCAATTTTGGGAAATATGCCCCCCTCAAATGGGGAAGTAATCCCACTAATATTGCTGCCCGGAATCTTTCCAAAATCAGCTCTTACAACTCCTAAAACATAGCTGAAAAAATCAGTCCATAAATAACTCCCAAAATTTAATATTTTTATGAGTCATTTTTTCACCTTTTTTATTTTTTCATGACTTTTTTGGGTTTTTTGGCCATAAGTAAAAATTTAAGCACCAAAACATTAGGAAAAGTGGGTTTAGGGGTTAAGGGGGTGCTCTGAGTTAGAAAACGAGCACCCCTAAGGAAGAAAAGACCTGCAGACGCCACTTCAAGGCCAATTAAATTTTTTTTTAATTGAACCATTAAAAAAAATGGCTCAATTTACGGAAAAAATAAACTTCGCCGAAAATTAAAAAACAACCTAGGGGGACTTAGCACATGTCCATATGACTCAAAAATAACGCCTAGCATGTTCATATACATTGACCCATAGACTTTAACAACCCCCTAAGGCCCGTCAGCCTCCCCAGGGATTCCAGCTTTGGAGGAGCAGGAGAAAAACCCAAAAATTATGTTATTCACTAATGCAAGACATAATAACTAGGTGAAAAAACTCCTTGGAATACCTGACTTAGCCAAAAAGTCCTAGGGAATCAAGTCTTTTACAAAACACCATGCTAATACGTTTTATTACAAACCCCGCAGGGCCATGGACATGTGGAAAAAAGTTAAAACGGGGGCCCTTTAAAAGGCCAGCTGGATATCAAATCATCGAAAAAATAACATTGAAATGTTCAACTTTGTCCGCTCGCTTGATAGTCCATCTAAGTACAACTTAGCTGGCAACAGGAGGCAAAGATTCCTAAACCTGGTGGTGCCGGAAGTGTCGTTGTCAGGTTCGGGGTGGTTAAGTCATTGGACACTTACCTTTTGCAATCTGGATGGTTCCGACCTATCATCAGAGTGAAAGCCACTGAAAGTATCACTTTCCGGACTTTTGCTTATCTCTTTGTTCTTAGCCTAATAATCAAGACCACTAAAACCTTCTAATTTACCAAGATAATTTGCACAATGTTCTCACAAACAGTTACTAAGACTATATATTCAGCATCCCGCAGCACTACATTCAATCATTTTTTACTCCTTGGTCCAATGGATAAGGCACTGGTCTTTTAAATTATTTATCTATCTGTGGATGCTTTCATTTTACAAGTCTTTTTATACTGTCGAGCTTACATCTTGTTTGCAACATGGATTGCGTTTTATCTTGTGTTTACTATAAAGTTGTGGATCTTTCATTTTTCAAAACTTCTAAACAACACCCATCCGCATCATCTCACATAAAAAATATTAAAACACATTGAGCCATAGTAAACTCTTTGTAGGGACTACCCCCCTTGGCTTCGTTAGGAGTTAGCCTAAACGGAGGAGCTAGGATTTAGGTGACAGTACCTAGCTCATTGCTTGCCCCCAAGGCCACACTTCTCTCACTTGTAGTGAAGAGACAACTTTCGAAAGATTTATGCTGTTGGTGTGCATCTCGGCGGACAACAAGTATAATTTGTTCATTGATGATAGATTTTATGTGATTTAGAAGTGCAAACTGTAGTCGGCAATACTTATGCATCTTCTTATCCCATTTTGTTTAGTATACTAAGTTTTGATCAAAGTATTTTTATGAGTTGTGTATTGTGCAGATCTTCAAAGGGTAGAGTGGGGTTTGATTTTTCTCCTTGAATCCCTTTTCCTTGACTTGCTAAGCCTTCTCTTCCCTAGATCTTGTCTCTCCTAAGCTAGATCCTCCTCCTTTAGCTCTCAGCACTAGCTTTCAGTTTGTCTCCCTTGCTAGCTTTTGTTTCCTCTCAAGTTGGCCTTCCTTTCTCCCTTCGTTTTTCCCTTTAGTTTTTGCTCAACTCCCTCCTTTCATCTCCCCTCTTCAAGCCTCTTCTCTCCCTTTCGTTTCCCTCCTCCAACACCTCCTTTCCTTCTCTTTTCTCCCCTCATCTTTTGGCTCCCTTCCTCCATTTTGTTTTTTGCCTTTTGCTTCTTCTTTTCTTCCTTTCCATCCATCCATTAGGCTTCTTCTCCTTTTGCCTTTCTTTTCCTAAAAACACATAAAAGTAACAAAAGAATTGGTTAAGAGCTAGTTTCTTTAATTAAAAGTGAGTAGTTATACTTAGTTTCTTTTTTCTAGATCTCATCCTAGCTAGTGTTTGCATTGTTAGAATTTGCATTAGATCTCATTTAATTTCATTTTTGCAAGTTATAGATCTAAGTAGTTTCAATTTTCAATTTTTTATTTTAAAGCTAACATTAATAGGTGCCTTGAGTTGAATGAATTGTTTAGATACTTGAAGGAGAAAAGGATTCAAGAAATCTTGAAGCAAGAAGAGAAGAAAAGGATAAACCAAAGAGAGCATTGGAAAAACCAAGGAGATGATCCAAACCAAGATGACATGAACCAAAATCACTCTCCTTTGTAATAGCTCTTAAGAGCTTGTTTCAATTATTTTCTAAGTATTTTTCTCTCAAAGTCCTTTCAAGGGTGTTAATCCTAAAGGCATTTGTACTCTCATAATAAAAGCTTGCAACTAGGGTTTTTACACCCCCGCATTCTCTTCCCCCATTTGGGGAAGCCTTGTAGTCTTCTTTGCTTTGTTTGAGTTGTTAGTTAGTTTCCTTTTGTTGTAGAACACTAATCGTTAGATTAGTTCAATTTTGCAAGTAGTATATTAACTGTTAGAGCATTATTTTATCATTTGTTGAGCTATCAGTTTGTGTTCCCTTGTTTAAAATTTACAAATCTTTAAAAGGAACCAAGACTCTTGAACTTTGTCATAAGACGAAGTCAAGAGCACTCTCTATCGGAGAGCATATGTTTTGCACTTTTACTGCATTTTAACATATAGATTAGTCAAAGACTCTTGAACTTTGTCATAAGACGAAGTCAAGAGCACTCTCTGTCGGAGAGGTTCATTGTGCTTTTTAATAAAATACTTCCAACACACATTCCCCTTTTTTAAAATTTACTTCATTGCTTTCCACCACCAAATATGCAAATGCCCAACCTAGGTTGGATTACTCAGAATGGTGACTGGATCTATTAATCTCATAAGTGATAACCATAATAAAATATTTACCCCCATAACCAACGAACCAGCGTTGTTTCGAGAAATACTCAGGTAGTGGGCAAAGTCTTACTGGTGGCGCCATAAATTACCGTTGTCATAGAGTTCTAGCTTGCTGGTTAAGTTCCTTGGACACCTAGCCTAGAATACTGGACGGTCCGTCAAGTCACCAAGGGGAGCCACTGAAGGTATATTTTTCCGGATGGATTCATACCTTGCTTCTTTTAGCCTTAATAATCAAGAACACCTAAAATACTTCAAAATTTACCAAGAACAATTTCAAAACGATCTCACGAACATTTATTTTTGACTTGCACTTTTCAGCATCCCAAGCACCATTTGACTCCATAGGGCACTGGTCTCTGAAACTTACACGTATCACCTTCATATGGATCATATGTCCTTATCCTTTGCTTAAGTTCATCTTGTGGATGTTTATTTAATTCTCAAGTCATCATATATTGTTCATCTTGTAATCGTATTTTGTAATTGCAACGTGGATTGCGTATTTTACAGTGTTCTCATCACAAAAACTCCTAAACAACACCCATCTGCATCATTCCATCACTTAAAACATTAAAAAACAAGAGCCATAGAAAACTCTTTGTTAGGGACAACCCCCCTTGGCTTCGTTAGGAGTTAGCCTAAACGGAGGAGCTGGGATTCAGGTAACAGTACCTGGCTCATTGCTTGCCCCCAAGGTCACACCTTCCCCACTTGTAGTGAGGGAACAGCTTTCGAAAGATTTCTGCTGCTGGTGTGCATCTCGGCAGACAACACATTGCAATAAAAATAAATAAACATATGTTAGGTCGGCTCAGTAAAAAATCCAAGTTGGATCTATATAAATAACACCTCCACTCCATTCATTTTGCACACACCTTTTAAGAACTCTTCTCGGATTTTTGGATTGGTTTCTGAGGCAGCTACAGTGGAGGTTTCATCTCTGTATTTCGGGCAGCCACACATGAAATATTCTACCTCTGAAATTTGACCACTTCTGAGGCAAAAATTCGGTGGTTAGGCAGGGCTTGCTTAGATGATTTAGCTCTGTTTTTCGGGTATATGACAGCACTGAGACAACCGCAGTAATCAGTAGAAATACTCTCTAAAATTCGGGTCTAAGTATAGCAGACTGAGGCAGCCGCAGGCACAGTAAAGTGTGGACTGTTTTATAGTTACAATGGTATGATCCTCTTGGGTTGTCTTCTTCCTAATTCGGTGGTCTTTACTGAAGCTGTAGGATACAAAGGAGACATTTTCAGGTTGCAACAGTACTCATTTTTACAGTAGATTGAAGATCAAACTTGTGTACTGATAGACAACAGCAGCAAATGTATTTTTGAAGTTTGATTTTTGGGGTTTGTTAAGGCAGCCAAATTGAAGTCTGGTTATGTGATGACAGTTAAGAAATACAGTTGAACAATGAAGATTTGAAAGAGGACATCTAAAGACACAAATACAGATACAAGTATACTGAAGCACTCTACTCTGAGACAGTCATAGCACTATTACAAAGGCACTTACAGTGGCAGCCAAAGGAGTATGTACAAATGAAGGTCTGAACTAATTCAAGCAGGTATATGATCATCAGTCAATATTGAAGACATTTGTAATATTGGTTACAGTGTACAAGCCCTATTGAGACAACTCAGAACTCGAGCAAATTTTGAGAAGCTACAGCAATATCCAAGCAGCCTTGATTAAAATCTTGTTTAGATAAGAGATATGCATACACAGTGAAGATTTGCATACATTATGCCAGTGATGATATGTTTGATGAATACACAGTGATGTTCTACACAGGTATGACATATATGCTCAGAAAAATTTACTCAGTGATATACACAGTGACTTGATGATTATTCAGAGATATGTTCATAGATTTTCTCAGTACACAGTGACATGATTGCATGAGAAGACATTTGATATGAGAGCAGCTAACAGTGATGTGTGACAACTGTGTGACATGACAAAGATTGACAGTGACAGGTTGATGAAGAGCAGGTGTTGATGACTAGATTGAACAAGCAGAGAGTGATTGACCAACAGTACTTGATTAGCAGTGATGAGCAAAGTTGTTGAGCAGAGATTGACTAGGATGTAAAAATGTGTGTATGTAATACAAGCAGGGTCTTGTAGTCATTTTTCTTAGTAGGATCTAAGAAAAAGACCAAGCAGTGTCTTGGTTTGGAAGTTGGTGCTTTTGTATCAGTAGGTGTTGATTGACCTCACGGTTGTAGCCATTGATATAGAAAATTACAAAGATTATAACTTGTGTCTCTTGTGCTTTGTGTGATGTATTGATGTTGATAAATAACATGTGCTTAGTTTATTGATGAATATGATATTGATATAATTGTGAAATGATGATACAATATTGAAGAAAAAGTTGAAATTGTAGAAAGTGTAAGCTCACTGATTCACCCCCCCCCTCTCAATGAGTCATTGTGTCTAACAATTGGTATCAGAGCGAGGACCTTCAACATAAGCCTAACAAGCTTGAAGGAGATTAGTAGACACATTGGAAGCACAAACAGACAATGAAGTTCCAGTTTTTGATATGAAAGATTATTTTGGTTGGAGGAGCAAGATGAAGGCCTACTTGAAGAAATTCGGTGTTTGGGAAATTGTTGTGAACCCACCGGTTCAGACAAGCAAGAAGACAAAGGCAGCAATTGAGAAAGACAATAAAGTTGCATTGAAGTTTTTGATGGATGGACTCTCAAACCATATCAAAGAAAGCATTGGAAAGTATACTTCAACCAAGGATCTTTGGTTTAAGCTAGAAGAAGAATGCCAAAGGAGGAGTCAAAACATAGAAGAAGACACAAAAGTCAAGGATGAAAAGCAAGAAGAAAAGCATGCACAAGCTTCAGATACAAGTGAAGGTAAGCACTCTTCAATAGATGAAAATTCTGAATGTAATGATGATGAAGTTGTAGAAGATGAACAAGAATTCTTGTTGAAAGCCAATAAGGCATTTACATGCACACTGTTGGATGTTGATCTTAAATTCAATCCAAGACTCAAGAAGAAAATTTTGAGGTCATTTGAAAAATACAAAGAGGAGACAAAAGCATTGTTCATGAGTTTGAAGCTGAAGAACAAAAACTTGCAAGGTGAGTTAGAAGTTAAAAATCTTGAGGTCAAAAGGTTGAAGGATGAACTAGGAAAGACTGATGTGGATCCTAGAGAACTTGAAGAGACGAGATGGGTTAACCTTGACTTGAAGGTTCAATTGGAAGAGTACAAAAGAATTGAAGAAGTCTTGAAAAATCAGTTAGATGAGAAAGAGAAAATTTGTCAAAAGCTTGAAATGGAAATAGTTGAATTGAGGAAGAAGATTGAAAAATCAAACTATCATGAGAAGTTCAACAGCAACGGTCATGTTGGATAAATTATTGGATTGCCAAAGGTCTCCCCATGACAAAACTGGCCTTGGATATAAAAAGGTAGAAAACAATCTAGAAGAAGACAAGTGGTCTCCAAAGACTCCAGAAGTTGGTCCATCAATGAACAAGGATGCATCTCATGACAACAAAGATGTTGGTTGTTCAAGAACACATCAAGGAGCTTGGCCCAATCCTCAAAGCAAAGAAACAATTCCAATATGGAAACAAGGTACAAGGTATGAATATGGCTTCAATGGTTATTGTTACACTTGTAATGAATTTGGACACAGGGCATTGGATTGTAGATTCTATGAAAGAAGAAGTGTTGGAAGTCCCAACAACACGGTCAGATGTTGGAAATGTAACCATGTTGGCCATATTGCTGCAAATTGCCACACCATGAGATGTTACAATTGCTATGGCTTTGGTCACAAAGCCCAAGACTGTGCAAGTCCAAGAAAGCAACCTATGATGAGTCTCTCATACACATCAACTAGAAAAGCCAATGAACCAAGGAAGACAAATAATGATGAAGGAGCAAATGCTAAGACAAGTGCCAAGAAACAGGTATGGATGAAAAAGAATGTTGTGTTGAATGAAAATGAAGTTGATCAGTGGAAAGAAGATGGTTGCCATATGGCAAGCCATGCTTGAGGTCTTTCAAAGGCCTTAGCACACTTTGAGTTCATGGAGTTTGGAGGATGGACTCAAGGAAAATTGATGGTTACTCCAAGCAGTGGAACAAGTCCAAGGATCATGGTTACAATTGGCATGTTGATAGGGGGAGTATGGTTAGACAATAAAAAGCAAATGAAGTGTAGCAACATGGTGATGTTTGAAAAATTGCCCTTGATACATGCTTACCTTTTATGAATTTACTAGATGATTGTTGAGTGTACCAATGACTCTCTCTAGCTTTGGATATGATTGACAAAAAATGTATTCAGGAAACACCTGTTGTTGGACTTGTATTGGAAATATAGTTGAGCTGGTTATCAAAAATTTTATCATTGTATGAAGTTTGTTGTACCATTCACCGAGAAGACACCTATCAAATGTCTTGAGAAGAGCAGCTAGCAGCATCTAATCAGTAAGAAGTACTTGAACATGGTTGAAGATTGGCCTTGGTTGTTTTGAATGGCAATTATAAGACAACTGTGTTTATGGTGAAGCTAGACTGATCATTGATTGAAGATAGTCTTGGAGAAGCTTATTGCAGAACATGAAGAGAAGTGGTTGTTATGGCATGACAGTGCAGAAAATAAAGTGTCCAACAAATGGTATCCAATGAGCTGCAGAAGTCTTATGAAGAACGCTAACCTCAGATCTGAGCAGTATGGTGACTGAAGGAGAAGATACCCTAAACAAAAAATTACAATATGGAGTTTAGTGAAGGCTACAGGATTGGCAAATCATCTTCAACAGTTGGTTGTCTTGAAACTGGGGACAAAGTTCATAAGGCATCCGAAGTCACAGAATATCCAAAGGAGAAAGACAGTGGTAGTTGATGAAAATGTCTGATATCCGAAAGGCTTGCATCAAATATTTAAAGACACGTGAATTCTGATTTGGGTTACTAACTGAGGCAACCATACAAAAGCTTTTTCACATAGAGTCTGAAAACATAGCAGCAAGCACATGCATTTACTCAAATGTTACTAATCATATGAGCATTCTATAGACTGGTGGAGATGGTGACTCAAGCCTGGAGTGTTTCTACAGCCATCAACTAACCAGCAGGACTAAGTCATGATTTTACAGTAGCAGCATAAAACAACATACTAAAGACAATGATGTTTAAAGATTGAAATGAAGTATTCTGAGCATGTAATGATTAAAGATCAAATTGCCAATATTCTAAGGGGGGGCGGCTAGCAATATTTTTATGATGAGAGATGATGACATGTCTCCAAGTTCAGTACCTTTGTTGAGCAGTCACTACAACTAAGTGTACTATTTTGCAGACAACTTGTGTTAGCATTTGGTCATTAGATCTCAGTATTATTGAATCTATAAGGGCTGGAAGTTTCTGGACATTTGGAGCACACATTTCACTTTGATCTCAGTAAGTATTCAAGAAGACATTTTGATGGCTAAGTGTTTGGCCCTTTGTCATTAATGTCAAAGGGGGAGAGAAATTGAAGAGGTGTTGCCATCAATGACAAAGGGGGAATTTGTTGAGCATGGTTGTCATTGATGACAAGCCATTAATGACAAAGGTTGGTGACATGAGTGGTTTGGGCACTAGGACACTAGGTGGTCCAAATGACCCAGTCTGTGGTCATTTGTGGTCATGAAACCCACACACTTGGTTAATGTAGCCCATGCCCATGTAGATGGTTTGAAAACCCACACACATGATGTTGTTGAAGCATTGTTGAGGGCCATGCTCATGTTGGAGCCCTCACCATCTTGCTAGGGTCATGATGATGGAGTTCTTGTAGCCATGAAGAAGCCTTTGAAGTCCGTGGTAAGTTCCTTAGTGACATGAAAGAGCCCTTACTTTGCCATGGATGCATAATGATGACATGGCAAACATTTGCACATTACACCTTGAACTAATGCAGTGGACATGGCAAACAAGCAAGAAAAATGGTATATAATATGTATATATATACATAATATATACCAAGTCGACCTGCTTAATGAAATTTTGATTGACCAAATAAAAACTAATGATGAAGTCGGCCAGCACTCATACATTGCAATAAAAATATATAAAAATAAATAAACATATGCTAGGTCGGCTCAGTAAAAAATCCAAGTTGGATCTATATAAATAACACCTTCACTCCATTCATTTTACACACACTTTTTAAGAACTCTTCTCTGATTTTCGGATTAGTTTCTGAGGCAGCTACAGTGGAGGTTTCATCTCTGTATTTCGGGCAGCCACACATGAAATATTCTACCTCTGAAATTTGACCACTTCTGAGGAAAAAATTCGGTGGTTAGACAGGGCTTGCTTGGATGATTTAGCTCTGTTTTTCGGGTATATGACAGCACTGAGACAGCCGCAGTAATCAGCAGAAATACTCTCTGAAATTCGGGTCTGAGTATAGCAGACTGAGGCAGCCGCAGGCATAGTAAAGTGTGGATTGTTTTCAAGTTACAGAGGTCTAATCCTTTTGGGTTGTCTTCTTCCTAATTCGGTGGTCTTTACTGAAGCTTCTGTAGGATACAAAGGAGACATTTTCAGGTTGCAGCAGTACTCATTTTTACAGTGGATTGAAGATCAAACTTGTGTACTGATGGACAACAGCAGCAGATGTATTTTTTAAGTCTGATTTTTGGGGTTTGTTAAGGCAGCCAAATTGAAGTCTGGTTATGTGATGACAGTTAAGAAATACAGTTGAACAATGAAGATCTGAAAGAGGACATCTAAAGACACAGATACAGATACAAGTATACTGAAGCACTATACTCTGAGACAGTCATAGCACTATTACAAAGGCACTTACAGTGGCAGCCAAAGGAGTATGTACAAATGAAGGTCTGAACTAATTCAAGCAGGCATATGATCATCAGTCAATATTGAAGACATTTGTAATATTGGTTACAGTGTACAAGCCCTATTGGGACAACTCAGAACTTGAGCAAATTTTGAGAAGCTACAGCAATATCCAAGCAGCCTTGATTAAAATCTTGTTTAGATAAGAGATATGCATACACAGTGAAGATTTGCATACATGAAATAATGCATACATTATGCCAGTGATGATATGTTTGATGAATACACAGTGATGTTCTACACAGGTATGACATATATGCTCAGAAAAATTTACTCAGGGATATACACAGTGACTTGATGATCATTCAGAGATTTTCTCAGTACACAGTGAGATGATTGCATGAGAAGACATTTGATATGAGAGCAGCTAACAGTGATGTGTGACATGACAGAGATTGACAGTGACAGGTTGATGAAGAGCAGCTGTTGATGACTAGATTGAACAAGCAGAGAGTGATTGACCAGCAGTACTTGATTAGCAGTGATGAGCAAAGTTGTTGAGCAGAGATTGACTAGGACGTAAAAATTTGTGTATGTAATACAAGCAAGATCTTGTAGTCATTTTTCTTAGTAGGACCTAAGAAAAAGACCAAGTAGTGTCTTGGTTTGGAAGTTGGTGCTTCTGTATCAATAGGTGCTGATTGACCTCACGGTTGTAGCCGTTGAACCAAATATAGAAGATTACAAAGATTATACCTTGTGTCTCTTGTGCTTTGTGTGATGTATTGATGTTGATAAATAACATGTGCTTAGTTTATTGATGAATATGATATTGATATAATTGTGAAATGACGATACAAGATTGAAGAAAAAGTTGAAATTGTAGAAAGTGTAAGCTCACTGATTCAACCCCCCCTCTCAGTGAGTCATTGTGTCTAACACTACCCCCCTTGGCTTCGTTAGGAGTTAAGACTAAACGGAGGAGTCAAGATCAAGTGACATTACTTGTCTAAGACTTGCCCCCAAGGACGCACCTAGCACCTTGAAGATTTTTGTTGCGTTAACCCCAAGTGCTTAAGAGGCGGCAACATTTTGGCGCCGTTGCCGAAGATAAATCTTTTTATTCCTGGAGTTCAACTTACCCTTAGTTTCTTTTTGTTTTTACCTTTCTAATTGACCTAGACCAACAACTCTGAACTTTGAACTCGGTCCATCTGGCGACTCCACTGTCCATAAACCAATCAAGGTATTCGACAAGAAGAAACCCTATAGGCTTACTTGATTTCATTCTTGATCTCATAAAGGTTTATCGAAAGAGAACAAGTAAGCTAACTTCTTGTAGGATCCTTGAAAATATAGGATCCGAGTCTCTCTCGGACATCCATTTCCTTTTTAAAGAAAGTAGTGAAATTAATAATATGGCTACAGGTGATGCATACTTTAAACCCCTTGACTTCACTCAAATAGCAGGTCAACCACACACTCTACCCGACAAGGCTATCGAAAAGATTCCAACTTTCCAAGGGAACAATGCTATCAGTGTTGAAGTCCATCAAGGAAAAATTTCAAAGTGTTTCCTCAACTAGGTTAGAGATCCCACTCAAACACATGATGATGTCTATATGAAGCTTTTTGCTATGTCCTTAGAAGAAGATGCATGTGAATGGTACCTAGGCCTTGATGATAACTCCTATGCATCCTATAATGATTTCTTGAAAGGATTCAAGACAAGATGGGGAGTTAAGAAAGAACCTCGCCATTAACTAGCTGCTCTCCATACCATAAAGAGAAATGAAAATGAAACTATGGAAGAGTTTAACGAGAAGTTCAAAGATTTGGTGGCAAGCATTCATGTTGATTTCAAACCACCAGACAAGTCCATCATTGTTTACTATATGGAAGTCCTTAGTGGAGAAATGAGATACCAGTTAAGGGTAAAGAACCTGACACTCTAAAAAAGGCTCAAGAGTTGGCTATTAAAATTGATTTAAATATGCAATATTCAGGAAAATCAAATATTCCTGGATTCACGAGGGCTCTCGTGAATCCGCATGAATCAAAAGATAAAGCACCTAGTCATGATGTTCATGATAAGAAGATCAGAGACTTAACTGAGAAAATGGAAGCCATGGAGGCTAACTATGTTGATCAATTGAAAATAATGCAAAATAGAGTGATAAACATGGAAAGGAACACATCCAATCAAAAGAATTTTCCACATAAGGGAATTTGCGGTCAAAAGAAAAATCCTTATCAAGATAATAGTCCCCCTCATCAACTAGAATCAACTAATATGGTTGAAGAAGTCCCCCCTTACTGCAGACCCTGTGATGCATTTCATGAAGAATCCACCTACTACCAAGCATATCATATCAAAGAGCATGGATTCCCTGAAGTTAGTAATAATGACAAATTTTCAAGCGAGCCTAAATGCAAAAATGTTGTAGGACAAATTCACCATATTGAAAAAGAACATTGGAAACAAGCTCGGGATTATAGTCAAGAAAAAGACAACATTTCCAAGTACTTCGGTGTGAGGCCTCCACCCGAGCAGATCAAAGAAATGGCTAATGCTAGATTCAAAGGAGCTACCTATCAAAGAAAGGAGAAAGTTGGACCAGCAAAAAGAAAACCCAACAATCTGTGCCAAAAGTAATAAATTCCTCTGACGCCAGTGATATAAATGTTGATTTGGGTAATTGGTTTGGAAGTGCTAAAATGTTGATTCTTGTGACTCAAGTCCTCAAAATACCCCATCAAAAGGAAAATCTGATGAAAATCATAGATTCTCCTCTAGAAAGACTAGTTGAGATTCCCAAAGAAAAAGCTCTCCCTAATGATAATAAAGTTGTGGATGATCCCCCAGTTGTCTTACATACGAAAGATCCAAGCAAAGAAGACCATCCCCCCTTTTATATATCATTATTGATGAATAATCTCCTGGTACACAATTGTATATTAGATTCGGGGTCATCCTCGAACATAATGACTAGAAAGGTTATGGAACAAATGAATCTAAAAATAACTAGACCATACCAAAATGTCTGTGCCATGGATTCAAGAGTCAAGAGAAGTAGATGCGGTTGGTATCATCCTAAATATGCCAGCAAAGTTAGCAAAATACCCTTATATCCATCTAACTATGGATATTCTTGCTATAGACGTTCCTGACAAACGGGGTATGTTGTTGTCAAGAAAGTGGGTTGTCGATTTGGGAGGCTCCATACAAATGGACTGGACTTTTGCTACAGTACCTGCGTCAGAAAATTCACTTGTCAAGTTGCACAATGAAAAAGAACGAAGATATCATGTAGAAAATCGCAAACATCCTTCTAATGAGTACGTCTACAACATACATCACATGGGGAATTATGATATTTGTTCCACTTTCCTAGCCACAGTTAAGGAAAAGATAAAAAATGAAAAAATTGACGAAATCTGGAAAATGAATTTTGACAGGACACATTCTAGAGTAGGAAAAGGGGCAGGCATTGTTATCACCTCACCAAGCGGGAAGATTTTCAACTTTGCCTTCAGATTAGAATTTGAAGCAACTAACAATGTGGCTGAATATGAGGCACTTTTACTTGGTTTAGAGATTGCTAAGGATATGGGGATAAAAATGTTAAGTATAAAAGGCGACACAGACTTAGTAATCCTCCAAGTAAAAAATGAGTATGCATGCAAGTGTAAAAGGTTAAAAAGGTATAGAAATGTTGTTTGGGATACCTTGGAATTTTTTGATGCCTTGAATCTAATTGCGATCCCTAGAGATCATAATTGAATGGTAAATAGGTTAGCAGTTGCAGCTGCAACCCTAGAGCCTTCAGAGGAATTGTTAAATGGTAGCGGAACACTAGAGATTAATTTTAGACCATCCATTCCAGATAACATGGAGCATTGGAAAATATTCCAAAATGATGAACAAATCCTAAGATTCATTCACAATGTTGAAGAATTCTCCAATTTCAAAGTCAACTTTCAGGACGAGGGTAAAGAGTATCAGGGAGAGGGAAATCAGTTTGATATTCCAGTACCTCGTGGTTCCATGACCACGGAACAGATGTTTGATAGACAAGATCGACACAAGGTCAAGAAAGACACTCTAAAGCCTTGGGATTATATAGAAGTAAACATTGGAAATGATAAAAACCCAAGACTAATTAAAATAGGAAAAGGCACAAATGAAAAGGAAAGAAAAGACCTAATAAATCTTGTTAGGGAATATAGAGATGTGTTCGCATTTACATATGATGAGCTTAAAGCATATCGGGAGGATGTCTTTCAACACACTATACCCCTAAAACAAGAAGTGAAAGAAGTGAAGCCTTTTCGCCAGAAACTTAGGCAAATAAATCCTAAGTTGGCACCTATAGTAAAGAAGGAACTGGAAAAGATGTTGGTTGGTGGGATCATTGTGCCAACAAGGCATTCATCTTGGTGTTCCAACTTAGTCATAGTTCGAAAAAAGAATGGGCAAATAAGGATATGTATAGATTTCCGAAATCTTAATACATCATGCCTAAAAGATAACTACCCACTACCCAATATGGAAACCTTGCTGCAAAGAATAACAAGATCCCAAATGATGTCTTTCCTAGATGGATTTTCCGGTTACAATCAAGTTGTAATTCAGAAAGAAGATAGGCATAAAACTACTTTCACTACCCCCTGAGGTACTTTTGAGTATTTAAGGATGCCTTTTGGTTTGCTGAATGCCGATGCCACCTTTCAAAGGGCCATGGACTATGCATTCAAGGAGTTGATTGGGAAAATCATTGATATTTACCAGGATGACCTAACGGTTTTCTCTAAAGAAAGATCAAGTCACATAGGTCACCTCAAGCAAGTATTTGAAAAATGCAGAAAGTATGGTATTTCACTAAATCCATCCAAGTCAGTCTTAGGAGTGGACGATGGAAAGCTTCTAGGTCATATCATTTCAAAAGACGGTGTAAAAATAGATCCGGAAAGAATTGAAGCTATTAAACAGGTGCCCATCCCTAAAAATGTAAAAGCACTTCAATCCTTCAACGGACAAATTAATTTCGTAAGGAGGTTCATTCCAAACTTGGCAGAATTAATGAAACCAATGCAAAAGTTATTAAAGAAAGATGCTAAGTTTGAATGGACAAATGAAGGAAGAGAGGCTTTTAAAAATCTCAAAGAGGCCATTTCTAAGTCTCCAGTCTTAATCAGCCCAGATTATTCCAAGGATTTCCAAATATTTTCTTTCGCCTTAGAAGATACCATTGCGAGGGTTTTGCTCCAGAAAAATAATGAGGGTTTTGAGCAACCCATCGCATTCATGAGCAGAACCTTGCAAGAGTCAAAGTTGAAGTACACTACCATGGAAAAGCAGGCTTACACCTTGGTGAAGTCCCTAAAGCATTTCAGGACTTATGCTGGTTATTCGAAAATCTGTGTCCCCCATCCAGTCGTACAAGATATTTTATCTCGGCAAGATTGCCTAGGAATAAGGGGAAAGTGGGTCTCAAAAATTCAAGAGTATGACTTAGAAATTAGACCCACTAAGTTAATCAAAGGTCAAGGGCTAGCTAAGATGATGACAGAAGGAAATAAGAAGGTTTTGGGAATGGTATGTCAGAATAACGAGTCAAGTCAGCAGAGCTACAGCGTTTAGAACAACATCAATGGTATACAGACATCACCTTTTTCCTAGAAAGCCTCACTTGCCCAGATCATCTAGTTGGCCATAAAAGAAGAGCATTAAGGTTAAAATCCACTAAGTATTGTATCACTCAAAATGGATTGGGTTGGAAGAACCCTGATGGGATAATACTTAGGTGCATTGATGAGCCAGATTCTAAGAGGCTTTTGGCTGAGTTTCATTCAGGATTTTGTGGAGGGCACTTTGCAGCGGATACAACATCCCACAAAATTCTTAGAGCAGGTTACTATTGGCCCGATTTGTTCACACGTTTGTTAGATGCTGCCCCCAATGCTGGTTGTTCACTGGGAAGCAAAAGTTGTCATCCTTGCCCCTTCAGCCAATAGTGGTCCAAGCCCTTTTCCAACAATCGGGGTTCGATTTCATTGGTAAGTTTAAGGATAATTCAAGTAATGGATATTCTTGGATCCTTGCGGCAACTGATTATTTCACCAAGTGGGTAGAAGCAATACCAACCAAGAAGGCAACCGATAAAGTTGTTATGGATTTCTTAGAAGACAAAATCATCATGAGATTTGGTGTGCCTAGTAAGATAACAACTGATAATGCCAAAGCCTTAAGTTCAACAGAAATGACATCATTTTGTTTCAAATATGGCATTATCCTATCCCACTCCTCCAACTATTATCCCCAAGGCAATGGTCTGGTCGAGTCAAGTAATAAAAACTTAATGACCACAATAAAGAAAATTGTTGGTGATAATAAAAAGTCATGGGATAGTAAGATAAAATTTGCACTTTGGGTTGACAGAATAACTAAGAAGAGTGCAACAGGGAAGACCCCTTTCGAATTGGTATATCGCCTAGATGTTACCCTTCCCATCCATCTCAAGCTTCCAGTGTATCAGTTGCTTCAGGATTTCATTTCAAATCAAGACATGGTTCAAAACAGAATTAATCAATTGATTGAATTAGATGAAAGTAGAAGAAAAGCATTGGATAAGAGTATCGGAAATCAAGAGAAAGTGAAGAGGTCATTCGACAAGTCTGTTAGGCCTAGGCCAAGGACTTTTCAGATCGAAGATACAGTTCTGCTTTGGGATAAGCGAAGAGAGAAGCCTGGAAAGCATGGAAACTTTGATAGCTTATGGACGGGTCCATTTATCATCTATGACTTGGCCTGTGCCAACTCTTTTCTTCTCAACAACATGGATGGAGAAAAGTTGCTCTTACCAGTGAACGGGCAGTTCTTGAAATTGTTCTTCAACGACAATATTTGATGCCCATTTGGGGAATCCGGATTTCGGTGTATCAGGGCTTTTCTAAACCTTATCCTTATTTTTTTCCTTTCAATATTTTATTTTGTACATTAGTTCTGTATTATACATTATTGTTGTACTTTATTGTTTTAATTTATTGTTGTATATTATTGTACGTTATGCTGCAATTTATTGATTCATTTGGCATATTTATACATGTGACTTACACACTTTTGGTGGTATGCAGAAACCAGAAGATTCTAGAGATCTCGCATGACCTCCTGCCTTAGAAAGATCAGATCAGTCACACGTCCCGCAGTTGGAGCCAGATGTTATCCACTAAGTGCACTTAAGTGGATTCCTAGTGAGCAGTCAAAGACTTGAACAATTAAATTGTTCAACACATATGTTCAGAAGTTCACCAGGCCATTTTCAGGCCCTTTTGTAAATTTACATGTCCAAACCCCTTAGGGGAAATTGTAATAAGTTGGTCTAAGTATGGTATCTTTGTAACAGGCTTGGCTTACCTTAGGTTTATCTATCAAGGGAATACTCTAGATTTTTTTTTTCCTTAGGAATTATGTGTTACACTTTAGTGGCGTATAATCCTTGAGTTTTTCACTCACACCTCCAAAGCTGGAGTATTTACCATGGTAGTAGAACCTTAGGAAGTTATTAAAGCCTATGTGTCTATGTATTTTTTACATGCTAACCATCAATAATGAGTCATATGGACATGTACTAGGTCCCCTAAGAGTTTGAGTCAGTTCCGACAAAAAATAATTTTTCCATAAACTTAGGCTAGTTTTTAGTAGTTTAATTGGAAAAATTAAAATTATTAAAAAAATGTGGTTAGGAGGAAAAATTAGACATGGGGGTGCTCGTTTTCTAACTCAGAGCACCCACTTAACCCCTACACCCAATTTCCTAAGTTTTCGAGTAATTATTTTTCTCCAAAATTGAATATTACTCAAAAATATTAAAAAAGACCAAAAAAATGGAGAAAATAAAGAAACCGGAAATTTCCAAAACTCAAAAAACATGCCGAAAGTGAAATTTCTAAGTTGGAAAAGCAAAAGAGGAATATTCCTAAGGTTTCTAAAACACATGGGAGTGTTTTTCTCAGCAAATAAAGGCAAGAGGAGTTTTTCCAAATGGAGAGGGCACATTTCCTCATGGAGAGGGCACGTTTTTCAAGAAAAATATGGTAAGTGTAAGAGAAAGCAATGAGATGGAGTTGGAAAGTAGAAAGAAGCTGATTTTCAGCCTTTCTCAACTCATTACACCTCACTCCAACCAATTTCCAACTCACAGAGTGCACCCCTCTTTTGGCAAGTGCGCCCCCCCCCCCTCTCTCACTTTTCTATTTAAGCAAGGCTTTGGCTCCTCATTTGTACAATGAAGGATAGCATTGAACCTCTGCTCTTGTAACTTGTTAGAATTCTATTCAGAATAAAGTTGAAAGGGTTTGGAGGCCATATGTTGTGCAACTGTCTCATTGGGTGTATGCTTTGTTGATGTTCTAAGGTGATATCTCACTAGTTACTTGTCATTTTGCAAAAATATTATGTGATTATCTAGCTTAGATGGCCTTTGTGCCAATAGTATAAGCATTCATCGTTTTGATTTGCTTATAAATGCTTGATTAGTTAGAGATAGTGAAGCAGCAAGTGTATTCAGTTGTACTAATGCCCTTCAAATCTCTATTAATTGTGTATTCTAGATTTAATCCATTTTTTTGAAAGTGTTTGTGACAGTGCAGGATAAAAGTCTGAGGAAGGAGAAGGAGTTTAGTTGCATCCTCATCCTCCTTAAATGATTGGTTGTCTTAATCTAAATATCGTTGAGCTGCAAGCATATTGGTTTCTTTAATCATTCAATACCAGAGCTGGTTTTGTGCTCTTTCTACACTATAAATCTAAATTTTTCTTTGTCACTTAGTTACCTTTTGCTTAATGAAAGTTAGATCTGCAATTACATATCAATAGCTTCTTGTCATTAAGCATACAAATATCAGATCTAAATTGCTTTCAAAGTTTACTTTTAAACTAGATCTAACTACGCAATTCTTTATGCTTGAAGTATGCATTTTTCCTGAAAATTTTCCAAGTATAAAATCTGAAATTTCTTTTGTATTTTATTTGATTAACCCACTGATTTGTGTGTTTTAATCTTGCTTGTTTTTATCAGGTCCAACAAAAAGGAGAAGGAAACTCTAGCCGATTTTTGCCAGAAAGTGCCAAAAAACACTTTCCGAGGACCTTATTTCACCAACACTCCATTCTATAAAATTGTAAGCCCTTAGATCCTATTTTAAAAGGGCTAAGAGGCATTTCTTCCAGTAAGCATTGTAAAAATTATTAAACGAGAGCAAGTGGGCTACACAGCCGCCCACATCCCATCCCCCTTAGGGGGATTCGCGTGTTCCTTTTTCGTGGCGTGATTTTTTCTAACATTTTGTGCATGGTGTATACTTTGATTAAGTAGTTGATTTATGTGTTCTTTGCATTAAATAAATCCAATCTCGTTGCCATGAAGTATGCTCTCACCTCCACCCAAAGGCATTGCCAATTAGTGGAGGTTGATCAGAAAGTGACACATAGGTTCGGCAAGTTTATTCTTTTTTTATTCAATTTATTGTTATTTAATTTCATATACTTCAAGCACTAAAATTTGAACGAATATTCTGTTGTTTCTCAAAGTATGCTCATTCCCCTTGCAGACACTGGTCCTGGGGAAACCAGAAAAGAGTGCAACAACTCATTAATTCTCAAACACTTAATAATAACTCACATTAATAAAATTGAGAACCCTCAAGATAATGAAAATCCGGCACTCGAACATTGAGTAACGCGTGGGAAAAATTCTCAAAAGAAGCGGGAACCACTAGAAAGTGACATTAGGGCACCGTTAGACTACATCCTTGTTGGTGTAATGTTGAACACACTCTCGACACTCCGCTCCAGCCCACACGTCTTTGTGAGGAGCCACCTTTTCCCAATTTCCGGACATTACTCCTTGTACCTCACGGTATATCGAGAGGTCCCATTTTCCCTTTAATCAACTCATCCTTAATAATCCCTAAAATTGACCAAGAACACAATTGCAAAACATTTACTTTACAGCAGCATTTAATTTGACTCCACGACACTGGTCTGAGATATTGGTTATATGCTTTTAATTATATCTTGTCGTGATATTTATATTCATATATGTTGTATAGTTATTTTATCTTGCAATAAGTCTTGATCAAATATTTAAATCCAAAAAAACTCCTACATAACATTTTTCATCCAGAAGAACGAAGTAATTAAAGTCTTGGTAACATTAATAGGGTCTACCCCTTGGCTTCGTTAGGAGTTAAGCCAATAATGTCTTTATATTTTTCTCTTTTTTCTTTGTAATTGCACCGAGTGTAAACGAGTTGCTTACAACTTAGTATGGGGGAGATCTTGTAACGGATGTCACATGTCACATGTCACATTTGTCACGTTTGTAGTATGTGGGAGATCCTGTAACGGATGTCACATGTCACATGCCACATTTGTCACGTTACATTACAACCCAGTATGGGGGAGATGTTGTAACGTTTGTCACATTTGTCACGTTACGTTACAACCCAGTATGGGGTAGATGTTGTAACGTTTGTCACGTTACGTTTCCATGTCGGCTCATAACTTATAAAGAATCAAAAGTAATTAAAAATTTCATGTTCGCTCATAACTTATTAAAAATAAAATAATTAAAAAATTAAAAGAGAGGGATCCAATTTCTTGAGGGGTAATTTTTTTCTTAATGTGTAAAAAATTTAAGATAAAACAAAAAAATTTACACCTCAAGAAATTGGATCCCTCTCGATGCTTGATAGATCCGAGTTTGAGATGGATCTACGCTGGTTTTTATTGCACCGAGTGAAACAAGGTGCTCTACAGCCCAATATGGGGGAGATGTTGTAACGTGATGTAACGTTTGTAACAAAATAATTAAAAAAATTCACGTCGACTCATAAAATAAAAAATTATGGAAAGTATTTAAAAAAAAGTATGGAGGAGATGTTGTAACATGATGTAACGTTTGTAACAAAATAATTAAAAAAATTCATGTCGACTCATAAAATAAAAAATTATGGAAAGTATTTAAAAAAAATATCCATGTTGGTTCATAAAATAAAATATTATGAAAAGTAATTAAAAAATAGATGTTCGTTTATAAAATAAAAACTTAAAACTTAAACCCGGATCTATCAATCAAGAGAGATCAAATTTCTTGAGTTTAAATTTTAAAAAAAGAAATACATCTCAAGAAATTGGATCCCTCTGGGTACTTGATAGATACAGGTTTAAGATGGATCTATGCTGGTGTAATGATGGTTTTCCATTATTTCTTGTACTAGCATAGCCATTTAATTTGTGGTTGGTGAACATCGATAGGCCACAAGTTAAGTGTTATGAATAAGTTATATGTTACTTGTTCTCTCCTTTTTCTAGTTAAACTCTGCTACCAACTGCTCGTTATCCATCAATCACGAACTAACCGCATGAGCTAAGAGTTATCCATACATTAGCTCCCAATTATTTTTTAAATTCTTTTTTTTATAAATTTGGAACAACTACCATAAAATCAATCTAAAGAGTACACTTGTCTTATCCTCGTGCAATCTAGGAAAAGCATACGTACTAGTCCACCCTAAATTCTAAAATAAAAACACCTATCAATGTAATCAAAGTTTTTGATCTACCTACCTATTTGTAATATATAAACATACTTAATCTTTTAAAAATTTAATTTTAATTTAAAATTTTACCAACTAACCATTATACTTCAGCTCATAGCATTTCTATTTTAATATTTTCCTATGTAAAGTAATAATGTTGGATAAACACAATTTTTCATTTAGGATATATGAAGACCTAAAATTTCGGGAGTGACTATCAATGACTTTTTATTTTTTAATCCAAAAATTCGGAAGTGACTATTAATGACTTTTTACTTCTAGTGACTTTTTAATGGTACCCAGTGGTTTGTTGAAAGACAAATTTATCACAGCTAAAAATTGATATGTAATAAATGGGTACTAATTTTTTATTAAAATAATAACAAATAGAAATTTATTAATATTTATAATTATTGGAGATTTGATTGATTGTTATATTTTTTTAAGAGTTATTTTATTTAATCATTTTAATAAGTAAGAATAAAATTAATTTGCATTAAGATTAGCAAGGTGTTTTATAGTTTAATATATTGTTATTTAACTTAATTTACTTGATAACAAAAAATAAAGTTATATATTGCCTCAAATTTCTTAGATATAATAATTATAGAGAAATATCTTCATAAATGAGAGTAAAAGGCAACCTATAACTCAACCCAATGAGATCTAAAAGTGTTTTTGATTAGCTAAGAGCTAGTCTTCCTTGACTTAAGGAAATAGGTTAACTATCCATGATCCACATGCCTAGTGTATTTTTTCGCTTTACGGACCACCATAACATTACTTTAAATAGCATGTCATGGCATCTACTATCCCTACTTGTTTGACAACTAGGTTATGAATTTGTCTCATTCATACAAAAATGATCTTCAGGTTGGTCGGAATCCTAAACAAAGTATCAAACTTAATCTTGTCTCCCCTAGTAAAGCTTTTGGCTTCTTTGATGGGGCATCTGTTGAGATTAATTGCGGGGATGGCTTTCTTATCCATTGCGGTGATGATCTCGTCTACAAATTTCGACTCCCCTGTGGACAAGGAATGAATACAAAAGCTAAACTGCTTGGCTTATGGGGCATTCTAAAGGTGGCTATTTATTGTGGGATAGGGTCAATTAGAATTTACGGTGATTCTATGGTTATAGTGAACTGGGCCAAGAAGATATATCAGCTTAACATTATCCATCTGAAACATTGGTGTGACAGGATTTCCTTATTGATGTCATGGTTTTATGATATGTCCATCGATCACATCTATAGGGATAACAATGATGCAACTGATGCATTGTCTAAAGAAGCTCTTGATGGGGACGTTGGTTGTTTGTATTGGGAAGAATGGGTTGAGGGTTCTCTCGCTCATTCAAGTTCCTTGATGTTCTTTGCAGATGTGATCTAGCTTTTCAGTTGAGGATCGGTTTTTTGTTTTAGTTGGGGTATTACCGTATTAGTATCCTCTTTTTTTGCATAAGTTATGTATTTAGGTCATGATCCTTGCTTGTAGTAGAGATCTAATGACTCTGAACTGATATGAATTCTCCTTCGGATATGTTATTGTACTTTTTAATTTCACTATGAAATAACATTAATACTGCTTTTTTCTCTGAAAAAAAAAATGTTTCACCCTAAACAAAAATATATATATATATTAATAAATATAACAATATTAATAACTTATCTTTAATGTATTTGATCTTCTTTGAATTCTTCTTATTCTTTGTTTTACTTCTACACTATCCATCTTTTAGTGATTAGTCTCTATTTTCCTTAGAATCTTATAACAATTTTATGATTTTATTCTTTATTTTACTTCTACATTATCCATCTTTTAGTGATTAGTCTTTATTTTTCTTAGAATCTTATAACAATTTTATGATTTTAAATTTTTTATAATAATATCTTTCAGGTGACTATCTCTCCATTTTGTAACTATTAACTTCTATTTTCCTTAAAAACTTGTAAAAACCTATTATATTCCTTAAAATCTTTTAAAAATATATTTTAATAATTATAAATTTTTAATATTATTTTAATTATTTTAATTCCTTATGAATTCATTTCATCGTGACTAACCTCCAACTTCCTTAGAATCGTGTTACCATATTATAATAATTCCTTATGATTTCAACTTTCTCCACACTACATCGTGACTATGACCATTTTAAGAGAATATATTTAATGGATTTGATATCATTTTTCAGCTCATTTGAATTTTTATGTGGTTCCAACTCTCTCTATTTGGGGCGATTAGTCTCCATCTATGCATGTGATATCTTCTTGGAGCTCCTCTAATTCCTTATATGACTCCAATGCCCTCCTTTTTGTGGTGATTAGTGTGTATCATCCATTATAGGACAGCTCATCTTTATGTTACTTCTTTTTCCATTTTGTAATATACAATGTTATGAATCTTTTTTTTAATTGGATTTTTTTACATGTTTTTAGTATTATCTATGTTGATATAGGTCTTTTTCAAGATAGTTATGTTTTTGGTGAATTCACATTTTCATGATACGAAAAAAAAATTGGAGCGTTTTCAGATCGAGTGCAACGGGAGGGGCACCTGTCAAGCCTCTCGGCGACAGGAGATGAGGATCATGGAGGGGCATGTGGTGCCTCGCCCTCCATGACAGTAGATCCCCCGTAGCCCCCACCACCTAATCTCGTTACTCAAGTGCGTGCCGAAGGCTCGAGGTATGAGGGAGTATAGTCGTAGGAACGTGAAAATGATGAGGCAAAGTGGCAAATTGATGATTTCTATGGCTCTTGAGAAGAACCTAGTTCTGGCTGGAGATATCACTTGCCGCATCAAGGATAATGGCATTTCCACTAGCTGCGAGTGTCGACCGACAAGGAATGTCATAGAGTTTTTGTTGCTCCTCACTGCTCAAGCTCCATCGACTCTCAATGAAATTCTGGCTATCAAGGTCGGTCAACAAGTTTCCATGGCACGAAATATGGCAAGGACGAGGAAAAACACAAGCCAACAAGGCTGCAATGCTCAGCCCAAGTCTTAACTTGGCATGGATGGTAGAAGTAGGGGTCGTTGTGAAGGGAAGCATAGCCACTGCCCCAAGGTTAAATTGGAGGCCGACGCTACTAAGTTCATTTACATGAATACAGTCTCAATACGAGTTCAACAAGAGATTGAACAGATGGAAAATTGGGTGAAACGTGAGAAGGAAATGGTAGACAAGGAGGATATCATCTTGGAGATGTGCCCTTCATCCTAGATGTGGGTAATACTAGAATCAGAGAAACTAAATATCTCAAGACTGTGTAGATGCATTGGGAAACGAAAATGTTGTTGGGAAAAGTCCTCATAGAGAGCAAGGAAGAAAGGAAAGAGATCCACTTGCAACTTGACAAATTGCAAGACCGTATGCACCAAATAGACTTGAAGATCAACATAATCGCCTAAGCCACTACAAGATTTGGATTTGCTCCCTATGGTCATACCAGAAAATCCCATTCAGCAAAAGCTACTACAAACATCAACTTCTTTGCTCCAAATGCATCTGAGCAAACTCAAGTCCCTTACGGAGGTTTCATTATTATGCATCTCAAGCTATAAATCCTTTTTTAACATTTTATGGTTAATTCAGACAATTGCATAGTAATCCTAGACTAGCTAAGCTAATATATAACTTCTATGATAAGACTAGTAAAACTAAGACATAGCTATGTGGCAAACTTTTATTTTAAAGTGGTCTAGTTTCACAAGTCGTGAACCACCGAAACTTAGCTTTGCAAATCGTTTTTTATTTTTCGATAAGATAACATCAAACTAGTTTTTAAAAAAATTTAAAAATTTAAATGAATTATTAAATAGATAAAAATTTATTTTTTCAATAAATTCATTTTTTATGATTAAAAAATCCAATTTTTCAAATTTCAACCATTTTAAAATAAATCAAAATACTAAAAAACAAAATTCCACGATCAAAGTGTTTATCAATTAAATGTAACTATAATTTACACAAAATTGCTATTAAATTTAAATAAAAAAGTTTACTTAAATTTATCTTATTAACTTACTAAAAATACCGTTTATATCTTCTAATTTCACACAAACCTCGTGAGTCGTGTATATCGTGGCCTGTGCTTATCCTTGTCATAGAGCACGTAAAGCACATTGACATAATAGTTTCGTGCGAGTGTCCACTAGGTAACACTAAACATGGTGCTCGCAAAGGTTTTCACACCAAAACACACAAAACTCGTGAGTCGTGTATATCGTGGCCTGTGCTTATCCTTGTCATAGAGCACGTAAAGCACATTGACATAAGAGTTTCGTGCGAGTGTCCACTAGGTAACACTAAACATGGTGCTCGCAAAGGTTTTCACACCAAAACACACAAAACTCGTGAGTCGTGTATATCGTGGCCTGTGCTTAACTAAAACGCCCCGTTTTTGGTGGCTTTTTAAACCAATCCCGTTTAAATTTGGTCTGGTTTAAATTTGATTGGGTTTAAATTTTAATTTCTGCAATGCTGCGATTTCAGCAATTATGATGATTATTGTAGAGTAAATGGGTGATTTTAAAACTACCTAAATTGTTGAAATCAGAATTTGAACAACGGAAATTATGATTCAGTGGATTCTTCATGTGCCAGATTCCCGGCTACTGGAGGCATTTTGGTGTTTCTTTATACTGCTCCGTCATAGAGAACGTAAAGCACATTGACACCATATAACTGGTAAAACAAGAGAGTTTCGTGCGAGTGTTCACTAACACTAAACATGGTGCTCGCAAAGGTCTTCCATTGTGGATCAATAACTTCCAATGGAGCTTTCGAATCTTAATGACAGATTATAATTTAAACGAAATAAAAAACGGGAGCATTCCAGTTCGAGAAAGGGCTCTGCCCGGATCTGCGATGAAATAGGGATTGCACCTACGGAAGGGAGAAAGCTGCTGTTAGGAGAGAACACTGCGATTCGACCTTTCGTCTTCCATTTGTTTCTGATTCCAACGTAGAGGGTCATGGATAAGCCAGAGAGCATTGAAAAAGTGGAGAGGATCATGGAAATAGACTCGAGGAGGATAAGGAACTAAGGGGATAAGACTAGAGGAGGATAAGGAACTCAGTGGGTAAGAATTTGCTACTGGTCCACATGCTTAAATACATGCACTCTGCAATGCTACCTCGATTGCTTGGAAACAAAGATTCCATTTTTTAATTTCCGATATTTTTCAGCATTTCCCTCCAAAACCGGGATAAAATTAAAAGCAAAGCAAAGCAAAACAGAGATTTCCTAAAAGGAAAAGAAAAAGTAGTCCACGGATCGAAACCCGTAGATCAAGATAAAACCTGTCTGTCCTTCCCAAGATACAGGGGACACCCTAAAGATATACAGATTCCATTCGAATTTTGCTAGAAAGAGGCTATAAAGATACATTTAATAAAAGAAAAGAAGACATTATTTTCTTTAAATTCTATTCCCTGAGCAGCATAGCAAAGCAGGCTGAAAGAAAGCTTTTGCTAGAAAGAGGCCATAAAGATACATTTAATAAAAGACATGAAAATATTTTCTTTAAATTCTATTCCCTGAGCAGCAGAGCAAAGCAGGCTGAAAGAAAGTTTACTTACAATGGAGCTTGGCTAATGCATTCTGACTGTAATCTCGAATCACCCACGCCAACAAATTCGTGAGGAGGAATGTAAATCCGTACAGGTATCTAGCAACCTGAGCCATTGTGCTTCCTCCACCCTCATCGCCACTCCACCAGCAACACAAAATTCCCATATTTTCAATTACGGACCTATAATTTCCCCAATATCTTCTGCCTAAAGCTGTAAATTTGCTGTAAATTTGTCACGGACCTTTATAAATTCTTCGAAATTTCACCGCCTTTCAAGAAACAGGACCTGCAAAATCCGGCACAGAATCTTCCTCACACACAGATACAAACTTCAAAGAGAAAACATCAAGCATTCAAAGAAAATTCCTCTTTCTATTCTTCTTCAGTAATGCTTATTTAATTCAGCATGAATTATAAATCACATCTTTCAGATTACTCAACTTATGATCGATTGAATACTTACTGCAATTACGAAAAGCTTGGGTTCGCATTTGAAGTCCTTGACAGTATATTATGGGCATTCAAATTTAGCATAATAGCGCTCTAGCATTTAAATTGAAGAAATATAAGCAAACGCTATACTAATTTTATACAGGCTGATCAGAGTTCCACAAGGAAAGCGAAAGAAAACTGTGGCGACATACTAATAATAATGCGTGGATGAAAGTCGAAATGCCGGAAAATGAGGCGTATAAGCTTTCATGTCTCAGGAGAAAGCAAAGCAAAGCAATTGCTTTCACCGCAAGTTTACGTTCGTAGGTGTGCACGCCATAGTCAAAGCTTAGAGAGCTCCTCTGCTTTTTATCCATCGGAATTGCCAGGCACGCACGCGGCCGGAACGTTTTCGTTTTAAGGGACGTAATCAGTTGCTACGCTTCTTAATCAACTTACCAT
The DNA here is from genome assembly GCA_027924585.1 of Larix kaempferi. Lineage (NCBI taxonomy): Eukaryota > Viridiplantae > Streptophyta > Pinopsida > Pinales > Pinaceae > Larix > Larix kaempferi. The sequence continues at coordinate 2,400,308 of BSBM01000026.1, read as the reverse complement.
TCATATGACCGTATCCATGTCCATGGGGGCACAGGCGCTAATAAAAGCTAAAATACTTTTTAGGCAGATTTGTGATTGGAATTATGAGATGACATACCTTTTTCTTTTCTTTTTTTTAGAAAAAAAAGTTGTAACTTGTTATTTCATTAGGAAAATTAAAGTTACATATATTGTACAGATCACATGGCTAGAGCATATCTCAAGGATACAACTTCCTTGCATACAATTAGTAAACTTGAACATGAGTATGGGATTTAATGATGACAAATCACAAGGCTAACACCAAAATACCAAAGCATAATAAGTGCTTGTAACCTATGTTTCAAAATGCATACTCCAAAAGAAGTCAGAGAAGAGTTACAGTGCCCAAACAGAACCCTGATCAACCAGAACGTTGTCCATGAATTCAACATATTGAAGAAGCCCATCCATTGGGCCAATAGCTTCCTTGGAAAGACAATATGCCTCCATATTAGCTTCCCGATAGATGTGCTTACATACTAGGTGTGCAAAGGAATTGATCAAAAGATCCACATTCCTAAGCCACGAGTCCAAAAGAATAGCCTCTATGGTTGATTTCAGGTTCATCCAATTAATGATAACATGTGAATTTCCATGTACAATCATGGAAATAATTTCTCTCTTGAGGCGAACTAGAGAAGACATCGAGCTGCCAAGAATTCAACTTTCATATTACTCCCCTTCCAGATACTCATTTTAATGTGAATCCTATGATTCTTTTTTATATATAAAACCACCCTGGCACCACCGAGACCTTGGTTTGAGGCCCCGTCGAAAAAGCCATAGGTAGATTCATTATCAAGCATAGGGCACATAACAAATGTGTTCTTGTTTTTTGCCTTGTCAGTCGGATAACCATTGAGTGGACCTAATATCATCTTACAGGTACCATAAATAGTTGGGGAGATATTTTCAAATAAAAAACCATTTTGTATTCTCCAAATAACCCCAATCATGAATAAGGGAAGAGTCTTGTAAATAAATTTCCTTTGAAACCACCAGTAGATACAATCATTGAAGGTATTTCCATTCCACTCCTCAGTGAGTTTAGCCATACTTTTAATTCAGTCCAAACTATCTTGATGAACTTGCAATGGATAAAAAGATGGTGTATATCTTCAGCTGCACATTTGCAAAGTTTACATATACTCGGTCCGTTGAAACCCTTCTTTTGCAAGTTTGACCATGTAAGTATTCTATCCTTAAAACAGAGCCATAGAAAACATTTCAACTTCAACTATATTTTCCAACAACATAACTTCGAGTGCCACTAGCAATGATCAGGCGAGGAATGATCATTCAGAACATAATAGTAAACCTTCTTGACAGTCAAGACCCCATTTGCATCGGGGCCATCCCTTACCAATTGATCCATATTATCTATTAAGGTAATGCCAACAAATATCAATTGATCAATGAAGCGGTTCCAGGCAAGGGCTACGTGTTCAGGGAGTTCCAATTCGTGTGCCCTAAGCCAATGGGGTTTGCTTCGGCCCGATCCAAAGTGATAAACCTGTGATAGAACAACTAATTTCCTTTTATGAAGTTCCTTGACAACATTGACTGGGAGCAAGTAGTTGTCACCACAACCGATCAGTGGATCGATACCAATAAATATCCCAGAACCTTTGCTGACCTTCCAACTGAGCCAAGAACCAATTTATCGATAAGTACCGATAAGACTGCGCCACATAGTGGAAGCTTGGTGATAGGTCAACACAAGTTTGTGAATCCATTGAATTATAGAGAAGGTCTTCAAGTACTTCTGACCCTGCTCCAAAGGCCACCATCACTTAAGACCCTCCAAAGAATTTTCGTCCTCATGGACAAATTGAACAACTCTAAATTCTGCAGACCCCAACCCCCTTTCTTCTTAGGCCAAGATAAACTCTACCAGTTTGATAGATGGAATTTCCTCAGATGTGGTTTTCCAGACCATATGAAATGGAACATCTTGTTGCGTATAATGTAAATAACAAAAGAAGGAACTTTTCTTAAACCAAACCAATAGACATGAATGCTTTGGATGACTGACTCGGCCAGAATAAGTCTACCCCCTATAGAGAGCCACCAAAAGGCCCAATTGTTAACCCTTCATTCAATCTTCTGAATTAACCACCTCCAATCCTCAACCCAGTAATTGTTAGCCTTTAGAAAAAACCCCAAATACTTGATGCCCGAGTCAGTGGGATCCATTTTAAAGGGGAACAGAGTCTTCATATTTTCTACACAACCAACATCATTACAATTGTATAGGAAACATGACTTAATAGGACTGATAGCCATGCCCGAGGCTTAAAAAAACCATCAAATATGTTTTTATATGTCATCCATTCATTCAAGGAGGCAACACCAAAAATCATTTCATCGTCTACAAATAATAACTGGGTAATAGCTAAGGCACACGAGATATTGATACCTCTGATTTTGGGTGCCACTTTTTCTTCATTGATGAGTTGGGTCAGTCCTTCGATGGCAGGAACAAATAGTAAAGGGGAAAGTGGACAACCTTTTCTAATACCCCTACTACTAGAGAAGAAATTAGTAGGAGAGCCATTTATCAAAACCGCAAAGTTGGAGGAGGTAATACACGCCATAATCCCATGCACCACAACTGTCAATAGTCCAATTTGTATACGAATTAATCTGAGATGAGACCAATCCAAGCGATTGTATGCCTTAATTAATTCCATTTTAAGGATAAAAGCTTGGATCGCCTTGAGTTTAACCGAATGTAAGCATTCTTGAGTGACCCCCACAGCATCAAAAATTTGACGATTGAAGAGGAAGCCAAAATGTTCCATGGAGATGTGTTTTGCCAAAAAAGGTATGATTCTAACATCAATGATTTTCATAATCACCTTGTATAATAGGTTACATAATGAGATGGGATGGAAATCATTGAAGTCCTCTGGACTATCCTTATTTGGAATTAACGTAAGGAAGGTGGAATTTAAGTTCTTTGGAATTACAGACTTAGTTCTTGTTTCCTCCACTGCCAAAAGTATCTCATTCCCCAAAATGTCAAAGAAATGGAGGAAAAACTCCACAGTCCAGCCATCTCGGCCAGGACTTTTTTCTTTGACAAAATCCTTTAAAACCTCCTTAACTTCATCCAAAAACACAACTTTTCCAATCCCCTCACCTTCTTCAACGAAGAAGGATCTAAGGAATAACATGATGATGTTCAATTGAGCTTCCAAATTTCCAACTTGTTCCTCTTTGTAAACTTCCTGAAAATGTTCAACCACGGCAAGCATAATGGAGGGTTGATCAGTCCTATATAAACCATCTCCATCCTTTATCTCCCAAATCGCATTAAGTTTCGCCTTTGATTAGCAAAATTCAAATTTTGTATTGCGATCGCCTTTGGCAATCCAGAGTGCATGATTTTTCAACCGTTGGGTATTTTCCAATTGGTTAAGAAGATACTCCTTTTGTTTAACAAGGCCCAGAATAGTATCTTTCCGATCAGAGGAGAAATAATCCTCTTCCACAGAGTTCTCCAGTATTTTAAGCCGATCCTCGATAGAGCAGAGATCAACACAAATAGTCTTCCTCTTATTTTTGTCCCAAATGAGCACCTCATAGCCAAGAGCATTTAATTTTCTTAACAGTAGCTGTAATGGGGAATGGTGATCCAAATTTTCCAAATATTTCCATTTTTACAAACAAGATCACAAAATTCACCATCCTCCAACCAAGTACTATTAAATTTGAAAGGAAAGACAGTTCTAATAACATGAAATCCAGTTGGAAGAAAATAGGTTTATGGTCTGAGACACCTGTAGATTTGCTCCAAGATTTGTACTTGCCACAGCTACCAGTAAGAGTTTCATGCATCAAGAAGCAATCTAAACGCTTGGCCACACCATGTTTACCAGTCCGACCATTGTTCCAAGTGTTGACTCAACACCTCTCGACAGGGGTTCACTCTGTCATCAACAAACACCAACAACCCCTTATACACCGGCCCGGAAAGGAGTTACCCTTCCCAGCAACACCTGCGAAGCAGATGAGGTCTCACCCGAGGCGGATAAGGGTGCTGCAGGAACCAAGTTTCCGTAGTGGTGAAGAGGATAGGCTTACATACACACATGTAGTCCACTATTGCGCCAGCCAGAGATTATTAACCATTTACTTGTCATTCGCACCAGAAGCAATTCGCAGATTTAACATAACCCATTTATATCGCATTTAACATTATCGAGTCTACAACATTATACACATAACACAATAACTCATATTTGCAAGAGAAAGAAGACAAAAATCATATCATAACCAAACATCTCCATGCATTCATTAACTCTGCGGAAAACCCGTCGCAGAAATAGTCAAAATATTGTACCACGAATACAAAATACTCCAAAACAGAGCATAGCGGAACTCTTCTAATCTCTCCAAAAACTAATATGCCCTTAGGCTTACAATTCACTTCTATTTATATGCTTATTGCTCTATTACAAACTGGTCCACATGACCAACTTAATAATTAATTATTCTAAACTATTCTTGCGCTTCCTTGGACTTCGCGGTTATTCCTTATTTCGCGAGAATTGGCTTCCGCGATTGTCAGCTTCCGCACTTCCTGCGGATCTATCCCGTGTCAACAAGCCCCCAACACAAACTTGTGGCTTGTCCTCAAGCCACCGCAACTAGGCACCTCTGGTTTGCACTTCGTCATCGCTATGTCATCCTTCTGAAACTATTCTTGGCGTCTGGAACTCGTTGTTGTGTACTTCTTATGCTGTGTTGATTACCGTCGCGCTGTCATGTAGTTCTCGGACTCGTCCTCCAGTCTCTTGGATCCTTGATCATCTACCTTTGGGGCGGCTACCGCCCTGCCTTGTGCTCGGTCCTAACGGAGGAAAATTTCATCCACGTCACCAGGGTGGTGTTGATGTATATGTAACTTCGGAATGTATTTCATCTATGTATTTCATATATATTTATTGTACCCTTATAAGAGATGTGTTATTCCTCTATAAGGAAGTGTCGTCATGTGGATTGACAAGTGTCGCAAGTGTGTGTACTTGCCGATGGGTTATTAGACCACCATGTGTGGGGTCGGCCCTAAAATATATATTATATTGTGGATGTATCTAGATAGACAAGTCGGCCCCATAAGGTCACTGGGAAAACAGGTTAGTATAAATAGAGATCAGGTGATCTCTATTTAGATCATTTGGAAAGTCATATCTCTCTCACTCATAAAGTGGCGCACTAGTGAGGAGGAGGATCATCTGCTACTAGGAGACTATCTCAGTGTATTTTGGTTGTACTTTGGTTGAGCCATTGATCTCTCTATCTCTGAGGAAGTTGTGTGGTTTTTCACCTTAGGGCTTTCCCCACGGAAACTCTGTGTCTCTTGTCTCTCATGCTTTTGATTCTTGTGATGCTTGTCATGCTTGTTGTGATTGTCATGCATTGATATATTGTATATGTTATTCTCTCAGTGAAGATCCTAGAGTATTGTGAATTAATGCTCAAAATTTAACAGGTGGGAAACAGGACGACTGTTCCAGCACATCTGTTTCTCGCCCTGGGCGGTCTGCTAACGAGGCTGCAGGGCCTCCACTCCTGGCATTCTAGTGTTCCTCGGGACCACAAATCTTCACACTCCTACCATACACCTAGACATCTTGGATGATACCTCAACATTATTGTCTCTGAGTCTATGTGATGCCTCCTTCTCTAGTCGTTCATGGACGCTCGTCGTCCTAGCTCTCAACGCACCTAGTGTGCTGCCGCGCGAAATGAAATGGATCCTTTCCACGGCCTCCTTGGAACTCCTTACTCAACTAGCTACTTGATTAACTTGCAGCATGAAACTTCCTAAGTTTTCTCTCCCTATTCATCAATACTCTTGTTGTTCGATAGGTCTTCAACGCTGTTATTTATGCTTGCGCTTCATGTCTTCGGGGTTTGGGACTATCATAATTTGCGCAATCTTGGCCATACTCCTGTGATTCAATCATCATTGCCCTCCGCTGTCTTCTGGTGTTGCTTATCCGCGATCGCATGCTCGGATGTAAATCTCGTGTGCGGAGTGCCCTTGGGTTGATTTGGTTGTACCTTCACACGTAGGACCAAAGTGCTATCTGACTGGTCATACCTGTTTTCCTCACCATCCACATCAGAGTCTGACTGGGCGTGATATCTTCACATGTGTCTTTGAAGTCTTCCATCAATCATCGTCATGTCGTTCTTTCTTGACGTCTCCATCATTTTTTATTTTTTTTTTTTTTTACTGCCGTGTCGGATCACAGCGATAGGGCTTTAGCCTATTGCCATTTACCATGCGAGGAAATACTGTGCCATCTAAGGCCTATAACTGCACTGCACCACCGTTAGTGACAAAATTAATGATGTAGGGTCCTAACCAATGCATTTGTAATTTACCTGGATGTTTAGCGAATTTGCTTTCGTATAGCAAAACTGTATCGCCTTACTGAAAATATTTATGTTTACTATGACGATCGTGCCAGGCTTTCTGACAATCCTTTTCAACCTTCTGATGAAATCCGACGATGAACCGATCTTCTAACTATACCAATTGGGCTAGTCGCTCTTCCAAAGCACCATCGTCGCTCATTTATGTGGCTACTGTGATACGCAAACTTGGAGCGATGTATTCCATCGGCATAACTGCTTCCTGACCGTAGACAAGTTTAAATGGAGTTTGGCCGGTTAATCGCTTACATGTCGTGCGGTAGGCCCAGAGTATCGCTGGAATTTTGAGGTCCCAATCATCTTGACTCGTGTTGCATACCTTCGTGAGTGCGTTCTCCAGGACTTTGTTGAATGCTTCTACCGTCCCATTCGCTTGAGGGTGGTAGGGAGTACTTTTCTTATGTTGAACCTGAAATTCCTCCGTCAGTACTGCGATTGTCTTATTCACAAAGTACGCCCCTTGGTCACTCAACAGAATTTTTGGGCATCCAAATCTAGTAACCACGTTGTCGAAAAGGAACCTGGCGGCCGTCAATGCGCTACAATCTTTGACCGACGCGGCCTCCGCCCTGCGCGTCAAATACTCTGTCGCAGTGACGATGTAGCGTGATCCTGTACGTTTTCCTGGGGGGTTAATGGGGCCCAAAAAATAAACCACCCATTTGTCGAAGTCTTGCAGCGTAACCTAGGGCATTAATGGCATCTCATCCCGTCTTGATGGTTTTCCTGTGCGTTGGCATACACCGCATGACTTAGCATAATTAGTGGCATCGCTATGCATAGTTGGCCACCATAACCCGGCCATCAAGATCTTCTTCGCAGTGGCCCGACCTCCATAATGTCCTCCAACAACTCCATCGTGCGCCTTCGCTAGAATCCTGCTCTGCTCGTGTGGGATGATGTATCGATGCAATATCTCATCTGGGCCCATCTTATATAACTGTCCTGCAATTAGTTGGAAGTCTTCTTCTTTGCCAACTAACTATTTCTTCTGACTTGTGGTGAACTCATCTGGTGCCTTTCATGTTGCTAGGAATTGAGTAATTGGTTCGTAGTAGTCGTCGATCATTTCTACTCTGAATAATTGGGCGTTCGGTAATCCTTCGTCGATGCTTCGCGGTTCCTTCCCTGATTCGATCCTTGACAAATGGTCAGGTCCCGTGTTCAACTGTCCTGGCTTCACAATAATCTCAAAATCGAACTCCTGAAAAAGTAGTAACCACCGGAAAATTCCCCCCCCCAACACAGGCTTGTTCACCAAATATTTCAACGCGGAGTGATTGGTGAACATTTTGAAGTGGCCCCCTAAGAGATAATGCCGAAACTTTTGCAAGGCGTAAACCATCGCTAGTCCTTCTCGTTCAGTGGTTGTGTAGTTCTTCTCTGTCGTCGACAACTTCCTACTTGCGAAAGCTATCAGATGGTTGATGTCGCATTCACCTAGTTGGGCCAAGATAACACCTAATGCGACAGACGATGCATCGACGTGGACGTGGAACTCTTTCTTCCAATCCGGGAAGGAAAGGATAGGGGTTTCCACCATCTTTGTCTTCAGAATATCTAATCTCGTCTGGCACTCTTGATTCCATTCAAACTTTGCATCCTTCTTTAGTAGCTTCTCCATGGGTGCTGTGATTGCGGCATATCCTCTGATAAACTTGTGGTAATATCCTGTGTGGCCCAATGTTGCCCTGAATTTCTTAACCGTCGTTGGTGGTGGGAGGTCGACGATGATTGCAATCTTTGTTGGATCAACTAACATGCCCTCTTTATAAACGATGTGTCCCAGCAGTATTCCAAATGGGGCACAAAAGATGCATTTCTTCAAGTTGAGGGAGATCTGGTGGTTTCGACATCGTTCTAACATCAATCTGAGGTTTGCAACATGGTCCTTGACCAGCCCATACACCGTCCAATTGTCCATGTATACCGCAAGAAACTTATGGATATAGTCTTTGAATGCCGCGACTACCAATCGGGAGAATATTGTGGGGGCGTTCTTCATACCAAATGGCATTACTGTATATTGGTAACACCCCCATTCTGTGACAAACGTGGTCGTGTGCCTGTCTTCCTTCGCAATCTTAATTTGGTGATAGCCTGAGAACCCATCTATAAACGAATAAATCTCCTCACCGCCCACCCCTTCGAGTACTTCATCTGTAAAGGGTGTTGGGAACGGATCGTGTAAGCAGGCATTGTTCAATTTCCTTAAGTCGACGCAGATTCTCACTTCACTAGTCTTCTTATCTTAGACAACCATTGGGCTAATCCATTCTGACTCTTCTACCGGTTCGATTATACCGGCCTCCAACATCCTCTCAAGTTCATCTTGTACCCATTCCTTGTGTCGTGGATTTAAGCGATATGGTCTTTGTTTAACCGGTTTCGCACCAGGTTTCAAGGGAATCTTCATTTCGCCAAGGTCCCCGAAAATTCCCTTCATCTCTGAGAATTTCGTTGGGAACAAGTCCTGAAACTCATGCAGCAGATCTGTCATTTTTGCGATATTTGACTCATCCCAATAGTTGCCGATGTTCACGAAATTTGGGTTCTCTTCCGACCCGATGTTTACTTTCATAATCTTCAACGGCTGGTTGTACTTGTCGAATGATGGCTCTGGTGCTTCCACATTGCGATTGCCTTCCGACTCCGGCACATATGTGGCTCTCGGTTCGTCATCATCATTCGGCTCTCCTGAGACATTGTAGCAGTCCATCATCATTTCGGGTGTCATGGTCCATCGTAGTTCTGATGGCTGCGCTGTCGATTCGACCTCAAAAAGCTTCTTCTTAATTACCTGAAGTGCATTATGGATGAAGGGATTTTCATCTGAAAAGGAGAATGTTTGGCTGAAGCCAATTGTTAACTGATCCCAAGAAAGTGTACCGAGTCGCAGCTCCATTGAGACATACCAATTCCGCGGTACTTCATCCAATGTATGCACGAAGGCATGCACCCATTCCTGCTCCGGTCGCACATCCCATTAGCTCTGACAGGCCTTCACATGTTCGTTTGGGTTGTCCCTACCATCATACTTCCGTCCATTCCATATTGTGGTGTCGCCGAAACATACCTCTAGGAGGCGTCGGCATATTGGCCAGTTGGATATCCTTGACTTGTGCGCTGCCCACCAATGCGCGGGAGTAACCTTTAAGGCTTCCTCCAAGGCCAAGAGTCTCTGTGGTTCTGCTACCTTTTCTTCGAACTCATCAAGGAAGGTACTCAAGTTTGGTAATCCTTCATACGTTCGAAGCGTGCATTCCTCGGTAGCCACCCACCGCACCGACTGTGTAATTCTTGCATATCTGTGGAACGATACTTCATGAAGTCGATTTTGCCAATTCTCCAACGCTTCATCTGAGTCCAACGATGCTGAACTGGAGCTGCACCATCCTAACTCCCCTTCATCGGTTAGATTGATATAATCTTCATAAATTTTGTACAGGCTATCCCATCCGTCTGTATTTTCATCCCTAGTAGGTTCTACATATCGTTGTCCTTTCGCAGGATCCAATGGTGCTACGACCCTTATCTCCCGATCTTCAAACGACATGATCCATTTTTTGAAGTTAATAATCGCCTAATTTTCTAGGGCCCAATCAATTCCTAATAGTGCTGGATATGGGCACGTGTTGTCTACTATCTCAATGACATCGAAATCAGCGTATGTTCGAAGTCCTTCAATCTCGACGGGAAGTTGACATATTCGGCCAAGAGGGGTAACTTTGCTTTGGTTTTCCAATCGCAGTTGTACTGGTGACCAGGTCATTTGCGGTTTCCCCATCATCTCCCATGTCTGTTTGGTCAGGATATTCACATCTGACCCTAAATCCAAAATGATAGAGTCGACGTCAAACGCCCCAATTTGCACTGACATCTGCATTTCTCTACTTGTCCTTCTTTTCTTATGTATGCGATTGACCCTGAGTTCCTGGCATCCACCCTCCTGTCGATGCAGTAGATTGGAGATTTCCTCCAATGCTTCCACGTCTTTTTCTAACTCTAAGCAACTCCCAACGAAGGCTTTTAAGGTAGTGGCCTTCCTCCGTGATTTCGTTCGATCAAATGTCGGCGGCATATCATAAATCTCTTCCTGAAAAGGGATGTTCCTCTGTCATCTCATCATCTCCTGCTGTGATTCCAGGAAGATGTCCTTTCCTGCCTTCGCATCAAAGGTAACATGCTTCTTTTCGGTTGGTCGAACAATAGACTGTGGTTGGTCAACTCCTCTTACTTCTCTTCCTTGCATCACTATTCCTACCATCGCAAAATGCTTCCTAACTTCTGCCGATATTTTCTGTACCGCCGGTTGGTTTTGGTTCTGATTCTGGTTCAGCGGATTTGGCAGGTTCTTCATCTACCATCTGGTGATGAGCTGCGGGCAATCTTCGATGCTATGATCTACTCCGCTGCTATACGTGCATTGCAGGGACGGATTGGGGCAATCCCTTGCAAAATGTCCTTGTTTCCCACAATTATAACATGTAGGAGGTCCTCGACCGCATCCGACAACCCCTCCTCGTCCTGCGCCATGTCCTCCTCGAAATCCTCCCCCGAAACCTCCTTATGGCGGTCCATACCGCACTTGTTGGTACCACGACTGTTGATATTGCTGATACGGCGGTTGCTGGTACTACGACTGTGGATACTGATACTGCGGCGCGCCATACTACGGTTGTCTGTACTGTCCTTGATCAAACTGCACTTGCTGTGGCCCCAGTTGTTGCTCTTCTCCCTTTACCAGATATGCATCCATGTTTTTCTCTTGTAGTAGTTCCTGGGCCCTACAATCCTTCTCATCGTGTCCTACTGATCGACAGAATTTGCAATACAAACTTGTTGGTTTTGACACCATCTTTTGTAAGTATATACAGTCCTCCGGTCGATGTCCCCTAGTTTGGAAAATGGGACACCATGGAAAGCCTTCCGGGCGAAGGGGGTTCGGCGCCCCCACATTCAAGTATTGCTGAAATGCTAAACAGTTATCCTTATGGTGACCTTCCATCCTACATCTGGTGTACCATACATCTGCGCGGGTATCTTTTCCTTGCTTCAAGTCCTGTAGTTGGAGCATCAACGTAGCCATCTGTGCTTGTATTTTATCCATTCCAGCTCCAGTTTCTCCAATCGGCGAAGCTTCCAGCTTCATAGCGATTTCTAATGCTTCAGCTTGGTCCGCAACCTTCTGCTGCATCAATGGTCCACGGATATGCGGTACCAACCTAGTGATAAACCACTCTTTGTGCTGCATGTCGTTTATCGGAAAACTTACTTTCACTACAGTGTCTTGTATCTCTGATCAAACTCCCATACTGGCTCATTCGGGTATTGCTTAATCTCCTTGAGCTCAGTAATATATTGTGCCTCCGATTTGGGTTTTCTAAACTCCTGAATCATTGTTGTTTTAATTTCTGCCAATGTTTTTCCCGGCGTTCCCATTGGAACCTTCGTAAATTTGATGAACCAATCCAGCGCACGGCCTCGAAAGGTCGTCGCCAACTTTCCCTTCTTAATATTCTCATCCTGGACCTGCTTCACGGTCCATACTGCCTTGCACAAAAACCAAAATTGTTTGGGATCCTCTGTCCTGTCTCCTACAAAGCTGGGCATCTTCGTATCGTTCGCCATTGTAATGTTCCTACTGTTGTTGCTGACTGAGGCGCTGCTTTTACCACTACACGTGGGGTAGCTCTGTGAACTATTAGTGGTTTTTCCTTTATGGTGATGAGTGGTGTGCAGGGTTGAAGGTATGTGGTAACTTACGATCTGTCCTTCTTCTGGGGTAGCCTAGTCACTGCCTTCCTCCTCGTAATAAGGGATCTCTTTCCTCTATGGCTCGGTTTCACAGTCTTTCCTTCCGGTCCTCTTAGGAGACTCTTCCTCAGTCCTCCTCCTCTGTCAAGACGCCGAAATACCGTTCCACTCCTCAAGGTGCCACAGTTTTCTTCTTCCCTTAAAAATTTGTCCTCACTCATGTCCATCTACCCCACATTTTCTCTAGCAGATCCCTAATTACATGGCACCTACAACCCCTGCACACCGATCTGTCTACTCATCCAAGGTCATTTTCAACATTCCCTTTTCACACGCCAGCATCTTAATCCACAGATTTAGCGACAGGACGAACCTTCCCCTCGGTCCCCTGAAAAATCGTCTTTCCGCGTCGCTGTAAGAACTGTTGGTGTCTACCGCGAACTCAGTGATGTATCCTTCTAAGATATTGTCGACCCAAAAAATCAACAGCCCTTGACACTGTATTGTTAACTTGCTTCAGGTGTCGCACCAAGTCTGGAGTCCACTAATCTAGTCGAACGTTCTGGTTAGTGTGTCCCCTGAACGTCAACTGCGCAAGCCACTCCTGTAGTATCACTAGAAACTCGACGAAGAATATCTCATGGATATCGGAGTATATGTGCTTCTGTAACCAACTTTCTACTATCTGTACCGGGTTCCACTTTTCTTCTTTCGCAAACTCCTCCGCTTTCTGGTCGAACCACTCTTGGATCTCTGGCTTCGTCGGATGCCACATCATATCCTCTTCTTTTTCCTCAAGGTCCCGGCAACGGAACCATTTGTTGACTCAATACCTCTCGATAGGGTTTCACTCTGTCATCAACAAACACCAACAACCCCTTATACACCGTCCCGGAAAGGAGTTACCCTTCCTAGCAACACCTGTGAAGCAGATGAGGTCTCACCCGAGGCAGATAAGGGTGCTGCAGGAACCAAGTTTCCGCAGTGGTGAAGAGGATTGGCTTACATACACACATGTAGTTCACTATCGCACCAGCCAGAGATTATTAACCATTTAACCAACCATTTACTTGTCATTCGCACCAGAAGCAATTCGCAGATTTAACATAACCCATTTATATCGCATTTAACATTATCGAGTCTACAACATTATACACATAACACAATGACTCGTATTTGCAAGAGAAATAAGACAAACATCATATCATAACCAAACATCTCCATGCATTCATTAACTCTGCGGAAAACCCGTCGCAGAAATAGTCAAAATATTGCACCGCGGATACAAAATACTCCAAAACAGACCATAGCAGAACTCTTCTAATCTCTCCAAAAACTAATATGCCCTTAGGCTTACAATTCACTTCTATTTATATCCTTCTTTCTCTATTACAAACTGGTCCACATGACCGACTTAACAATTAATTATTCTAAACTATTCTTGCGCTTCCTTGGACTTCGCGGTTATTCCTTATTTCGCGGGATTTGGGTTCCGCGATTGTCAGCTTCCGCACTTCCTGCGGATCTATCCTGTGTTCAAATCCCGGCAACGGAACCATTTTTTGACTCAACACCTCTCGACAGGGGTTCACTCTGTCATCAACAAACACCAACAACCCCTTATACACCGACCCGGAAAGGAGTTACCCTTCCCAGCAACACCTGCGAAGCAGATGAGGTCTCACCCAAGGCGGATAAGGGTGCTGCAAGAACCAAGTTTTCGCAGTGGTGAAGAGGATAGGCCTACATACACACATGTAGTCCACTATCGCACCAGCCAAATATTATTAACCATTTAACCAACCATTTACTTGTCATTCGCACCAGAAGCAATTCACAGATTTAACATAACCCATTTATATCGCATTTAACATTATCGAGTCTACAACATTATACACATAACACAATAACTCATATTTGCAAGAGAAAGAAGACAAACATCATATCATAACCAAAAATCTCCATGCATTCATTAACTCTGCGGAAAACCCGTCGCAGAAATAGGCAAAACATTGCACCGTGGATACAAAATACTCCAAAACAGAGCATAACAGAACTCTTCTAATCTCTCCAAAAACTAATCTGCCCTTAGGATTACAATTCACTTCTATTTATATGCTTCTTGCTCTATTACAAACTAGTCCACATGACTGACTTAATAATTAATTATTCTAAACTATTCTTGCACTTCCTTGGACTTCGCGGTTATTCCTTATTTCGCGTGATTTGGCTTCCGCGATTGTCAGCTTCCGCACTTCCTACGGATCTATCCCATGTCAACACCAAGTAGGGACAAGATATGATGGAAGGATATCAATAAGACTTGACGATTCAAAATGCTCTTTGAAATAGGATGCTAAGGGATCCACGAGCCGCCCCGAACCCCAGATCTCATTCGACGATAGAGTAAGGTTTAGATCACCACACAAAATTAGATGTTTATCATGTAATGAGTCATTTGAGAAGAATCGGTCCCATAAGAGTTGTCTATTACGATATGGACCATACATAGTAATAATGCTGAACTTTTGATCCAACCCTCGAAAATAACCTTCAATCTTTATGCATGCAGATGTTTGAAAGGAAGAGAAATGAACCATGATGGGGTTCCATGTGACTAAAAGGCCTCCAGACTAACCAGTGGTTTCAAGACCACAACATTTCCAATTAGGATGGAGCTTAAAAAAAAAATCATAGGCTTCATTTCCCAAGTGCATAGTTTCTTGTAGCAGAATGACAACAAGTTTAGTAGTGTCTAGCAATCTTCTAAGGGCATCCTTTTTGGGATGGTTGCCAATCCATCTAATGTTAAGGGATACAATAATATTTGAGAAACATCGAGAGGGTATTCACTCACTCTAAGTGACCCAATAGAATGACCAGGGTTTAATGTCGATGAAATAGAATAAATCTCTGAAAGTTTTGGATTAACCCATTTTTCGTTCTTACCTGCAAAATTATTGACCAACTTTTTTTTCTTATTCCGCTTTTACGGGTGGTAACATTGGAAAATCTAATGGAACCGAAGGAAACCCCAATATCAGGGTCAGCAGATAACGTAGAGCCACCAAAAATAGGGATAGGGACCTTATCCAGATCGGGGGTAAACTGTGCTAAGGGGTCCAAACAATCGATTCCTTCCTTTGATATGGAATGGGAGTCCACAGAACACCCATTAGGTGTTGAGCCGCAAACAATCTCCGCAGTGACCGGGGTAGGGTTAATCAAAGATTCATCCTTGATAGGAGAAGAGGTAATGTGTATGCCCATGCTGTCAGATTGATTGCAGGCATCATAAGAAGGCATATCTTGCACCTCAAGTTTATCCATAGCGGATGGGTCACCTTCCGACAAAGGGGGAAATATAGTTTTGGGAGCCAAAGAAAACTGAGATCAACTAAGGCATGAAGAGGTATCAACCCCATCATTTAACATATTCTAGATTTCCTCAAATGAAATGGATTTAAGCATCAGAGGAATAAATATTTTGAACTTACCCAAGAATTTGTAAACAAAGTTGACATCGAAAGGGATGAGAAGCGTGATAGACTGATTGGGGTCTTCCGAATCCGAGCCTTCCTCCGAAGCCAATTCACTGCCATTTATGTAACCCTTACAATCCTAGCGAATATGACCAGTTTTATGACAGTTGTAACATCGAAACGGAATTCTCCAGTAATTGAGTTGTTGAACAAAGCCCCCTGCTCCCACTTAACCTCGACCTCCTCCGGAAACCCTTCTATTACATTGAACTCAATAAGAAACCTAGGGAATTTGCGTTCATTATCCATAAGGGTACTTTCCACAATGAGGATGAACCGCCCAATAACATCGGCGACATCCATAAATTCCTGGAAGCTCCAACAGAACAGAGGAAAGCTAGGGAGTATCACCCATAGGTGTCTATGTTTGAGTGTTTCCTTTCACGAATCAAAGGCAGAATGCCATCGCATAAGAACCAGCGAACCAGTTCTGAGGACCCAAAATTTTGATAAGATGATCTGTAGGGATTCCTCAGAAATAAAGTTGAAATATATCCACCCGTTAACAAGCATAATAACTCTTGGGACATAGTTAATTAAGGGCTTCCAACACCTGGTGATCCACTCCACAACCTCAGACCGATTGAGTCTAATATATTCTAGTTTCTCGATCAATGCACGCGAGGATAAGGTTTGAACCATATCCATCATCACGTCCTTTCCCAAAGTACACTGCGCATGACTTTTTTGTGCCTTCTCGATTTTGATTTGTCTTTTCACCCTATCTTTATGCTCAGTAATGCCCGAAGACTTCCCCCAAAACCATGTGTCTGTGAGGGTTGTGGGAGAGTACCATCAGCCATAGAAGTGCCTAAAAATGAATCGGGATTCGCATAGCTATGAAGAGGAATACAAAAGGGTTTGTGGGGAAAAAGGAAAACCATAGAAGTATAAGGGTTTTCCCGTACATGGACTGGGTTCACGAGCAAATTACCTCCAAGTATTGCCATCGGCTTAGATTCAAAGAAGAAGCGGGAGGTTTACTAAGAATGAAAAGGACAAGAAAGTAGACTGACCCCGGAAACAACATACCAGAAGCGGGACAGAAAAGGTTTAAAAAAGTACAAACACTAAATTACGGACCAAAACGAGAAAAAAATCAGGGAAGGTGAAAGAAAAGAGACCTACTGCAAAAAATATTGCAGGATAAAAATAGAATTCCCACTTTTTGACTTGGTTGGTACTAAGCCATCCTTGTCGGATGGCAGACTCCAAGCCTGTAATATATTTTACAGTTCCAAGGTCTATAACCTTAGGGACGAAACCCTAACCCTCCATCTTCACCAAAGTACCAATGCATGGTCTATATTCCTAATGCATTAGAGTCCCAAAGTAGAGCATTGTTACACTGGAAGTAGTCACAAAATATCCAAAAGTAGCCTCCAGCTGAAACGGCTTGGATCATTCAGACTCTAGTTGAAACGAATTGGATCATTTAGAGAAAAAAATTCTTTTATTGTTTTTCTTTTAATCAATTTTATCAATGCTTTTACTGTAATAGTATCCTACCTTTTTCTATTATATATATATATATATATATATGATTTAATTATTTTTATTAGTCATTGTTTTTTGTTTTTTGAAATGTGTTTTAGAAATGTCAACACCTAGGGAGAATGAAGAATCAATGAATGATCAAAATTACATTATCTACTCAATTATTATATAGGGAATCAACGAGAGCATCATGTCACTTACAAGGATTGAACCTTTGTAGAGAGGGTAAAAGTTATTCCTCCCAACCATTCAAGCTACATCCAAAGTGATAATAGAGTTATTCTCAAAGTGATTTGAGATTGCAACACTTTTTGAAGTTGTAAGATTAGAAGGTAATTTGATCTGGCAACTAGAAGGTATTTTGATCTTGAAACTTTTTGGAGTTGTAAGGTTAAAAGGTTAGAGAATGTCTTTGTAAATTAGGAAAATAAAAATTATGTGAGTTTTACTCAATAGAAATTGGGAGACTTGTGGTTACAATAATATACTCATTATGAATTAATATATCACTTATGGTAATAAAATTTAATTGGAGAGAATAACACTCCATCCAACAATCATTATATATTCATTATAAATTTAATTTATTTTTTATATATTTTATAATTAAAAAAATAATAATATATATTTCATATTAAAACCACTAAGTACAAAATATTTGTTTAGTAATACTCCTTATGACATCACAAGTTCAAACCCCAACCCTAAATGTTGATTTAAATTGGGAAAGTTGATGTAGATAAGAGGTTAGACAGGTATCTGATGACAGATATCCTTGGTGAAGTTATTGGTAGATTTCGAACTTGGGCTATTGCTACTGGGGTCTCCGATCGTAAGGAATTTAATCTTCAATTGGATTTGGAATCTCGATTCACATTTTATCACTTCAAATTTAATTGCACGTTGTTGGAGGAATTGACTTTCTGTGATTTTTTCAAACTAAAGTGGTCTTCTTTCTCACAAGATGAATCTTCTTCCCCAATTCATAGCTTGGTGAAAAAACTTAAATTACTCCAATCTGAGTTTTCAAAGTGGGATAAACATAAGAAAAAGGAAAATTCTAAATGTCTTGTTGAGATTGAAGATGAAATTTCTACTTTAACAAGTTCTATATATAGAGGAAGATATTTTTTCTATCCATGGGAAGGAAAATTTGTTAGATTTGGAACAACAAAAGACAAAAATTCTGAATCAGATTGAGGATACTTGGCGACTTAAAAGTCTTTCCATTTGGGTCAGTCAAGGAGACAAAATACAAAAAAAAAATCAAAGATATGCCAACCAAAGGAGAAACACAAATTCTATTTGGGAGCTGAAGGATTCCAAAGGAAGTTTTATTCATGATAAAATCATTAAAGGATGTTGAGGTCTCTCATTTTAGAGATGTCTATATGTAAAGGAATACTTCTAGTTTAGAATATCAATTGAGAATTATAAAACATTTCCCCAAGTTTTTTGATAGCGAGGAGGGCAACAAAGTTAGTGCAATGATCAATTTGGAGGAAATTAAAGCATTTCTTCATAATTTTGTGAAGGATAAAAGTCATGGCCATGATGGTTGGACTGTGGATTTCTTCATCCACTTCTTTGACTTGGTTGGAAATGATATATTGGAAGCAGTGGAGGAATCTAGGAAAAAGGGCTATATTCGGGCTAACTTGAATTCTACATATATTGCCTTTATTCCAAAAAAGGACAAACCTGATACTTTCAATGATTATAGGCCTATATCACTTTGTAACCTGATTTATAAAGTGATCACAAATATTATATCTAACAGAATTAAGCCTATTTTGGCTAAATTCATATCAAAGGAACAATTCAGGTTTTTATTCAACAGGTAGATTTTGGATGTTGTGGGAGTGGCCCAGGATGTCTTCATTCTATTAAATGTAGGGATATTCAAGCCTTTATATTAAAGATGGATCTGATTAAATCCTATGATCGTGTGGACTGTACATTCTTGAGGTTTATACTCATTTAGATCGGTCTTTCGGTTGAAGTGACTCGTTGGATTATGGGATGTATAACTTCATCCTCTTTTGTTGTTCTGGTAAATGGGTCTCCTACCCAGTGTTTCTCCTGTAACATAGGTCTCTGATAGGGTTATCCACTTTTTCCTCTTCTTTTCATGCTTATTAGTGAAGGTCTTAGTATATTAATTGATAATGCTAAAATTGGTAAGAAGATTAAAGGTGTTAAGATATCAGATTCTCTCTCTATCACCCATCTATTATTTAAGATATGGATCCAAGGCAGAATGGGAGATGTACAAATATTTAATTTATATTTTCAGTGCAGCATCTAGTATGGAAATTAGCCCACAAAAATTAATGTTTCTCTATAATTGTTGTGATGAAGAATCTGTGAGAAGATCTCTACACTATTCTCTTTTCAAATGAAACAATTGGATTATGGAATAAAGTATTTAGGTTACTATCTAAAGCCCAACTGTTATAGGACTAAGGATTGGAACCGGCTTCTTCAGAAAGTGGATAAGAGGATTAGTAACTGGACCTTCAAATGGATTTCAATTGGTGGTGGGCTTGTCCTAGCTAAATCAGTATTAGAAAGTATCCATGTATTTTGGTTCTCACTATGCATGGTTCCTGAATCCATCATCAATTCAATTAGAAATAATATTTTTCATTTTTTGTGGGCAGGCAATATGGGAACCACAAAATTTCACTTAACTTCCTGGGCAAGTCTATCCTTTCCAAAATTCATGGGAGGATGGGGAGTGGAAAATTTGGCATACTTTAACCAAGCATTGTGTGTCGAAAGTATTTGGAGAGGCATATTCGGGGATGGTCTATGGAGCAGAGTTTTGAAAACCAAATATATAAAATCATTCTCTATTTCACAATGGGTTCGCAGCTATAGGTGTGTGCCATCGAATGTTTCTATTGTTTGGAGGAGTCTTCTATGATCCTTCCCAATTGTGAGAGAGAGAGACTCTACTGGAAATTTGGCATAGGCATGCAAATTTTCATTGGAATCGACCCCTTCATTGGATCAGATGGTAACTATATGTTATCTTCATATTTATTGGCTCAACTTCACTTAGCCTATATTCAAGTTCTATCTCAGGTGAGGTATCTTGTTGGCTTTGATTCTAACACAACTTATTGGCTCTCGACAAACGATCTTGGTTTATCTTAGGATATTGCACGTGAATGTAATTGATATATTATGGTTCTAAATGGCACGAGGATTACTTTATCTGATAAAGAGGATGCTATGGTATGGGATTGGGAAGGTGTCGATGGTATCATAACCGCAAAAAAAGCTAATGAGGCAATTAGTGATAATCAGTCTATTCTTCATCAGAAGTGGTGGGGTAGAATGATTTGGAAATGGAGACTTCATCTGAAGATTCGTTGCTTTATGTGGTTGTGTCTGGAGAATAAAATTCTCACCTGGGATAACTTGCTCAAGCATGGTTTTATTGGGCCTGGAATTAGTCAATTATGCAGAATGGAAACTGAAACTGTGAATCATTTATTTTCTCATTGTCATTTATTCACATCGGTATGGTCGGATCTTTGTAGATTCTTGCATATCCAGGACAATTGGGTGTTATATGGGATTCAAGATTGTGTGTTCAAATGGATTCAGTCTCACTCAAAATATAAGGAGCTTCCATTCGTGACTGTGTGGGAGGTATGGTTTGCAAGAAATAGGTATATCTTTAATGATTCTAATCCCTCTGTGTTTTTGGTCTGATCTAAGGTTGTTAGATTCCTCTATGAATATTTTCAAGAGAAGCATACACATAAGTATCATAGTCTCATTATGCCAACAATGGAGGATGGTATACCTTAGGGTTTTTTTCATGGAGTTGTGAAGGATGGCATTTGTGGGACCAGTATGGTATTGAAGATTAAAAGAGACCATCAGATAAATTTATGGTTGAGTGCAAGCAATGGATCAAATACTCGTGCAAAACTTATTGCTCTTTAGGGAATTTTATGGTTTTTGCGGAGGGAAGGTATATTTAATGTCAAGATACTTGGGGATTTGAGGGTCGTGATTGATTGGGTGGCTAGTCTATCTTATGTTCAAGCCATCAATTTGGAATAGTGGGCAACCAAAATAAGAGAGTTGTTAAAAAAAAAATTATACATTTCCTTTGAACATATATTCAAGGAATTGAACAATAGTGTTGATGCTCTTTCAAAAAAGGCCCTTGGGGCAATGGATGGTCTGCTACACTTTGATGAAATTATAGATAATCAGAAGGTGGATTCTGGTTCAATTTATATGTTCTAGTTTTGTTTTATCTTTGCACTCAGGATCTTTTCCTGAAAGAATGTATAAGGATATAGTCACTAGGCTTTCAGTTGGGTAGACTTCCTGGTATCATTTTTTGTAGAAGGAATATTTTTGGTAGATTGGCCCTATGATCACCTGCCAAGACACAACAATATAATATACTAAGACTCTTGTGTAATTTTGATTTCTTTGTTGAATAGATAATTACAACTTTTTCAGTTTTGAAATATATATATATATATATATATATATATATATATATATATATATATATAAGAAATAAATAAAATAAACCATCACAACCTTTGTAGTGAAACAATGCACTTTACAATCCTTAAAACATTGTGGGAGGAAATGATTTGCCATCTCTGTGAGACTAAGAGCGTTGAGGATAAAAGTTACTTTCTCTCAGAGTGCCCTGCATACAACCACATTAGATCCCCGCAATCTTTATTATAATACTAACCTCTCTAATCTTCTAACTTGTCAAAACTATGATGACATCGGTACACTTCTTTCTAAGCTTTTTGAGCACAGAAATACAAATTTATAACCTAATATTTCTTTATGTTTTTTTTTAAATCCAATAGACCAAAGTTAGTCTCAATGGACATTAACTATCATCATCATTATAAATTGTGATAAGCATAAAAAGCAATATTATAAAGTTTTATCAATCATTAAATATTTAAATTTAATTTATATAATTCTTAAGATATGAATTTAAAATTTTAACATTCTCATATCTCCTCTCAATCAATATAATTAAGTTATCTTCTTAATAATTAAATACCCAAAATTTTATATTCTTAAAATTTAAACTTAAACTTTTAATATCATACAACTCATTTCAATTACCATAATTAAGTTTATCATATCATGTTATCTAAACATAAGTATAGAGTTAAGTCAAACTATATAAACACCGTTATAGTGAAATGAAGCCGAGTCTATTCTTCTCAGAAATGCATTGTATGCTTCAAAGAACGACTACCAATTCGTTCACATGCATAGTGATGCTTTCATTAAGCTTGGGTTTATTTCTACAACGAATGTATCATATTACCGTAACTATCTGCTTTTTGGGTTTCAAGAAAATGGAAGCAATCTAAATAGCGACATTGCTTCTAACCGTATCGAATGCTTTTGCTTTCGGGTCCTTTTCCATCATCAAAGATTTGCATATTATATGATTGATGAAATTATCAATAGTTTTGAGTCGTTTTCTATCATCATTGATAAAGTTAACATAAGAATCTTAAGATGATGGAAAAGATTGACTATTCAATAATTATATATTCTTAATCTTCACACCAAAGTTACATTTTTCTTTACTTTCTAATCATTTTTCATCTAACACAAAAAAACAAAAACAAAATCATTTTTCATCTAACACAAAAAACAAAAACAACAAGATGACAAAAAATTGTCACTGCCAACATTTATATAATTTTAATTTTCACATCAAAGATGACAAAAAATTGTCACTGCCAACATTTATATAATTTTAATTTTCACATCAAAGTTACAAATATATAGTACAAAGGGTGATGCCATCTCAAAAAGAGATTCACTCCAAATTTTAAAATAATTTATGATGATTAGGCTAGGAAATCTGAACTAACACACTTATTAATCATTAAGGATAAACTAGTATAGATCTGCCTTAACTTCGAGTCTACCAAGCGCCAAGAGAGATCAAATCCCTCAAGGTGCAAACTTTTCTTCAAATTTTGCACTTACGTTTTCACTTCAAGGGATTTGATCTCTCTCGACACTTGGTAAATCATGGTTTAATGATGTTCTCAAATCCCTCATATGTAAATCATGATTTAATTATGGTTCAACTCCCATATCGCATAGCAAGAAGTATCCAAGTTTCATTAATTTTTTTAGTTTTAATTATTTAAAATAATTATATCTTTGATTTTGAAGTTTAGGTTAGGGCCGACGTTGTAAAAAATATTTACTTAATATTATATTCTATTTTCCAAAGAAAAAAACAATATATTTGTTATTTTAATTATGAAATCAAAATATACATTTATGAGCCTCGGAGTTCTTACTCATGTTCTCGACTCCTGCCTTCCAGAAAAAGAGCACTCTGTCTTTTCTTACAAAACTTGTCAAAATGCTCATAAAGAATGTTAAATCCAAACTATGACTAAAAACAAAATATGCAAATTATTGCCTCCAACCTAGACAAAAAAAGCACATCTATAAACCCATGGACCAAAAAAAATACATCAGTTATAGTTCGATAGCCAATCCATTCCAAACTTCATTTTAGAGAAACTATGACTAAAAACAAAATATGCAAATTATTGCCTCCAACCTAGACAAAAAAAGCACATCTATAAACCCATGGACCAAAAAAAATACATCAGTTATAGTTCAGAAAATAGCCATAGAAAATTCTAAGATAGCCAATCCAATCCAAACTTCATTTTAGAGAAACAATCCTGCAACTTCCTTATATAAAGTGTCCACCTTACAATTAAACTCTCGATAAATATGTTGTATGGATACCAACTCAAAAACTACTCTATATTCTTATATTCTACCAAGAACATGAACTAGAACGAGATTTGTGATTTAAAAATTACCTTTATAAAAATGAATATTATAATCACTACTTAATGTTTAAAATTAATTTATACATTTGTTGAGATATGAATTTAGATTTTTAACATTATGATATGTCCTCTCAATCATTATCGTTAAGTTATCATATTAACAATTAAATACCCAAAGTTTTATATTCTTTAAATTTTAAACCTAACGTAACTTTTTAATATCATAACATCTCATTTCAATCACCATAATTAATTTATGGTATCAATTTATATGAACATAAACATAGAGTTAAGTCAAACTATATAAATACCGTTAGAAGAAATGCATCGTATGCTTATCAAAGCAACTACCAATTCGTTCACATGCATAGTGATGCTTTCATTAAGCTTGGATTTATTTCTACAACGAATTTATTTCAACAACGAATATATGCCACGTAACTATTTGCTTTCTTGGTTTTAAGAAATCTAGATAGCGACATTGCTTCTAATGCTCTCGAATGTTTTTACTTTCAAATCTTTTTTCATCATTGTGAATTGTTTTGAGTCATTTTCTATCATTATTGCTATAACTAACACAAGAATAAGAAGATGGTGGGAAAACCTCATTCGTCAACATTTACATATTTTTAATCTTCACATGAAAGCTAGTATAATGGATGGTGACATTTTAAAAAGAGATTTGTTTTACTTTCAAGTTGTTTTCTATCGGTATTGATAAAATCAACAGAAGAACAATAAGATGATGAGAAATGCTTATGAGTCAATATTTGTATATTCTTAATCTTCACATCAAAGTTACAAATATATAGTATAATAGGTGATGCCATCTTAAAGAGAGATTTGCTCTAGATCCTAAAATCATGTATGATGATTAGGTTAAGCAATCTTAAGTAACTTACCTACTAATCATTGAGGATAAACCATAGGTGGCAGGTGTGGGGGGTCATTTTGGATCTCGATGGACAACAAAAATTGTATTACGAGTGGAGTCCGGGGAAAACCACTCACAACCAAGTAGAAGTTGCAACTCTATATCAATGCCTTCTTGAAGCTTGATTCCTCATACTAGACCATCTCACGATGATTGAAGACTAAAAAATTATAATCAAGTTGGTGCATAGTGTCTCCCCTCCCAAGGACATCGCTCTTGCTAGATGGATAGTTAGGATAAAAAATGAGATTAAGAAATTCAACACCATTAGCTTCTTCCATGTTATTCGTCATCAAAACCAAAAAGCGAATGAAAGGAAAAACAACGTTGCTCAGAGTATGGCAAGGACTCTAAACAAAAATGGGGCTATTCATTAAGCCACATCCCCTGATATATCCATGCATGAAATGTCCATTTGTCTTTATTAAATTCTCATTAATTCAGTTTGTACTACGTGGACAATGGCATAGATCTCAATCCTACTCATACAAGCGAGAGCTTGGAAGATTTAATTCTTGATTTGATTGATAAAATGTCCCCCCAGAACATTTGTAGTACATTTGGGATTCAATCTCCATTGGACAATGAGAATGGGTTGGTCGCAGGGATTCATGCAAGCTCCATCATTCCATAAGTCCTCAAGAACAACTTAGACCTTGTTTGCAGGTTTTATCCCTCCACCGATTCGCAAGTAATGTTTCAACAATATGCAATATTCACGCCCTATGGTTTCAATATCAAGTCAAGCTATCAAAGATGCAACATTTGGTCAATTCTTTAGAAGAATTTTCAGGACTGTAGGCATCTCCTTAGGCCGACAACTAGGTCCTAATTTTCTTTTGATGAAGGTAATCTTAATCTCATTTCAATTGAAGTGTATCTGATTTGCATTGGGTCTTTTGGTCTCTCTATCGACCAAGTCCCCTACTTTATTGGGAGATGTAAGGACAAGAACAATGAAGAGTTAAACATTTCCAAGACAGGTTGTCAAAATTTTGTCAACTGGACAGATACTTTGAAGAAAAATTAGGTCAACAGGAGAAAGTTCAGGTTTGCAACTATGTTTATTGTCCATATTGGAGAAGGCAAGCTCATTGTTGAAGCATTCCAATACACTCAAAGTCGCATTGGGCATTTCATCTTCTCTAATGCCCAGGTACTATGTGTGGTTGTGAGGTATAAGAATAGAGATAATTGTGACTTGAATGGGATTTGGGATATCACCAGCAGAGCACTCAAAATGGAATGCGCAAATTGCAACAAGAATATGACAAGATTGTGGAATTGAAGAAGACTTGTAAACATCATGAAGATCAACTAGAGAGAAATAGCTCAACTATCCAATCACTCTCATCTCGGATTCAAAAAATGAGAGTGCAAAGTGTATCAACTCTTGAAGCCTTGGATGATGATCATCATCATTTAATAGTTTTGGAAGAAGAGGTGGATACCCTCCGCAACTCTGTCAACAATGAGAATCACAACTCCACATATCCAATCTTGGATCAACTAAGCATGATGGAAGGGGTCCATGTCATACATAGGGAGGAAGAACTAGTACATCAGTCTCAAGAAAATGTGTAAACAATCAGAATTTCTCAATCTTTTGAAGCCAACCAGCGTTCAAATTAGCAAGTAATTTCTATGTTTTGTAAAAGCATTTTGATCTTAGGACTATTTTATCAGTCTTACACTAGTATATTTTTTTGTTTCAACAAGACTATGGAGGATGGTAACATCCTTTCTGGTGCTTTTTCAATTTTTTGTTTGAATCGCCATATACTCTCGACGTGTGAAAATTTCTATACTCTTCTTTGCAGGAGATTTTGTTAATACAATTTATCTATTTGCGTGAAAAAAATCATTAAGGATAAACCAATACAGATCCATCTTAACTTCAAATCTACCAAGCATTGAGAGGGATCAAATCCCTTGAGGTGCAAACTTTTCCTCAAATTTTGCACTTAAGTTTGCACTTCACTAGATTTGATCCCTCTCGACACTTGGTAAATCATGGTTTAATGTTGTGCTCAAATCACTCAAATGTAAATCATGGTTTAATAATTGCTCAAATCTCGGATCGCATAACAAGAAGTATCCAAGTTTTGTTAATTTTTTTTAGTTTTAATTAATTGAAATATTCATTTCTTTGGTTTTTAAGTTTAGGTTAGGGCCGACATTGTAAAAAAAAATTAACTAATATTTTATTATTTTATTAAAGCCTCCACATGTCAACTCCACATTGAGCATGGAATTACACTTCTCCCTCATATTGAGTTGTAGAAAGCACCTCTCAACACAATTACTATTATCTTAAATGAATAATACAAATAATGGTGACATGAAGACCTTGTGATTGGTAAGGTATGCCATAAACTAACATTCCCCCCATCAATCACAAGTATAACTATCTATACCAGCTATGCAATAAACACTAATGCAAAAGTTGATATGTTAGATTTTTCAAAAATCCTTCATTTGAGCTTCAATGAAAAATCATCAAAACTAGATGTTGAATAGGTTCATCTGCAATGAACTGGAAGAGAGATGAAATTCTAAAGTGAACAACTACCATGTTTGAACATTCCCTAATTGCTTCACAATTTAATCATTTTCCAAGTAATTTAGTAGAAGAAATTGATGTCTTCCAAATTGGTAAACATGTAGTTTCACCACTCTCCTACCAATGAACAAATAAGATCATTGAAGTGATGTTTAAACTTAGACACAATTAGGTGCAAGACAACATCCCAGTGTATCCCAATTGGATAATTAAGAGAATGAGAGGAAACTAGATTCCATGCTAGATCTTCCAAATGTCGATTTGATGATAATTTAAAGATGAGTCTAGATGTCATGTTGAACTTCCATGATTTAATTTGTACATAGCCACTGATCATACCAATTGTCTGATTGAATGTTGATTGACAGGATTTTGAAGCCTAAATCCTGACTACCATTAATGATATTCCCCCCTGTCAAGTGCAAGGTGATAAGTCGTGGGTTTCATGTGGGTTACCTTGAACAAATTCATCACTGTATCTAGTGGTTTTGGATGATCACTAACCATTTTCATCAATGTGGTGGTTTGTGGTTGACCACCAACCATTTTCACTTGATCAATGCACTCCTTAAGGTGCAAGAGAGTTTTAAAAGGCTATATGCTATACGAGAGGTATTACTTGAGAGTTAACTGTCCAGTAAGACTAATATAATTTATTTGTTGTTGAAGACCATTGCCAATACTTAATCCACCCGTAGTGGAATTTTAATCTTGTAGGTTTATTTAGTGTTGAACATTTATTTCATGAATGATTCTTCTTGCCACAATGCTGACAACGATGGACACCAAAACACTGATAATCCATATGACCAACTCGATGACAATGTTGGCATGTAGCATTATGATGTTGAATGGGAACAGGTGAAGTTGAATCTTCTTGAGGGAATCTAGAACTATGGAACTTGATTGGTTTGGAATAATCGGGAATATGAAAGGTAACTTCCTTTTCATATCCAAGTATTGTTATGTGCTTGTTGTAGTTGATTTCTCCCCAAGGTATGATGATGGGATTGTAAAGATCATCCCTGGCTTGTTGATTGTGTTTGTTGTCTTCAAATTGGGAACAAAAACTCAAGTTCACAGTCACTTATACTTTCACTTTGTGTTGTGGCATCTTCTGCATGCAATT
Source organism: Larix kaempferi (assembly GCA_027924585.1). Lineage (NCBI taxonomy): Eukaryota > Viridiplantae > Streptophyta > Pinopsida > Pinales > Pinaceae > Larix > Larix kaempferi. The sequence continues at coordinate 2,371,561 of BSBM01000026.1, read as the reverse complement.
CATCTTCTTCAAACAATGGATTATTCTAAACAAGAACTAGTTCAAAATGGTTGAATTGCATTTCATCATACTGAGTCTGGAGAAGTTCAAAATTTAGCTTGCGAAACTTACAAGCAAGTTAAAGCAGACTTGAGAGTTACTTTGTTGATTGTAATTGTGTCATCGGTAGTAGTGAGTATTAGAGTGTTCAGTAACTAACAATTCTTGTCCTCGAGCCATTTCAAAATATTGAATGATTTTCTTATAATTGTCTCAAAAAAGAGAGGGCTTCTTGTGAATCCCCCCTTTTCACAATGAAAGGCTCAATAATTCCAGTTCATAAATTGTAGGGTGCCGAATTCAACCGAGAATGCACGTGATTACAAATTCAATTCAGTCTTGATTTAACACTTACAAAAAAGAACTATTTGCAAGTATACTTGTCAATATTGATGTTGATTTTGAATTTGGATGGATGAGTATTGAGTACATTGAATTGAATGTGAATTGCTCCTTCAATTAATTTGATTGAATTGCCTTTTGTTTGTAGATTTGTCGTTGAATACTAAACTAGTCAATTTGTTATTGAGTGTTGATGTGATCAACAATTTAAATGTGTGTGCTTGTAATATGAAACAATCTTGTAATGAAGGGAAAATAGACACCATCAAACATGAATAGATGCAGGAAACAAATATATTCTTAAATCCCTTATTCGATTTCGAAACATGTATAGGATAAATCCACCACAAAAAGGGAAAATAGACACCATCAAACATGAATAGATGCAGGAAACAAATATATTCTTAAACCCCTTATTCGATTTCGAAACATGTATAGGATAAATCCACCACAAAAAAGTTGACAATTTAATTTTTATTAATTAAAATGGTAAATGGAGATTTGATTCATGCTTCTTTGATTCTTACCAATCAAAAAATGTATACCAACTAGACATATGAAACTTTAAATGTCCCAATTTATCTCCAAGTAAACAGTTGTTTGTATGTTCAAACACTATCACCCACAACACTTCATTAACAAATGTGTGCAATTATAGTATCTCCACCTCCTTTACAAATTTTGGATGTACTTCCAGAAAAAATTATCATGCTTTTAAAGAAAAGAATGTTTCACTTTTTTATATAAAAAGTAATATAAATGTTTTTAGCACCTTGTTACATAAAAACATGTGTGCAATTATACTATCTCCACCTCCTTTACAAATTTTGGATATACTTAAAAAAATTACATATTTTGGATATACTTGGAAAAAGAAATTATCATGCTTTTAAAGAAAATAATGTTTCACTTTTTTATATAAAAAGTAATATAAATGTTTTTAGCACCTTGTTACATAAAAAAGGTGTGGATTTATACTATCTCCACCTCCTTTACAAATTTTGGATATACTTCCAAAAAAATTATCACGCTTTTAAAGAAAAGAATGTTTCGAAATGTTTTTAATACCTTGTTACATTAAATAAAATGTTTACCAAAATTGTGTTTTCAAAAAAAATTCGTTGACCCTTTTTATTAAACAAACTCTATACTTTGCAAATGGAACAAAAATAAAAAAAATCAAATACCTCATTTTTTCATGACACATGCATGCGTTGGACAGATGCGAATTACGTGGTCTTTTAGTGTGGGCTCGTCCTCCGAATACATCGGTTGTGTACACATCTCAATTCTTTCCAGCTGGTATGCATGTGGTCTCAAGACATGTGCATGGGGTCCTCCCAATTTCAACGGTGTGTGTGCACATGGATGAGTGTGTGTTGTCTCTTTATCTACAATGGAATTCAATTTCACTTCGCTTTGCTTTCAACAACCACTTTGAATCTATTCATAAGTTCTATGGATCAATTCATTCCTAGGTCATGGTTTCCCTATCTCAAGCTCGTTAAAGTGTGGCTCCACATAAAACGAAACTACTAGGCAGTCATCTGGCCACAAACTAAAACAAAAGGTCACCAATGAATACAAATGTGAGGGAGTTGTACACAAACAATAACTAGCCGATGGAAAGCATGATACAAGAATCCAACCACTGGCTTCTGCTTATATAGAAAATTGATCTCTGGGAACCCTAAACACACCCTAAAGAATGAATCTAGGCAAACACAAGTCACACACTACATCACGATCTGTACTACTCTACCTTTTCTTCTCCACTGGTTGAGTTACATCACCATAATCCGTGAATTCTACAAGAAAGAAAAACTGAGGGCAAACTCTACAACAACGCAACATTGCATGCCGAGTCTTCAAGATCACAAAAAAAGTGTATCATTTTTAATGTGAAATTGCAGTTTGGAGGAGCCAATACAATCTATTTCTATATGCCATAAAAAGACAATCAACCTAGATCATGTAGATCCCCCCAAAGAAAAGAGATTCTAGTGGTTTGATTCTCCCTTAAAGCCATGATCTACAAAATGGTGGAACATGTGCAAAGGAGGCACACAACCTAAACTACATAACACTAAGAAAACCTTGATCTGCACATGGAGGAGAACCAATGATTGAGAAAATGAGGCCAAGATGGGTTTCCATGGCTTCATTCAAAGCCTACGCATCATGATCTAATCTTACCAAGAGTATGATGTTTAAATGATTCCATGCATAGATTCAATAAGATTCCATGGGTGAAATAGGCATAGAAGCACTGATGTTTCATCCACTATTAAATTTTGCCACAAAAAAAAATCAATTGTAGATGCCATTGATTTTACCTTTTATTGGACTTCCAATAGGTCAACATAGTTTCCATCCACCACCTCTTTGGAGCAAATCAATTTTCAACCTTCAATGAATTGCCATATGAATTGGGCATGCAGATCACTAGATTGAAGACTAAGATCACATTACAGATCAAAATTTGTCTACCAATAGGCCAACACAATCATCAATGGAGTCTCCTTTTTGTGGCTTCTTCCTCACTTCAAAAAATAGTTCCTATGGATAAATCCCATAGGTTCATTAATGCCCTAAGAATTATAGGGATTTGATACCATGATAAATTTAACACAAGAACAACAAGACGACGAAAAATGCTCACTAGGAAACACTTACATATTCTTAACCTTCATACCAAAGCTACATATATATAGTACAATGGGTGATGCCACCTCAAAGAGAGATTTGCTCTAGATCCTAAAATCATGTATGATGATTGGGCTAGGGAATCTTAACTAACCCACTTAGTGCTTAATCATTGATAATAAATCACTATTATCGTAAATGAATAATACAAATAATGGTGACATAAAGACCTTGTGATTGGTAAGGTAAGCCATAGGCTAACAATCATATTCTTAAATTTTAAGTGTTGAGATTGTATAATCTAATTGTTTGAGGAGTCTTTAATGTTTTTGAAATAATATTTATAATTAAAAACACCAATTTCAACAAATCATTTACGAATTATCCTTTCTACACTACAAGGCCAACACCCCATAGCAAAGGTTTTTGTGGAACCTCTAATAAAAAAATCACCTTTATCTGTTTATAGCGGAGGTGGGAAACCATAAGTTTTTACAGATGTTTGGTCTCCAGTGCACATATAATCTATAACCACACTGATGCACTTTAAGATTTATACAAGCACCGGATCATTCAAATGACAAATCAATTTAATTTATTTTTTTAAAATACAAAATAAAACAACCAGTGCTTTTGAAACAAATGTCCACACCGATGCATTTGAAAACAACACACTGTAAACTTTTAAGCATTTTGCAAAAAAATATTTTAAAAAATTGTATGCTACACCAATGCACGGATGCATTTACATTTCTATATACACACTAGATTGTGTCAACGATAAATACATGAAAATTTTGACTTTGAAAAAAATAAATTAATCTATACATTTTCGTTGCACCTTATAAATATAAACACATTAGTGCGTCAGTAAATTTACTTGGGCACCACGTTAGGGTGGAATAAAAAAGTTACCAAACCAAAAAATCATTTTTTCAATGCTTTAGTGCTCCTCAAGAACCATTCAACAATCGATGCTCAACTATCTACAATACTATCTACAATAGTGCCCTGCCTTACAATGTTATTGAACCACTGTATTTCTGACTTTTATGCATCCAAGGTTGATTTGTGATCATTTTGGAATCTCCAAACATCACAACTTTGTTCATATTTCTCGTACATGACAAGCATGGCTCCTTGGTGTGAAAGTCACCACTCACCAGGTACATCAATTTTTTTTATCCTTATATATAAATTTTTTGTGGATTAAATTTTAAAACTGGGTTTTATTTGCTTAAATTTGTAAAAAAAAAAACAATTTTTTTCCGTTGATGCTCCCATGGAACTCGGGTCGCACTGAAAAATGGTGCATTTACAAGTCCCATCACTATCAGTGCATTTGTTTCATATATACGCACCAAAAAATTCACATGCTAAACGCAGTGCAGTTAGTGTTAGTGCACTGCACCAGTGCTCTTAATAACACTTCGCCACAATGTATCTGGTTGCACACACAGTTACTCGGTGCACTTAGTTATACAACAAATCTCCCAAGTTATAATTTATTTTTTTATAAAATGTATACAATAAAGTGAATGGTGCACTTTAAATATACACATGCACGGGTGCTTTTTTATTTTAAAAAAGCATCAAACAACATTTTAAATAAAACGGAGTGCTGTGCGTTTTATATAAAAGGCACCAATGCATATGTATATTTACATGTGCACTGCTTTAAGGGAAAACAATTAAAAATAGAAATAACCGTCGATGTGTTTTCTGGCACATCGTTTTTTTTTTTCACATAAAATATATCTTACTATTAATACCGTGAAATAGTAAATAGGATCAATATATCAGGTCATCATACCATAAAGGCATGTGAAATAACATATATGGGCACATGAGCCCCAAATAACATCACATCATCCAGGATCCATACCAAATCCCAACCAAGTACCGGAAAAGATGCCACCATATTGCAACAAAATCCCACCAACTGCATGACCAAAAGCTAACAGACCTCAAGTGGCAAAGTATCAAAATGCCAAGACATAAATACATGAAATATAAGTCCAATATAAGGTCCAAAACAGCCAGAGGCCTGGACACAAGTATCAAATATAAAAAATAGAGCCGCAAAAACCAACTAGATCAAAAATCCAACAAGAAGTTGGAGATAGTACCTATGAACCTGCACAAATATATAGCCGCAAATAAACATGTGAGAAAATATATCAAAACAGACCTACAAGTCCAAACCATAAGAGTCAGCTCCAAAGCAGGTCAATCGAGCCCCGAGAGTAAAGGAGGTCCTCATGCCATTCCTCCCACAAAATAATACCAGACGGTGAATCCAAAGCCCTCTTGGAAAGGATATATGCCTCCATATTTATCTCGCGGAAAACATGGGCAAAGTGAATATGCTGAAAGTCACCAATGTATTTCCTGACAGCAGCCAACCATTCTGTGAGGATCAACACATTAAGAGGGGAAGAACCCAAAGCCCACGATATTATGGAAGAAGAATCACCCATAACAACAAGTGAGGAAACCTGTAAGCGCCGAGCAAAGTATAAAAGAAGCCAGAGTACACATAATTCACTGCGCGTATTCGTTCCAGAACCCAAATTTAAATGGATCCGATAGGAATCGGAGTTGTTGAGATGAAGCACCACACCCGCCACACCAGTATGCTTATCAGAAGAGATAGTCCTGCCTCCCGTAAGGATTGAGCCAGAATTTTTCTCCATAAATGAAGCAATGATACGACCGCTTAACCAATGCAGGCTTATAGCTGTACCATCGAAAACAAAGCAGTTACGTGCCTTCCAAAGCTCCCACAACATATAACAAGGGAGTTCTAACCATCGCGCAGAACGTGAGTCGCTGAGCCACTGACCTATACTGTCCTGCAATGAGGACGAGTGCCAAATAGTAGTTATGCCAATAGAATTGACAATAAGCATCCAAAGCTCCCTTATGATTGGACATGAAGAGAAGAGATGATCAACCGTCTCCAAGTGTGAACAGCATAAAGGACACCAGCCAGGACCATAGAAGCCACGACGACAGAGGTTATCCCAGGTAAGAATCTTGTTGCCCATTGCCAACCAGATAAAACATCTAATCCTCGGAGGAAGGGCAAGCTTCCAGATCACAGAGTGCCACCAAACCGCCTTCGGTTTACAGTCTGCAAATAATGAATCATAAGCAAGTTTTGAAGTGACCAATCCACGAGCAACTTCCCAAGACCAAACCAACCTGTCCGGGGAATCGCAGAGGTGAATGTTTGCTTGACAGAGGTACATAGTGAAGTCTGATCATTCCTTTCCCATAGCCCCATGAATGCCAAGTTGACGAGCAGTGATCCAACCCCCATTATTGAAAGCACCAGCATGTGACAGGTTAAAGAGCCCCCGAGCTCGTAGATGTGCAAGAAGTTCGGGCGAGAAAGGATACGTGTGTGAAGCCCCCACAACAGGGTCCAATCCAAGTCTGATATCCCAGCCATTGCCAGGAATCCAAGCGAGCCACTTTGCCACTACAGAATAAGATCCCATGAGCCCGCGCGAAATATTTGAAGTGCCATTAACAGAATGCCTGCCAAACCGAAACCAAGACGCAACCGAAGCCTTTTTGAGATACTTGGCCCGAATGATACAGCCCCACATAGAGTTATTAAATAATACACGCCACAGGCTCTTTGCATGGAGCGCCATCACAAACAATTCCATATTCTTTATATTCCAGCCTCCTAGAATATATGGTTGTGCCATACTTTTTCAATTAATTAAATGAAATATGTTCTTCTCTCCCCCACCAGACCATATAAAGCAGAAGAATTTTCCCCGAAGTATGCGAATAATAGAAGATGGAATTTTACATAGGGAGAACCAGTATACTCCCATGTTCTGGAGGACAGATTTTGTCAAAGTAATCCGGCCACCCAGTGAAAGATATCTCAAGCTCCAATGACTAATGCGCGAATCAAATCATTTAACAAGCCATAGCTAATCATTGGTCCTATATTTTGTAGGTTTGAGGAAATAGCCGAGATACTTTGAGCCTTCAGATAACTCCTTAAATTCCAAAGGAAGAATACACCTGACACTATGTTCCACATTCACCTCCAGTGAGTGTTTCAGGAAAAAGGATTTCACCATACCAATGAGCATACCAGTAACCAAATAGAAGAAGTCAAGAATTCTCTTATACTGTAACCATTCCGCCAGAATTCCCAACCCAAATAGCATCACATCGTCCACAAACAACGTATGGGTAACTGATACACCAGCCGAGACTTTGATTCCCACAATAGAGCCCTCTTTTTTGCTTTGTGGATAGAGAGGCTCAGCCCATCAATGATCAACAGGAACAAAATGGGAGAAAGAGGGCATCCCTGACGGAGTCCCCTGGACGCCTTGAAGAAATCAGTCAGCTGACCATTAATAAGAACTGCATAGTTGACAGACGTAACACAGGCCATAATCCACTTCATAACCTTCCACGGGAGACCAATTTGTATAAGGATCAATTTGAGAAAAGTCCAATTGACACGGTCGTAGGCTTTTACCAGGTCCAGTTGAAGGATGAGTGCCTCCATCTTCTTTTGATTAATACTATGGAAAACCTCCCATGCCACACCAACTGCGTCATGTATCTGCCGCCCCTCCAAAAAACCATATTGTTCCATAGAAATGAATGAGGACAAGATCGGTTTGATATGTTGAGCAATTATCTTAGAAATAATCTTGTATACTAAATTGCACAAAGCAATCGGACGGAAATCATAAAAAATCTCCGGATGTGTTGATTTAGGTATCAGTTTTTGGCACATCGTTACCAGGTCATTGTTGGATGCACCATTACCAATGTGTTCTATTAGATTGGGCACACCGGCTATGTGTAGATAAATTTAGAAATCTGTGATTTTGTTTTTAGAATTTTCCAATTTGTATGCGGTGCATTACATAATGCGCCATTCATGATTGCGTTACATAACGCACTGTTAATTAGAGTGTTACATAATGCACCATGTCTGGTGATTTTGTTTTAAAATAGAGCGCACTAGAGCAGTGCACCATAATTAAACAATACACACTAGTAATGGAAAAGTTTGTTAAACCCCCAAAAAAATTTAAAAAATTCATAATAAGTATTTCATGTACCTATTTTGTATATACTTTTTATTTTATTAATATAATTCATGATGAAATTTGTATGTAAATCAGGGACATGGACCATTGTCACCTCTAATCGACTTGTATAACATTGACCAGGTATAGTAGGATAGAGAGAGGGAGAGGGATTTGTTTCCTCATCCTATTGCAACAATGACTTGACAAATTTTATTTGATGTTAGCCTCCTCAAGTTTTAAAAGGAAGCTACTTCGCTCAAAGGGTAGACTAAGCTATTGATAGAGTTGATCCATTGTTGGGATCATGATAGGTAGGCCTTTGGGGTTTGTCCCCATATTTGGTACCATCTCACAGAGGAGGATTTTTACTTCATCATGAGATTATTTATAAGGGGGGAGGACTTTCCCCATTTTCCCAATCTATTGTCGGGTGTTGTAGCTTATCCCCAATTGATGTATGTTCAATGATTTATGAGTGCAGATATTACTTGCTCTAGTGAGTTCCAATTGAGTGGGGGCTAGTTGAGGCTACACACTTTTCAGCCAGAGTAGGTCAGCTGCTTGAGCCTATTTGTTACCATGATGGTACACTATCTCACTGATGGGAAACGAATTAGCTGTGCTATGTTGTATTATATAGATACTTTACTATATAGGAAGGTAGGTTGATCAAGTGGTATGCTATTTTTTTACGATATTTTTTTGTAGCTTTATACCAATGTCATAGCCTGTTGCAAGGGAGACCTTTTTACCCTTCCCATCAGAGCTATTTACTCTATTTTTGAGAGCTTTTCAATGACTCGTCCCACATCCAACTAAGTTGATTCCTGATTTGCATATGCACATCTAGGGGCGAGGGTTTCCCAAGAGGGGAGTGGTCGATTTCATGTGTAGGGTGGTCAGTGGAGACATTTTGGAGATGTTACGAAGTGATGATTGATGGTCAGTCATCGATTCTATACAATATCCATATGCAAGGATGGATTGTTGAATTAGATGTGTGAACATCTAATTTACTTAGTCCGAGCCACCATATATGAGAGGTAATATGATCATTATATTTTGATTAATGTAGTTGCATAATTTTTGTCTTATTTAATGCACATGTAATTGATTATAATATTTTGTTTAAATTGTCTAATTATTGTTTCCCACTATTTTGTATATATTGGCACATATGTTGGGGATGAACCACCACAAAATGATAAGGAGATGGCTAAGCCTGATGAGGCAATTCATGTGCATAGACCCAACATGTAGCAACATATTCCCAATCCTAGATTTCATCGTTGTGTAGTGGATCAAATATGTGACTTGATAGCTCACCATAGAGTGGATCCTATATGACCATGTGACATCGTATGGGACCCCGAGATTGCTCCTATATGGTCGACCCTTCCTAGAGATATGACGTTAGTAATGCGTCATGTTTTCGGTGCCCTTAGGCTACTCGAAAAGTTGAGGGATGTTCTGAATTCTTCATTGGAATTTCCTTCTAAGAATGATTCTCCTCCACCTCCTCCACCACGTAGACCATCCACCAATCCAAAAGTTGTTGGATCATCCACCACTGCACATACATCTAGTTATTATCCACCATCTTCTCTTCCACCTCCTTCGCCACCTATAACATCCACCGATCCAACAGGCCCACTAGGACTACCACCACCATCCCCTCCTACAAAAATCCCACAACCATTCACTGATGCACTATCCATCAATCCACCAGGACTACTAAGCCCAACACCACTACCCCCTCTTATAGTAGGCCCACCACCCTCCATCAATCCATCAAGCAAACTAGGCCCACCCCCCTTCTGCAACAATCCCACCACCATCCACTAATGCACTATCCATCAATCCACTAGGCCCACCACCCCCATCTCCTCTTGCAACAAGCCCGCCACCATCCACTGATGCACCATCCATCAATCCACTAGGACCACTAGGCCCACCACCACCATCAACTCCTGCAGCAGGCCCACCACCATCCCCTAATGCACTAGTTTATTTACACGATGTGATGTTATCGACTAATATAGTTCTTGAAGGAGAAATACATCAGTTTCTAATATTTGTATTTTTATCTGAAACAAGTAGTGCTTTAGCCTCTACCTCTTATGATATACGTGGACCTAATGTGTCTAGCTCTGGTATAAAACCCAACTAGTATATATGATTGCACACACACACACACAGATATGTGTGTGTGTGTGTGCGTGCGCACGGGCAATCATATATATATCACTTCAAATGTATCACTTCAGATGTATATTTGACATATATATTGATTTTGATATTATCATTTATATATGTTATGCATTATTATATCATGTTCATGTTCATGTTGTTTGATTTGTAAAATGCATTGTATGTATGTTAATGATTTATATTATTAATTATTACATTGTTTTTAAATTAAGTTTTCGATGTATCACTCATTTAAATTTGAGATGCTATAATGCTTCACTGTATATTTGAGATGTATATTTGATATCTATATCGATTTTGATATTATCGTTCATATATATTATGCATTTTCATATCATGTTCATGTTGTTGTTTGATTTATAAAATGTAGTTGATTTGTATGTTGATGATTAACATCATTAATTATGACTTTTCTTTTAAAATTAAATTTGAGATGTCTTACAGTGTTAACTCTAGTTATACAAAATCATTTCATTTGGATTGTGATTGTAAACTTATAACTATTTAATGTCATTATATATGTTATGTTGATTAAACATGTTTGCAAACTTGATTATTAAAAATTTGAATCAATAATTGTGCAATTTGATTAATATTTTAAATAAAAAAATTATTACATGATATTTTTTAAATTTATTGTTAAATACTTTTGCTAAACTTATATTAATTTTTAATAAAATTATAGTTATAATAGTTAAATCCAATAAAATAATTGTTCTTCTAATTTTATGTATTGGTAATATAATGCATATTAAATCATTAAAATCATTCTTAAAGTTTTTACATCAATTTGTTAATTGATAAAATATTCTACTAAATCATAAAAATAATTTTAGTTTTTTATTAAATATTTTAAAACCGATTTGTTTTGAAAATATTTTTGAAATCAATTTGCTTGATTAAATCTTCTATTTTGTCATGAAAATACATTTAAATTACCATATTAAGTATAAAAAGAGATAACCTTCAAATAAACTTACCTTCATAGTAATACTTCATGGTGATAGTTGTTAATATCAATCTTAAAAATAGAGATAACATGCATACCTTATACAAGAAAATATTCACATTAAAATAATTAGAAAAGAGCTGGAAGTTCAACAAAAAATTATTTTCTCTTCGATATTGTGCTTGTAAATGGTTGTTAAGTTTTCATATACAACATCATAATCATCTTGTAGAAAGAGACAACATATAGATCTTACAATTAAAAGGTAATCATAATTCATTAGACCTTGAAGTTCCACATTATTTTAATTTTTCTTCAAGATGATGGTTGTAAATGGTTGTTAACATTTCATATCCAACATCACAAAATGAATAAAAACACAATTCATCAATTATAAATACCCATAATAAAATGCCACATCCATAACATAAATGTTCAAATAAAACATGTACACATGATCACTATATGTTGCCATCATCCTGATTATCTTCCTCAATCGACATGATAGCATTGTTGTTCTCAAAAATATGCTTTGATCTCAGATTGTGTCTTAGTACGAACCACCAATTCATATCCAACACATCTAACTAAAAGAGCACTTGGTTGCAGTGTTATGGGGAAACATAAGGCTCCTTCTTTTTATCCCACATATTTTTAGAGTTGATACGTATTAGTCCACTATCACAATCTTTCTTTACATTATTCCGGTTGAAAGTATCTCGCCACTTGCACGTAGAAATAACAATTTGGAAAGATGAGAAGTCCACTTGCATGATCTCTTGTATCTTTGTAACGTAACCTAGCTTCCCCTCTATTTGGTTTTGATCATGATGGATAGCATGACTAGATTGTTCGAACTTGACCTCTACTCCATATTGAAATGTGACATGTTGCCAACTTTATCAACTTAGTTCCCCTCATTGAATGGGTGTGAAACCTAGTTCTTGTTGATAAAAAACAGGGGACCATTTGTGTTTGTACTAATTTTCATGATCTAAATAAAGAATGTAAAAATATAATTACCCCATGCCATTAATCAACTAAATCATTGATGAATGTGCAATAAATGAGATATTTTAATTCATGGATGGATTTTATAGTTATAATCAAATTCAATTTCATAAGGCTTGATTCATTTTTTTCTTTATGGCACTTTTTCTTATAAGAAAGTGTCATTTGGTCTTAAAAATATCGGAGCCACATTCCAACAGACCATGTCTATGCCTTTCACGACATTAAACATATTGTTGAAACTTATCTAGATGACTTGGTTGCTCGCTCAAATATAACAGTTGAGAATCCAACTATCTTTCAAGTAGTTTTTGAAAGATGTTGTTACTCTAAGGTTCAATTAAATCCTCATAAATACATCTTTTGTGTCATGTTTGAGAAATTTCTCAGTTTTGTCATGTCCATGCATAGGGTAATGGTTGACTCATTTAAGGTAAAGGAAATACTTTAGTTTCCTCCCCCATGCAACATCTTCCAACTTGAAGTGGCTCCAAGGGAAGGAAACATTTTTATGATGATTTATTGTCAATTATGCCAAGATCATGAAAGGTTTCATGTGAAAGGGAGTTATTTCCATGTGGCATGAATAAGCACAATGGTCATTTAATGCTTTAAAAAAGGCTTTGATATCATCCCCATTGTTAAGTCCACTGAAATACAACAAATACTTCATGTTATATCTTGTAACATTTGAATTAACCATTAGTGTGGTTATGGATCAAGAGTATGAATTACATCAAGAGAATGTGATTTATTATCTAAGCAAAGGTATTGCTTGTCCCAAGTTACATTATTCTCGTGTACAAAATTTGGTCCTAGTAGTAGTTCACATTGTCCAATGACTTCAACATTATATACTTCTTTGACATACAAAAATGACTATGGACACTAATCCAATGCAACATATATTGACCCAACGAATAATCATTTGGGGGTGAGTATTCCAAGTGGATTGTAATTTTGCAAGAACTTGACCTATAATTGCATCTTCCAAATTGAATAAATCACAAGATTTTGTTGAACTCATGTCATAGATAACTCGATACAATGAGAATCAATTTGAAACTGAGTCACTACTTGATGAATATGTAATCCTTATTGACTTTATGAACCCTTGGTAAGGAAACATATTGGTATATATCCATGCTCAAAGGTTTCCTTCACACCTCTCTCATGATGAACATTAACACATTCACCATCATGCAAGGAGTCACGTCATCATCGATGACACTTTGTATCATCGAGGGTTTGACCTAATTTTACGCCAGTGCTTAACTCATGAAGAGAATGAGAATGGTTTAGATTATTGTCATGGTGGAGGATGTGGTGAACATTTGTCGAGGTTAGTGACAATCAAAACAATATTGTGCATGAGATATTTTTGGTCATCAATTTTTAAAGATTTTGTTGAAGCGGTTAAGAAATGTCATCCTTGATAAGTATTTAGAAACAAAATGCTTGCAGACCCTATTCCTCTACACCATGGTATCATCATTGGACCCCTTTTCAAATGGGGTATTTTTTGTACTTGTCATCTAGATTATATTGATGGTCATAAATACACTCTAGTGGTCGTTGATTATTTCACTAATTCAGTAGAAGTTATGCCTACCTTTCCAAATGACAGAAAGACAACAACATTGTTCATATTCAATCATATCATCACTAGATTTGTTGTTCCTAGAGAAATCGTTACATATCATGAAACTCATTTTAAAAATAAGACGGTGACAAAATTAGGGATCAAGTGAGGATTCCATCAAAAAAATTTATCACCATATTTTCCTTGGATGAATGGACAAGTAGATGTTGTTGATAAGGTTTTGAAAACCCTACTTCAAAGGATGGTCAGTTAGAATAAATCCAATTGGAAATTAATTATTTTTCTAGATCTTTGGGCATATCAAACCTTGTTTATTTCTTCTACATGATTTAGCCCATTTTATCGCATTCATGGAGTGGAAGTGATCTTGTCAATTGAATGTGAGATCCCTGTGTTATAGTTAGCTATTGAGATGCTCCTTAATATCTCGGTTGAAGAGAAACACCTTGGTATATTTGGATCTCCTTGATGAAGATCATTGCAATGCGATTTCTATAGACGAGGCTCATAAGAAGGGTGTAAAATCACAATATGATAAAAAAATCCATCCTCAATTCTTCTTTGAATGATACTTGGTCTTGGTTTATGATTAGGACAATGATAAGTTGAAGTAGGGAATTTTGAACCCATGTTGCATGGCCCATAGATTGTGAGGTGTGTTGTACAAAAGGAATATTACCAGCTAATTGATTACAAAGGTAATCCTTTGGAAAATCATTGCGATGGGTTATACCTTAATAGGTATTATGTGTGGACACCAATGCCTTGTGATCTCCCTATACGTGTTGTATTGAATTTATTTTGTTTTTCAATCTATTTTATTACTTTGGTTTACAGTATTCAATTATCATGTTTTATGATTGATTGGTAGATGCCATCAGATACACTTGTATGTGTAGGATTTATAGACAATACTAGCCACCACGATTGGAATATCACTTCTCCAATTTGGGTGATTTATTCTCCCATGGGATACCATGTGAACCTAAGTGGAATTTCCCTTGGTCCTACAACCAATAATGTCACTGAATATAACATAGTCATCAAACTACTTATGTATTCCATTGCATCTATAATTTGGTGTATGGTTGTTCAGTTGGGTTCATTGTTGGCAGTGTCATACTTGAACAATGTTTACCATGTCCGCAATCCTACACTTCTATGAAAGTATCTAAAGGTGAGACTTCTTGAGCGTTATTATGAATCTATTACATATGTTCATATCCTAAGAATTTTTAATGAAGTAACTGATTCATTAACTAATTATGTTTTAGATTGACATTTTTTGCATCAAATCAAATCAAAGTGTGTGTGCATATATATAATCATGAAATAAACAATCACATCATTTTTGCACATAAAAGTAGATATGCAAACCATATATATATATATATATATATATATATATATATATATATATATATATATAAAGTGTTCCATCATGTCCAAACTATGTTTTGTCAAGTACAAAATTAGGCTACATAGCCTCTGACAATATGATGTAGATTTATGTATGTTGATACAAAAATTAAGTACTATGAGAACAAGTCCTTAGGATCGGGCATGACATGTGTCTCGTGATAATACACTATAGTAGTGGCTAGCTACCATAATAGTCATACCCATGTATGTGGTACCCACACCATGTGACTCTATAGTCGCTCCAGGAGATCCTCAATCTAAGTTAGAGGTATTCTAGTGCTCAAAGAATCGAGGTTGTGTTGAAACCTTCATAGCACTCTAGTATTATCCAAAGCATCCACCCCTCTAGCTAGATCATCTTGGCCTTTGCATCAATTATTAGATGGTCCATCATATCTAATCAGGCCTACATCTAAAACATCATGATTTTTGTTAATGGCATAGAATTCATAACAAAAATTATACCTTTGAAAATCATAAAATTAAAATATATAAAAATACAACAACATTAAAAGATATATTTAAAATAAAATAAAAAGTATTCTTGTTTCACTCCACTATGCCATGGGAGGTAGAACTAACACAATATCCTAAGAAAAATTGGTCCTGGCATATAGATAGTTATCAATAGCAATAATCCATTTGGATCACAAATTAACAAATCTAATAGAGAATACATTGTTGATTGTCCCTCCTCCCAACAAGTACATCAAATCATTCCACTAAGTCATCATGGGTTCTCTCATCCCAATCACAAGAATGGGAATATGTGGGCACATAGTTAAAAGTATCTCTGATAATAAATAACAAAGGATACTCCCATATCTAAATTTCTTTACCTTTCCTACTTTGTAATTAGTGAGTTGGGATTTCATGTTGCCCAGTAAAGTGGTAAACCAATCAAACATTATAGGTCTCAAGCATCTACCCCATAGTGAATCAAAGAATGAGAAACCAAGTGTGGTGAGGTTGATCCTCACATCCATGTCAAAGTTAACAATGTAATACTGAGGCTCAAATTATGAATGTGGATGATTGAGACTTGGTTAATCATTTTTTGTGACCTTGCAAAACAATACATGTTTACATACTCGATCAAGGTATTTGATCCTCCTCCTTGGGAACCATCGATCAATATAGTCATCTCAACTTGCGAGACAATCCTATTAGAAAGTATATATCCTCTATCTCAAGTTTCAATATCTTGTTCTCTAACACAAATGCATCATGCTCAAGCTCCTAATACCTAATCAGCCTCTATACAAATTATGGCTAGATCACGTGTTTGGACACCTGAAAATTTTCAAGAGTCCATAGTCCATCACATATAGTGCATCTATTTCTATTAGATCACTAATGTCATCATTTTACACTTTTTTATGTTCCCTTTTTCTCCACACAACTGCCACACTAAATACACCTACATATTATGTAAAAAATTTGGTAGTGACTTTTCATAATAAAAAAATTCTCATTTTTAGGGGGGGTCATGCCTTTTAGTTATGATAGGGGTGGGTGCCCATGGATTTCATTTAGTAAAAGTGTGTGTGGCGTTGTTTCCCCATGACTCAACGGTGGAGAACACACATGACCGCATGCACATGGTTTGGTAGGGGTTATGGTTAGCTAAAAAAAACAAATAAAAAGAATTAATCCATGGAATCGAAAGGGGTGGAGAAAAGTGAAGTATCAGATGATCCATGCTCCTAGAATTTGTAGTTGAATTTTGAGGTAAATTTGTTTTCTTAGCACAAGGAGATGAATTTCAAAAAAGTAAATGGTAAAAATAACACAACTTACCCAATTTATAAACATATTTGGCCATATTTTGCAATCTAATAGATTGTTTTGCCTTTTTTATCTTCTATATTTTGGAGTATTGATCAACTTAACCATGATTGTTTTTAGTAATTTGTAGGTCTATGGAATATGGAAAATTACTTTTATTTGGCACAATTTGGCGTTAAGTCTTGCAGATAATGAATTAAATCATTCTTAACTTGCATATAGGAATATGTATTCATGCCTTGTATTTCTACATTTTTGGCCTTTCTCTATAACTCTTATTCCTTGGGATCGACCCCACTAAATTGGGGCACTTAAACCATTCTTATTTCAACATTTTTGGTAAGTTATGCGATAGGGATTAGCTATCATGGATTGCCCTAGTTAGCACCTTGCATGTTTTTATAGTTTCCATGTGGAGTTGTCCCATAGGCTGAAGATCCATCTTGGTCCCACCATGACATTGAGTCTAAACCTTCGTGATTCTATTTCTTTATTTTTATAGTCATTTCCTGACGAGCTTCCATTTTTATTATATTGAGTTGTATATACAATACTAATAGTTACATATGAACTTATGAACTAATGCTCCACTGTAGCTTACTTCCTACCATTGTATTTTTATGTTGCTTTCCTTTTGCATCAGTTGCTTATGCATTTCAATTGTGTATCCTAGAATATACATGCATATGAGTCTCCATTTCGTACCCGACACTTTTTTTCATTTTATTTCACAATTTTTTGCTCTGTGCACTTGGAATATAGTTGCATGCCCCGCAACACTTATCTATTCCATGTATTATGACATTTAAAAAAATGTTTTATAATATGAAAAAGATAAAAATATAATATTTATAAAAAAAAAGAGAAGGGGAAAGAATCAAGATCTTGATAATTCATATATATGTGGTAGCAATCAAATCATATTTCCCTTGAACAAAGCACATGTTTTGCATCATTCCTTTACAATTGGGCCATAGTATTTCCTTAGAAGCTATACCATGTCTTTGAGATTATTGTACTCCTCCATTTGGTTACTCTTCCAATCACTATGGAGAATATGTCAATGCCTCTTATGTTGATGGATTATATCATTGGTCCTTTTAGTATCATTTGCTTCTTGAGTCACCATTGTGTCATGTTTATGCTCAAGGGATGTCTTAAGCATGAGTCAACCATTCTTTAAATTTTTTGATCACCCATGTTGGTTTTTCCTATTATCAAATTGTTCTGAATAAAACAATATAACCAATACTTTACTCATGCTACTGCTGAAGGATTCCTCATTGCCTTCGAATTGGCAGCTCTCTCCTATCGACTATAACACATTTCTTTGGGAGATGGGATTAGAGTTGAAAGTACCCTAAAACTTAGTTTCATAATATATTTGTTGTCTTTTCATCATCAACGATTTTCATTATCAATCATTGATTAAATGGTTTCTCATGTGTTCATTGTGAATAGCTTTATTCACATAGAAATATATATGGTGTGCCTTGGATTCCATTTTTGGAACACATTGAGATACTGAGGGGGGGGGGGGGTGAATTAGTATCTACTTCAAATTCAAACTCAATCACTTCAAATTATGTTTATCTTATTCTTCAGTCATAAATAATTAATACAACATCACAAGAAAGACACATGAAAATCAAATATATATATATATATATATATGCTTTTCTTATAGTATGAGTTTACATCCAATGTTTATGAGCAATAGATCAAAAAGGTGCTCCAACACCTTAGTCTTTTCTAGCTCCAACAGGAGGAGGATCCAAACCATTGGGTTTGTTAGCTACAAATGACATGGAAATACAACTCCCTTCTTCTCCTATTCCAATAGGAAGGAGGATTCAACCCCCTGAGTTTTGTCAACCACAATTTACAAAGAGCTACAACTCCCTTCTTCTCCTGCTTTAATCATTGTCACCGTGCTTGACAATATCTTCCAACTGTACTCAGGTGTGTTCCTAACTCTCTTTCTTTCTTAATATTCTTCTAATTGTACTTAGTTCTATGGTTAACTCTTAGTTTTTAGCATATAACAAAAGGTTTCCCAAAGTTACTCTCAAACAATCCTAAGTCTGTCACTTGAATTCTCTGCTCAAGATGCTCCAATTGATTATATAATTGTTTCATTGCGTTTTTTGTAGTCTTTTATACTTCAGTTTCACCTTGGGTTTCTTCTTTACATATTCATCTCTATCATCTCACAGTATTGCCAAAATGTCTCTAAATAGTTTCAAGCTCTTAATGCTATGTTTCCAACTCTGTCTTAATTTCTCATTCAATTCATCAATTAGATCTAATTCTATAGCTTTGTCAAATTCTGAATATTACTCGTCATGCTTGATATGTAGGTCTGCAACTTCACTCCTTGTTATGGATGCGACTTCTTCACAACATCCACAATATAAACTATCCTAAACATTTCTTAAATATGCAAAGATGTAATTTAGATCTATAACAAATTATCCTCAACAAGTGCCACAACAACCCTTAAGAATGCTTCCAAAACTGTTCAAAATATTTGTAGAAGAGTATGCCAATTCTGTCCACCAAAATAGTTATATGATAGACATGAAATCAATTCTTAACACATCCCCAAAAACAATCATCATAGGATTTCATACTTGTCATTTTCTTACATTGGAATATGCACCCCCTTTCCTTTGTCTTCTTCTGCTCCCATGCCTTATTTTCTTGCTGCCATTTCAGACTTGTTTTTACCTTTTCCCTATCCTTTTTGTCCCTGCCACCTCCTCAGAGTTCGCTGCCTCAGTTCATCTCTAAAATCCCTTCCACAAAAAGCACACACAAATGAGGACTTTTGTCCTTATATTTATACCTTTCAATTGCTCCCCAACTGGGTCGACTTGTGACTTTTAATTCACATTTATTTGGGGCATATTATCACATCTATAGTAGCCGGGATACCATGATTGCAGAGTAGTTCATTGTATATTTTTGAGCTAGGCCTTTACACAGTTTTGATGAGATTAGCCTATGATGAGCAATACTTTTGATGATCACTCACATATCAGAGCAGCCCCAGATCAAACAATAGTGAACCTTATGCCAAGACTGAGCCTCTTGACCTCATATTTGATGACCAAGGTGGCCTTTTATCCCATACAAAGCAGTGCAGTGCCCAAAGTTTCAGTAGTAGTGTTTTCAGTGGTTACAAATGATCCAGAAAGCAGGTACATGTATATGGCTTAGCATGGTGTGTATTGGTTTTGATTATCTTGCTCTTTTGGTCATTTTGTTAGCTTGACTTAGTATCTAGTGATCATGATATGGAAGTATATATGTATGAAATGAATATGGTTATTGATTATCTAAATGGTCTTGTTACTTATATTTAGAAGCTCTTGTTTTATACTCATTGGTTTTACTCTCTTAGGAGTGTGGACATGATCATTCCCACCTTTATGGCTTGCTAGCTTAGGCATCACCTTCACTTTCCCCATCCATCAATTATCTCTCCCTTGATTGGTTTTTACCCTGACTTACACCTCATCCTGTGACATGGAGGACCTCCCCACTTTTTCCTATGTGTTGGATAACATCCCTGTTAGTTTGTGTCTCGGCTCTGAGTTGACAACAGAACATACCGAAGCCTTGATCCTTCTGGGCCAGGAGTACCCACTGGTGTTGGTTCTTGATCTTAGATGAGTTAGATTTGATACCCTGATCACTCTAGTCGGTTTCCCCGATGTTTGGTCTTGATTGTAGAGAATCCCCCTAGTTGCTTGAGTTGTGTTGGCTAAAACCTGAAGAAAATTGTACTACCATCATTACATATGGAAACTATTGTTATCTCTTATAAAATCCCATGGAAATACTTTAAAAATTGTTCTTATCAGCACAATGAAAGAGGGTTGTGAAATTAAATAGAAACTGAAATGAAAAGCACCTTGGATGCAAGTTGCGATTAGTTGTTCTTCTAACCACATGCAAAATCCCCAAAAGGGTCAGAAAGGCCTAAAAAGCAGTGGTTAAATATATGCTAAATCCAAAGACTGTTGGCCAGGAAATTAAATGTAATGATTAATTCCTTAGGGATCCTACGCGTTGTGATGTGAGATGGAGTAAGGGACAACTAATTCTAAGTGTCCCCTAGAACCTCAAGTTATGGTTAGTCGGGAACCTAGCCATGGTGGTTCTAGACAAGATCCTCACGGAGTTGTTTCAGCTTGGATGTGAGTTGTAGACATTTTCCAAGGTCGAATAAGCACTCTGTTGAACAACTTATTCCATTTGCGAGTCACTGCCATTCCCTGTGCGTTTATTATATGACATATGATTAAGTGTGTATTTCCCTTTTCCCTTATCCAAAGTATCATAGTGTTGAGTCAGTCAAGTCATCCCCTTATCCTAGCCTTGCATTCTTCACCCTCACCCTTTGCTAGCAAAATGTCCATGTCTACAGAATGAGTATATTCCCGAGTTCTATTATAAGTAAATGATTATTTAAACTTGTATTTGGTATAACTAGCTATTAACAGCCAGTGAAATGATGATTAATGCTTCAAGTATTGCTATGAGAATGATTAATAGAGCATGCTTTAACCATTTTCACTTGCAGCATCAGGATATTCTAGCCTGGGTTATATTTTGATTAGTTTTGACCTGGTCAAACCTAGTTTGACCAAGTCAACCTTGGGATCCGTGATGAGTTGAACGAGTGATGTTATATGATGATGATTTATGGTTCTATGATGCACCTTTGATGATTACATACAATGGACACAGGTTTTAGTTGATGTATTTTTTTATGGTTATTATTATTCCCAACCATTTATTTTATTATTATGCGGGTATGGTTGAGGCTACATATGATCTTACAGGTTTCCACAGGGTGTATGGGTACTCATCTCTAGTATATTTGGACCTTCTGAGTCCATTGAGACACTCAGTTATCAGTTTCAGTCACTCTCGGTGATTATATGGTCAGATTTCCACTTTTGTTCGGTTTTGCCATGCAGAAATGGCCTGTCCAGCAGTTGCATTGAGCTAGCATGTTTTCCTAGGGCGCTACAGAGGAGAGGGGTGGTCCAGCCAATTTTTATTACCAAATTACCCCATCTCCAGACATGAAGGTATAGTCAGATTTTGTGCCTAGGAACCAGAAAGTGAGTTATGGGCATTTTGATGGTTTTCAGGTGGAACAAAAATGGGATAAAAAAGTCATTAAGGAAATCAATTTGGGCTATTGAGGCAAGGTTTTGGCATGAGTTTTGTTCAGAGGTCATTTGTGTTGTATCCCAATCCTTCCAGATCATCTTGCATCATTCAGTGGGGCCCACACACTCTTAGGGTTGTGATTTGATGTATTATTCTCCCATTGAGGGGCCACAATTTGGTCATTTGGTCACTTTAACATGTCATTGATTCATATCCTATGTTATTGAGTCATGTGTTATGTTATTGTGCCATGGGGTGATTCTAGTGAAGGATTA
Source organism: Larix kaempferi (assembly GCA_027924585.1). Classification (NCBI taxonomy): domain Eukaryota; kingdom Viridiplantae; phylum Streptophyta; class Pinopsida; order Pinales; family Pinaceae; genus Larix; species Larix kaempferi. The sequence goes on along the minus strand of BSBM01000026.1, from coordinate 2,349,001 downwards.
TAACACCTCCTATCCCCACCATGTGCTCCTTTCATTTGTCCTAGTCATCTTTATGTGGTGTAACCCCCTTAGGGCCTCTTTTAGTGAGTGTGCACCCCTCTTAGTGAGTCGATCCATGTTATATTGTTCTAGATAATCATAGCCGTTGTTTATATTGTATATATATTTTGATCTCCACCACTCATCCATAAAGTGGTTTAGGGTTTTGGTCTCTCTCATTCCTATTTAAGGAAGAGACCCCCTATTGTAAAGGCACCTTTTGGGCTCTGGAAATACAGGAATAAAATATTGTTATGCATATTTTCTTCTTGGATTTTGATGGATGATCTTTCAAGTTGAATATACAATCTTTTCTATATGTTATCATTGTGGATCTTGTTGCTCCAAACGTTTTTCTGCAAGTAGGTCATGTGGTGGAAGAGGAGGACGACTTGAGGAGATGTTATTGTGGGGAAACCCCATATATTACCTTTGGATTGTTATTTATCTCAGGGAGTATAATTATTGTATCTTTGTTACATATTGGATGCTACTTGTTTCATCTTTTCTACTTGATAGTCATTTTCATGCTAGATCGATTCTCATATAGATCATTTTTTGCAAGGGAAGGGCGCACTTGTCATCTTGGAGGGATAGAGATTTCACTTGGAGGAGTTGGATCTCACTCTTGATTGCCTCACTTGGGAAGGATTATCAATTTTCAAGGTAGCCGCAAGCTCTAGAGGTAATATCTACAAGGTATGTATCTATTTGCATGCATTTCACCCATTGGTCACTTCAAACCCTAATAGTTAAAACCCTAGATTTTTAGATTTGATAGATATGGCGATTATTTGGGCTTAAAACATAAAAACCACCTCTAAATAAATTAAATAACATCATATCTAAAATTTGGTCTCATTTCGACTCCATTTGCCCCTCGATCTAAGGTACTAGTCCTCTCTTGAGGGGGACACACTTGTGGGTTTTATGCATATTTCCGGATCTATCTCGTGGGTTGTTCTATTTTTACCTTAAAACATCATATCTACTACTTAGCCAACCACCTAGTGCCATTTGCACCTAAATCTCACCTTGTGGACCCCATTTTAACCAAATTCCTTAATTTAAGGGTGGGCCCCACTTGGGTTTTCTTGATAGACATTAGATCTATCTAGATATACTCAATTGAAATCATAAGTGGCATTTTCATTCCTTGGTTGAACATTTGTCCTTCCATAAGCCTCCTCAACCAAGCCCTAACTCTATGTGTCCACTTATAATCCCTAGATCTAGATCTATTCACTCTTGATCTTCTCTATTTCAACTTCACACTTCCCTAAGAGGTCTAGAGTAGGTTCGCTAGCCTTCATTGGTTAGCTAGGGTCTCCCCCTTGGTCTTGCTTAGGCTAGATATAAAGTGAAGAGTGCCTCGGTTAACGTGACAACCATTTACCTTGGGAACCGTGGCATCTCTTGGGTCACCTCTTTAATTGTCCAACGCCTCTACCATCCTAGATAGGATCACCTTATGGACAACTACAAGTTGTGTGATACATTTTTGGCATTGTTTCCGAGGAAGGTAGAGGCCTACCTTGGGTCGATATATATATATATATATATATATATTGCTATACTCCCGTTCTCTTTGGCAACATTTTTGGCGCCATTGTCGGGGAGGTAGAGGCTTACCTCAGGTGTTTGTGAGTGTCCGTGCATATTTCATATCTTATCGCATTCGGTCTTGTAACTTGGATGGTTATAATTTTTATTCCTAAATCATACATAACCATCTCATTTTCACTCATCTCTCCCCATTATTTTAACGACATATCTTTCGGTAAACAAGATTAATAGTTTACCTGGCAACTCCAAAAAAGCGACTCCACTGGTGATCGATCCTATCATATCTAGAACCCATGGGGTGCATCAATTTGTATTTAAGCTCCTAATTTTTTTGGCAATTGTCATCCATGGTTGCTTCTGAATGGCCAAGGACTTTTGGTCGATTGAAAGTTTTTTACTTCTAAAATATTGTTGGGTATCTGAATCAAATACCTTGTCAAGCCCGTGAAAGGTTGCCTAAATTCGACGGAAGTTATGAGATATCTGCTAAAAGGCACCTTGACCTCTTTAGGGAAGTTATTAACGAATTATCTATAACCCATGAGGATGTATGTATGAAATTATTGGCCTCATCTTTCCAAGGAAGAGCTGAGCTCTGGCTCTTGAATTTAACGACCAATAGCATTTCCGGATATGACATGTTTGAACATAAATTCTTAGAAGAATGGGGAAGTGAATGCGATGATATATATTCTTCAAATCAGATCCAAGATCAAAACCTTCCTCTTTCCGATCCTATTGATGAAACAATTAATAATATGAATCAAATAACGATTAAATTGTCAATATCCGGAGATGACCCCTACTCCCCAATTTCTTTTGAGGATGAGTCTTCCACTTTTGAGTCTATCAAAAATCCTTTTAAAGATAAAATCCCTAATCATTGTATGAATGACAAAGCTTCAAATCAATTTCCATGCATCCCTAGTCTTGATCATGAAGAAATGTCTGAGGTTGAGCTTTTAATTAGTGAGTCTATTGAGGATCCTCTTGAAGAGAAACTCCTTAATCATTCTATCATCAACGATCGTTCAATTTCATATCATCTTATTGAAGAAGAAGAAAATGGGGAAATGAACCAAGGCCCTTTTGAAGTGATTTCACTTGATCATTGTACAAATAATCAAGAAGTTCTAAATAAACTTGTTGATTTTCTCCCTGATCAATTCAATTCAAGGATCATTTATCCTCATATGAATTTAATGATAAATCAATGGAAGAACAATCTCAAGATGAGGATGAGTTAGTAAATCAAATTAGATGCTCTAATCATTGTTCAGCTTCTTATGGTGAATCCTTAAGTGTTCCTTTACCATGCCCATCTGATTCCATCCTTAGTCAGGAAAATTTGGTTCACTATTTGCGATTGGATAATTGCAGTAAGTTTTGTCCTCGTATAATAACTTTTGACCTTATTTCGAACTTGGAAATTCTTCCTAGAATCAAGAGTGTTATTAACTTGAATGCCTCTCCATCTTTTAAAATTTCAAGGTCAATTGTCATCGATCATGTGGGAAGCAACATATGTTTTCTATCCACCCTCCCATCTCGGCTTTTCGAATCCTTTTTCTTGGGTTTATGCTTGAATAATTCTTTTGGGTTTCTGAGTCATGAGTCTATGGTTTTCCAGGTGGTCAATTGTGGAACATTTTATTATGTTGTCCAGTCATCTTTGGTTTATTCCATTCGTTGCTTAATTGAGAAGCTTTATATAGATCACTTTCAATTTTTCTCGGTTATAAAGCAACAATTGGGGTTAATCTTGTTTGTCAGGTTGTTAATTTATGAATTGTTCCCAATTTGTTTTGTTGATGGTCATAATTCAAACAAAATTGAATATGCGAGAGAAGTGAATGAAGAAAGTAGTATGAGTTAAGGGAAGTTAAATAATCAATCGTATATTTTTCCTCCATCCATCTCGAAGATCAACTTGCATAAATTTTATGATCCTATAAATTCTTTGATGGATGATGTTTGCATCAGTTAGTCTTCTCCTTGGAATGATTTAATTTTGCACCATTCTAATCATTTTTCGATTTTTGAACAAGTCAAGAAGATCGTGACATTGAATTCATTAATATTTAATCCAATCTTGATTTGCTTTGTTGACAAAAATCAAAGAAGAATCATTAACCTGTTTGATGAATGGTTGGACTGGATTTATGATTTTACTTAGCATTTGTTTGACTTGTTAGAGTAGGGTAGGTAGGTCTTCAAATAAGCTCACTTGAGCAGTAGGATTTGAGTGCTTTTCTTTTTGTGAATGTTGAGTATCTTCTGAGTTATTCGAGTCTAGTTATCTTGCTTCTTTCTAAGCTCTCCTGCAATAAAATTAATAAAACATGTTAGTTGTTAGTTTCTTTTATTTTCATGCATTTAAGTTTATGTTCTAGATTAGAATTTCATTTTAGCATTTTATTTTATTTGATGCCATATATGTTGCTCGATGTAGTATGCTTCCATGTGTGTAGGATAGAAGATTGATGCAGTTAGTGTTGGGGATCGGATATTTATGAGGTTCTCAAGCACTCTCTCCCTTAGAGCACGTGTCCCAGGTGGAGCCAGATGTTATCACATCCATAGTAGCTGAGCTACCATGATTGTAGAACAGCTCATTCTATATTTTTGAGTGAGGCCTTTACACAGTTTTGATGAGATCAACCTATGATGAGCAATAATTTTGATGATCACTCACATATCAGATCATCCCCAGATAAGACAGTAGTGAACCTTATGCCAATACTGAGCCTCTTGACCTCAGATTCGATGACTGAGGTGACCTTTTATCCCATACAAAGCAGTGCAGTGCCCAGAGTTTCATCATCAATGTTTTCAGTGGTTACAGATGATCCAGATAGCAGGTATAGGTATATGGTCCAGTAGGTATATGGTGTGCATTGGTTTTGATTATCTTGCTCTTTTGGTCATTTTGGTAGCTTGACTTAGTATCTAGTGATCATGATCTGAAAATATATATGTATGAAATGAATATGGTTGTTGATTATCTAAATGGTCTTGTTACTTATATTTATAAGCTCTTGTTTTATACTCATTGGTTTTACCCTCTTAGGAGTGTGGACATGATCGTTCCCACCTTTATGGCTTGCTAGCTTAGGCATCACCTTCACTTTTCCCATCCATCCATTATCTCTCCTTTGATTGGTTTTTACCCTGAATTACACCTCAACCTGTGATATGGAGGTCCTCCCCACTTTTTCCTCTGTGTTGGATAACATCCATGTTAGTTTGTGTCTCGGCTCTGAGTTGGAAACATAACTTACCAAATCCTTGATCCTTTTGGGCCAGGAGTACCCGCTGGTGTTGGTTCCTGAGCTTAGATGATTTGGAATTGATACCTTGATCACTCTAGTCGGTTGCCCCAATGTTTGGTCTTGATTGTAGAGAATCCCCCTAGTTGCTTGAGTTGTGTTGGATAAAACTTGAAGCAAATTGTACTACCATCATTACATATGGAAACTATTGTTATATCTCTTATAAAATCCCATGGAAATACTTTAAAAATTGTGCTTTTCAGCATAATGAAAGAGGGTTGTGAAATTAAATAGAAACTGAAATGAAAAGAACCTTGGATGCAAGCTGCGAATAGTTGTGCTTCTAAGCACATGCAAAATCCCCAAAAGGGTCATAAAGGCCTAAAAAACAATGGTTAAATATATGCTAAATCCAAAGACTGGTGGCCAGGAAATTAAATGTAATGATTAATTCCTCATGGAGCCTACGGGTTGTGATGTGAGATGGATTAAGGGACACCTAATTCTAAGTGTTCCCTAGAACATTAAGTTACAGTTAGTTGGGCACCCAACCATGGAAGTTCTAGAAAAGATCCTCACGGAGTTGTTTAAGCTTGGATGTGAGTTGTATAAATTTTCCAAGGTTGAATAAGCACTCCTCTGAACAACTTATTCCATTTGTGAGACATTGCCATTCCATGTGTGTTTATTATCTGACATGTGCTTAAGTGTGTATTTCCCTTTTCCCTTATCCAAAGTATCATAGTGTTGATTCAGTCAATTCATCCCCTTATCCTAGCCTTGCATTCTTCACCCTCCCCCTTTGCTAATAAAATTTTCATGTCTACAGAATGAGTATATTCTTGAGGTTCTATTATAAGTAAATGATTATTTAAACTTGTATTTGGTATAATTAGCTATTAATTTCCAGTGAAATAGTGCTTAATGTTTCAAGTCTTGCTATGACAATGATTAACATAGCATGATTTAACCATTTGCACTTGTAGCATCAGGATTTTCTAGCCTGGGTCATATTTTGATCATTTTGACCAAGTCAACCTTGGGATCCGTGATGAGTTGGACTAGTGATGTGATGTGATGATGATTTATGGTTCTATGATGCACCTTTGATGATTCCATACAGTGGACAAAGGTTTTAGTTGATGGTTGATGTATTTTTTTATGGTTATTATTATTCCCAGACCATTTATTTTATTATTGTCCGAGTACGGCTGAGGCTACAAATGATCTTACAGGTTTCCACAGGGTGTATGGGTACTCATATATGGTATATTTGGACCTTCTGAGTCTATTGATACACTCAGTTATCAGTTTCAGACAATCTCAGTGATGATATGGTTAGATTTCCACTTTTGCCCGGTTTTGCCATGCAGAAATAGCATATCCAACAGTTGCATTGAGATAGCACATTTTCCTAAGGCGATACAGAGGAGAGGGGTGGTCCAACCACTTTTTATTACCATATTACCCCATCTCCATACATGATGGTACAGTCACATTTTATGCACAGGCACCAAGAAGTGAGTTACAGGAATTTTGATGGTTTTCAGGTGGAATAAAAATGGGATAAAAAGGTCATTGAGGAAATCGATTTGGGATATTGAGGCAAGGTTTTGGCATGATGTTTGTTCAGAGGTCATTTGTGATGTATACCAGTCCTTCCATATCAGCTTGCAACATTCAGTGGGGTCCACACACTCTCCGGGTTGTGATTTGATGTATTATTCTCCCATTGAGGGGTGCACGATTTGGTCATTTGGTCACTTTGACATGTCATTGAGTCATATCTTGTGTTATTGAGTCATGTATTATGTTATTGTTCCATGGGGTGAATCGGGTGATGCTAGTGAAGGATTATAACGCCTCCTAGCCCCCACCATGTGCTCCTTTCATTTGTCCTAGTCATCTTTATGTGGTGTGACCCCCCTAGGGCCTCTTTTAATGAGTGTGCACCCCTCTTAGTGAGTTGATCCATGTTATATTTTTCCAACTCATCATAGTCATTGATTATATTGTATCTATCTTTTTATATCCACCACTCATTCATAAAGTGGTTTAGGGTTTTGGTCTCTCTCATTCCTATTTAAGGAAGAGACCCCCCTATTGTAAAGGCACCTTTTGGGCTCTGGAAATACTGGAATAAAATATTGTTTTGCATATATGGTTCTTAAGTTTTGAAGGATGCTCTTGCAATTTGAATATATAATATTTTCTTTGTGTTATCATTGTGGATCTTGTTGCTCCAAACGTTTTTCTGAAGGGAGGCCGTGTGGTGGAAGAGGAGGACAACTTGAGGGGACGCTATTGTGGGGAAACCCCATATCTTACCTTTGGATTGTTTTTTGTATCAGGGAGTATCATTATTGTATCTTCGTGACATGTTTGATGCTCCTTGTTTCATCTTTTCTTCTTTATAGTCATTTTCATGCTAGATCGATTCTCATATAGATCGATTTTTGTAGGGGAAGGGCGCACTTGTCATCTTGGAGGGATAGCGATTTCAGTTGGAGGAGTTGGATCTCACTCTTTTTTTTTTCTCACTTGGGAAGGATTATCAATTTTCAAGGTAGACGTAAGCTCTAGAGGTAATATCTACAAGGTATGTATCTAGTTTCATGCATTTCACCCACTGGTCACTTCAAACCCTCATAGTTAAAACCCTAGATTTTTAGATCTGGTGATTATTTGGGATTAAAACATAAAACCCACCTCTAAATAAATTACATAACATCATAGCTAAAATTTGGTTTCATTTCGACTCCATTTTCCCCCGATCTAAGGCACTAGTCCTCTCTTGATGGGGACACACTTGTGTGTTTTATTCATATTTTCAGATCTATCTTGTGGGTTGTGCTACTTTTACCTTAAAACATCATATCTACTACTTATCCAACCACCTAATGCCATTTGTACCTAAATATCACCTTGTGGACCCCATTTTAACCAACTTCCTTAATTTAAGGGTGGGCCCCACTTGGGTTTTCTTGATCGGCATTAGATCTATCTAGATCTACTCAATTGAACTCATTAGTGGCATTTTATTTCCTTAGTTGAGCATTTGTCCTTCCAAAAGCCTCCTCAACCAAGCCCTAACTCTATGTGTCCACTTACAACCCCTAGATCTAGATCCATTCACTCTCGATCTTCTCTATTTCAACTTCACACTTCCCTAAGACGTCTAGAGTAGGTTCACTAGCCTTCATTGGTTAGCTATGGTCTCCCCCTTGGTCTTGCTTAGGCTAGATCTAAAGTGAAGAGTGCCTCGGTTAATGTGACAACTATTTAACTTGGGAACCGTGGCATCTCTTAGGTCACCTCTTTAGTTGTCCAACGCCTCTACCATCCTAGATAGGATCACCTTTTGGGACAACTACAAGTTATGTGATAACAGGTCCGTCTTGTTCCTTTTTATTTGGTTAAGAAATATAATTATAACAAATTATTTTTGGGGCCGACCTGTCATCTTTGCATAATAAACTTTGATTAAAAGTTAAGAGAGCCTATCTTGACACTTCATCAGATCGGTGCTAAAGGAAGGTTACTTTACCCTTTCTTAGAGCTTATTCCGTGCTTCTTTAATGCACATCCAAGGATCCTTTTCAAGGTACATCATTATTACTTCAAAGTTCTTATTTCAAGACTTATTTTAGGACTTCTTCAAGGCTTCTTATGCCCTTCTTCAAGATACATTATATGGTCACATCATCATGGATTTTAGGGGCTTCTGCATTGGTCTTCATTGTTTCAAGTGACCTCTTCATGACTCAATGGATTCTTCAATGAGCTTGTAGGTTCACTTCACTTTGGCCAAGGTTTTATATATATTTCTTCAAACCTGCTTCTAAACTCAATACTTCAAATCTGATCTTTGGTTTAGCAAGCTCCACACACTTGTTCAATTATGACCCCAACATCAACAACAACACATGCCAGATTTGGCATCAATGACCTTAATGGAAACAACTTAGTAAAACATAATTGTTAGTTGCCTTGTGAGTTGTCTTTACTGGAATAAAGTGTGCTTCCTTAGTTAAATTATCTACCACAACCGTAATAGCATCATTTTGTAATATTGTCTTAGGAAACTTTGTGATGAAATCCATTGTCACTACATCCCATTTCCATTCTAGTATGGGCAAAGGCTGTAAAAATCCTGTTGGATGTCGATGCTCAATTTTGACCTTTTGGCATTTAATACATCTAGCTATATACTCTGCAACATCATTCTTCATTGTTGTCCAATAGTGTCGTTTCCTTACTGCTGCTACTGTTTTCGGATAACCTGAATGGCCGACATAAGGAACATCATGCATTTCCTTCAGAACCATCTTCCTTATACTTCCAAAATTGGGCACATAATCTCTATCTTTATGCATGAGGATTCCATTTTCTTCCAACTTATAATTATCAAATTTATGTAGTATTTTATGTTGTCGTAAACCTTCTTTTACTTGTTGATCATGTTCATATGTACTATTAGCATCAATGATCTTATCCTTTAAATCTAATGTACTAGTGCTAATACCTGCTACATGCATCACATGTATCTTCCTACTAAGTGCATCAAATACTTTATTTTTCTTACCTTTGATGTGCTTGATGTCAAAGTCATATTGACATAACAACTCCATCCATATCCTCTGTCTTGCATTCAAATTAGGTTGCTCAAACAAGTATTTTAACCCATCATGATCAATTCTTATCTCAAACCTCTTACCCATCAGATAATGTCTCCACATCTTCAAGGTATGGATGATAGTCGCAAGCTCTAATTCATGAGTGACATAGTTCTACTCATGTTCCTTCAACTTTTTGGATTCATAACTAATCACATGTTCATCCTGCATCAACGCGCCACCAATACCCTGCTTACATGCATATGTGCACACAACAAAGTTTCCTTTAGGATCCGCAATTTTCAGAACTGGTGCACTGGTAAGCATTTCCTTAAGTTTTTGAAAACTATCTTCACAGTTTTGATTCTATTCAAACTTCACACTCTTCTTTTACAAGGATGTGATAGGAAGAGTTACCTTTGAGAATCCTTCGATGAACCTTCGGTAGTACCCGGATAACCCCATGAAATATCTTACTTCTTATACATTTTTTGGTATTGTCCATTCCATAATGACCCTTATCTTCTCAAGATCTATTGAAACACCTTATTCATATATAATATGTCCTAAGTAGTGAATTATGCCCTGATAGAAAGAACACCTGCTTAGCTTGGAATACAATTGATGTTCTTTTTTTCTTTTTTTCCTCGAAAAAAATCGTAATTTTATTTCAAATAGATGATCAAAATTACACTCTGCACATGTAGTAGAATCACTGAGATCCCTACATTGTCACATATTTTCTATCCCAAATTAACATCATATCTATCCCATACATAAAACAATATCAATATTACTGCTGTCCATACAATCGCATATATCCGGTTTCATAAAAACAAGTACTGTAACAAGAAAGTCATCATTTGTAAACTGCACTATATCTCAAATCTGTGCCTCAATTTCTTCAAGAAATGGTCTGTGATAATAGCTAAAAGTGCCCCCAGGTGAATGAATATTTATCCTCCAAGTGCCAAGAGCTAATTCATGCTGCGTCGCTACCTTGGATAGTTGATCGGCCATCCCATTCCTCTCCCGGTAAATATGTGTAAAAGTGATATGATTAAAGGACTGCTTTAACCTGATCACCTCCTCCAGAATTGGTGATAGTACCATAACATGACAGAGTGTTATCTCCTTTGCCCAGTCGATAACTAACAATGAATCCCCAAAAATCTGAAGTGATAGACAGCCTTGTTCAAGTGCAAATAACATCAACAGTTTAAGAGACATAATCTCAGCATAGTTATTTGATCCACTCCCCAGACCAGCCACTAGATGAAAATAATGGGACTCAGATTTGTGAAGGACTGCCCCCCCTCCACACACCCTTTGATGATCTAATGAAGCGCCGTCAAAATAGGCCCACGGCATGGTTTTATCGATCAGTTCCACTCGCACCAGTCGAGTTCTAATCGCTTGAACAGGAGCCGCGAAATGTTGTAAGACCGCCACCGCGTGAGCCACCACAGACTCCAACGGAACCCTTCTGTCATGAAAAATGATCGAATTTCTGGTTATCCATATTCCCCAGGCAAAGATACACGGTAATGCCCGATGTGGTGATGTCTTGTTTAATGTCCACCAACAATGGAACGCCTCCAGGACGCACTCGCCCCTCCACCACATCTTAAATTCCATATAACAGCAAATGCCATCCCAAATAGCCTGTGAGAACCGACATTGTACAAAGAGATGAGCAATGGTCTCTTCCGCCTCCCGACAAAGTGGACATATTCCCGGACCCTGGAGAAATCGTTTTTGCAGAATATCCTAGGTAGGTGCCTTATTTTCCAGTATAGCCCAGAAAAGTAACTTCGATTTACCCGGACACCTTATCTTCCACAGATGCTTCCACCACCACACCAAATCCCTGTTATGAATTTCCACATTCTGCTGGATATATCCATTCTTTGGTGTGTATTTGCCCGAGGGATGGTGATCCCAGATAAGTTCATCAATCCGGTTGGTCAATCGAATATTAGTTAGTCGTAAGATCCGTAGAAAATCCACCCAGGCCCCCTGCAGTTCTGCAGAGATCTCAAGTTGCTGCGCAGATATCCACCCCTGATGCCAATGTGTAAATGTTACCGGATCCTCAATGTCAGCCAGAAAATTACATCCTCTTGCAGCCAAATAATTCCTCAATTCCACAGGAAGTACATGACCTCCCCTACTGCCAACCCAAGGATCCAGCCCAATACGTAGGAGACGCCCATTACCTATCCTCCACACTAATCCAGATCCGACCAAAGAGAAATGCTGCACCACCGCTTTCCAGACCATAAAGCAATTTGCCCTCGACTTATTTCCCAGCCTTATCCATTCGAGAAGAGTAAGAGGGGCAATATATTTATGATAAACCACTCTTGTCCAGGGACTATGTGTATGGATAAGACGCCACGACACTTTGGCCCCCAAGGCTTTTGCAAACAGAAAAATATTCTTTAACCCCCATCCTCCCAGTGCTTTAGGGACCGCAATTCTTTCCCATCTGACCCACACCAATGCACGATGATCACCCTTACCCTTCCAAAGAAAGGAAAAACACAACCTCCGAATCCTCTCCAGGACTCCAATGGGGATCCAAGCAAAAGACATCCAATACACCGGAATAGATTCCAAAACGGATTTAACCAGGACCAGCCTCCCAGCTCGAGAGAGCCATTTATGACTCCAACCATGTAGGCGTTGTTCTAATTTTGCAATTAACCAGTGCCAATCAGCCTTCAGATAAGCATTCAGTTTCAAGTGAAAGCCAAGGTACTTTAAACCATCATCAATATCCAAAGTCATATAAGGAATTTTGTTAACCATTCTTTGAATCTCCTGCTCGGTTAAATTCGAGCAAGTGATAGTAGATTTGTCAATATTCACTAACATGCCCGCTGCATCTTGCACTAAATGGAGACCTTCAACCACCTTATCAATATCTTGTCGCGTGCCATCACAGAAAATCAGTATGTCATCAACAAAAAGGAGATGTGTGATAAACAATACCTGAGAAATAGAAATGCCTCGAAAGGAACCATCTGCTTTTGCATTCAGAATAAATCGGCTGAGTCCTTCAGCAACAAGGAGAAACAACAGCGGAGAGAGGGGACATCCCTGTCGCAGCCCCCTTCCCGCCTGGAAGAATGGACTTGCAGAACCATTGATCCGTACAGCAAAGCTCACCGTTGTGAGGCAGGCCATTATCCATCTAATAAATTCGTAGCAGAACCCCATATGAGTTAGAAGCATCCGGATATATAGCCAGCTAACCCTAGCAAATGCTTTTGAGAGATCAATCTTAATCACAGCACCCTTCTGCTTCTGCACTTTCAGAGTGTGTAATCCTTCCTGTGCAACTCCAATGGCCTCATGTATTTGGCGGCCTTCCAAGAAGCCAAATTGCTCACAAGATATATGCTTAGAAAAAATATTCTTGAGTCTTCTCGCCATAACCTTAGAGATGATCTTATAGATACAATTGCAGAGAGAAATAGGTCTGAATTCATCAAAACTGTCAGGCTTGTCTGTCTTCGGTATAAGAGCTATAAAGGTGGAGTTGAAGGGGCCATGGACAAACCCAGCCTTGCGCGATTCTTCCACCACATTCAATATCTCCTCCCCGAAGAAGTCATAGAATCCTAAGAAGAATTCTATAGGCCAGCCATCTGGCCCCGGGCTTCTATCTTTGTGCAAGGATTGCATTACCAGCGATAGCTCAATCGGCGTCACCTCCTCCATCAACATTCTATTATCTTCCTCCCCCACAAAATGAGGAAAAAGCTGAGTCACCCGAATTACCTCAGCAATGGAGACTCCAGGTTGTGCAAGATACAATTGATATTCTATAAGCACTTGCATTACTAATATTAGATGTTCTTCATGCTCTTCTTATGTCCTAGAATAGATAAGGATGTCATCCAAGAATACAATCACAAACTTATCTAAGTACTTCCCGAAAACTCCATTCATTAAACACATGAATATTGTTGGTGCATTTGTCAATCCAAAAGGTACCACTGTATACTCATAATGCCCATGCCTTGTTCTGAATGTTGTCTTACTAATATCCTCATTCTTAATTCTAATTTGGTGTTATCCTGATCTCAAATCTATCGTTCAAAACAAGTCATCAACCCTTGGCAAGGGGTACTTGTTTTTAATCGTTGCTTTCTTCAACTGCCTATAATCTATGCAAAGTCTTAGAGGTCCATCCTTCTTCTTCAGAAATAACACAGGAGCTCCCCAAGGTGAAACACTAGGTCTTCTGTAACCTTTCTTTAGTAGTTCTTCTAATTGCATCTGTAATTCCTTCAAGTTTGGGGTACTCATTCTATAATGTGTTTTCAAATTGGGTATTGTGCATGGCACCAGGTCAATAGAGAAATCAATGTCCCTCTTAGGAGGAATTCCTAGCGGTTCTTGAAATATTTCTGCAAACTCTTATAGTACTGGATAATCCTGTAGCTTCGTCTCTTTTCCTTCTTTTGGCTCCTCCACATGAATTGCATATAACTAGCATCCCTTCCTAAGATACTTCTTCAGTTGTAGAGCTGTGACCTGCCTCAAGGATATGGGTCTAGGTATACCTTTGATTTGTCACTCGATTTCCATCTTCATCCAAACAAGTATAAGTTTTATTATGATAATCATGTATGGCATGGTGTGCATCCAACCGATCCATGCCAATCAATACATCATATGACCCCAAGGGTATGATGTTTAACAACGCAACGGTTTTCAATCCATTCATTTCTAAGGGACACCCTTTTACAGCTTCTATGATTTTCTTCTTGGCTCTGATAGCTAACTGTACTAGACTTGTTGTTTCAAGTTTACTTTTCTTCAAATGACACTTCTCAACTAGATTAGGTGCAATGTAACTATTGCTAACTCCAAAATAAATCAAAATAGTTATGGTTTTATTAGCAATATTACATGTTACACCTCAATCATGGGGGATTGGTGGTCAGCTTGTCTCCCATTTAGGGCTGCATAGATCCTCTAAACACTTCCACCAACATCTCCAACAGTTGAATCCCCTTGAATGTTGTGAAGGTTATTTATCTTATGCAGGCATTGACTGGAAAAGTGATTTTCCTTCCATATCCAACATTCCACATGTGGTATTTTTCCTTAATGCTCTTCCCTTGGTTGTCCTTGTTGATAATAATTATTGTTTCTGAATTTTGAAGGCTAGAATCATTTCTTCCTCTACTCTTGCTTGTTCTTCTTCATATCCTTCCAATTCTTCTGATATGAGGCCTTGCTCTTATTCTTTCATATGGGCGTTTTTCCTTCCAGATGGATTCCTTAAGATTCTTTGGTCTATCGTACTAGATTTTATCTATGTAAGATTCTAGTAGACCACTAAGAAACCTTTGAATCTTCACCTTTTCATCTCTGATGAAGTCTGCATACTTCAAAAGTTCTAGAAACTTTTTCTCATAGGCCTCCATAGTCATGCTTCCCAACTTAATCTCAAAGAATTCCTCCATCTTCTTTTCATAGTAGTGCTCAGAGAGGTATTGTTTCTGAAAGTACTTCTTAAACTTCCTCCAAGATATTATGTCTTCATCGATGTATTTCAACTTAACTAGCTGATCCCACCAAATATATGCTTTACCTTGCAGATGGTATATGGCTTCTCTTGCTTCCATGTTAGGTGTATATTTATGCAACTGAAATAATTTCCTAAGTCCTAATAACTATGCTTCGACATCTTATCCTTGCTTCACTTCTCCATCAAAGGTTGGGGGCTTGAGTCTTCTTAGTTCCCCTACTAGTTCATCTCAGGCAGACCTCCTCTTACTAAGGATTTTTCAAGGCTGCTATCTGTATCACTTGATGAATACCCCTTCTTCTTCTCTATGTGACGAGGTCTTCTTGAAGATTATCTAGATCTCACATAATCTCTTCTATGTCTCTTGTCAGTTGATCTTTGGATGGTCTTCAATGACTTTAGATCATTCATGATTTGCTCTTGAATGTGGATTATCCTTTCATTATCCTCCCTACACTTCCTTATTGAATCCTCCAAACTTAATGGTTCAATGCTCCTCTTATGTATACTTGACCTTCCTCCTTCAGCAAACTCCTCTTCAAGACTATAAGGTCTATGTCCTTCTTCCAAAACCATATCCAATCTCTGACTTCCTACTATTGAACTTGTATTTGTTGAATCTTTGGTCTTCACTAGTTTGATTAAAAATTTAGTTTAGTGGCCACATTGCTCGCTCAATCATTTACTGGAAACTGCAATGTGTTCATTATCATTTATTTGTTAGCGGACTACACATCGGTATAAGTTTATTATTATTCAAACTACTTTTCCCACTTAGTTGTAAATTAATAAGCCAACTCTTCACAATCCACCTAACTGGACAAGGGGAGCTAGAAATCCTTCCAGGATTTCTCCTTACTGGATGGACATCAAGTCCATAGCAATCCCAGGCTAACAATTTGTTTAACTAATTCACATATCAAACTACATTAAGGTGCATGCACCTAATTTTATCCAATGCAAATGCATATTTACAGAATGACTTGTGACTCTGCAAAAGGCCTAACAACCACAGTGTTGAAACCTTCGCTCTGATACCACTTTGTAGTGTCCCCAAACTTTAAACAAGGCTAAAGGAACTAGGAGATCTAGGGAAAGGGATAATTTAATATTACACAACGGAATTAAGTGTTCTAAGGTTAGGCCAATAGGCCATATAATCAAGAAACTTATAGCCTTATGAAATGCATAAAAAAACCAAACATGATATTTCCCAACGTGCATGCTATTAAACATAATAATAATGCAATTTGTAATGCATACATGAGTAAGGCATGGTAAAGAGAATCTATAGCATGAGTATGAGCATATAATTAATTCAGGCACTTGATAGTAATATTGGATTGTAAAGCTATTGAGAGCATGAGTAGTGAGTATTTAGTTGTTATGGTTGCTTGCATAAAAATTATCTTTCATATGAGGATTATTTATCAGTTATGTGATGTGTGTGTTGATAGAATGCTTAAGTATTAAGAATAGCATAAGATACAACCACACAAACCATATAAAATAGAAACATTGGTTTCCAACTACAACCTCCAAAATCAAATCCCGTGGTTGTCCCCTACAACCATCTTTCACTAGTTATGATTTAGATTGTATGGATGCCTTCCCTTCAGCCATCAATCATCAATATAAATCATATCTATACTAATATAATTAGATCTGCAACATTATAACCATATCTGCAACTATATAACATATTTACATTCAAAGGTGCTCTCAATAAGAAGACAAAGTGCGTTCCTTTCAGCACTGGAGACACTACCGGCCAAAACAGTCATAACTTGGTCATACATAAAGATTTTCCAATGAACAAAAGGTGTTCCTTACTGGAAACATCACTCCATATGCAATGGAATAGCCCTCACAATCCAAAAATGATTAGAAATGGGTGAACTAGAACATATGGTTGTGCCCCTCTCATTACTGTGAAAGCCATAATGGTAAACCACAAAGGAGAAAAGAAAGAATAGATAGTAGAAGAAGCTCATAGAAAATCAGAGTTTCAATGTATAAAAGCCACCCATCCTACATACAAATCTTGGAACATAAACCATAAACATAACCAGGACACAATTCAGCCTCCATGGCACATAAATATGATAGAATAATATAAATAAGCATATGGAAAAATACTTATCTTCGATGGGAAACTGGATTCAGCAGGACAACTTTCCTCCGATCCATAGACACAATCAAGTCTAACTCACTTGAACAGGTCACCCCCAAGATGAGACCATGGATCCACAAGCAAAGGCACACTCAGTCTAGCAACTCTTGAAACTACCTCTTTTGAGAACCGCAATGCTTCCCTCTACTACTTTCATGCCCATCTCCACTACCTATGGGATGAGACTCCCTTCACCTAACTCGTCCCTCAGGATATCACCATCCCATTTCTTGGCTTCCTATGCGAGAACCTGGACTAGTAGAGTGAACTCAAGGAAACAACGGACACATCCAACTAGACTAACTCTCTAATAGGAACGTACAATAACTCTAGGTCTCAACATGACAAACTCAATACTGACAACACTCACAACACAGTGAGATAGCACAAGTCAAGTGATCCAAAGCTTAGGATTAGCTTCAATAAGGAGAGGGCATATGAATTTATAGCACAAGGAGGCCAAATCTAACCCAAGGGGATCAACTCGAATTAGAGAGAGAGGTACAGTTAAGCTTCATCATGGAGACTTAACTCGAATTAGTGAAGTGGTGGCTTAGTTAGGAGATTCCCTTTCCTGAATTAGCACCATGAGGAGGAGTTACCAAAAACCAAGGAGTGGAGGCCAAGAAGATCTCAAGGAGGGCGCACTAGTCATGTGAGGTGAGAGAGTGGGTCCAATAGGATCATAAATGACTTATAAGCACAAAATAGGGAGCATCTTCATGAATAGAGGAGTGGGGTGCACTTATGAAGGTGGAGGCTAAATTCTAGCTTGTGGAAGCTAAAATCTAGCTTACAACTCCTAGAATATAGGGAGAAGGCTCATAAATGAAAAAAAAAACATAAATGGGATGGAATCTCTCCCAAGGAGGGTGCACTAAGCAATAGGTTCCCACTAAGGTATTCATAAGGTGCAATAGTAACTCCATAGTCCATAAAAATAAGAAATAGGGTCTGTTGTACAATGTTTGAGTGACCAACACTACTAATGTCACCAACACACAAAATGAACCAGGACGGACAAACTCAATCCAACAACAAGTTCTGAGGTTCCATGGATGTCCCCTCACACTGTGGAATCCATGATCTCCCATACTCTTTTAGTTGCCTTTGTTGAGCCAATTTTTTATTTAATTAATAGCAACAACATTCAATGATAACAACAATGACAATAACAACATTAACATTAATAATAATACCAAAGTGCATAATCACATCATCAAACAAATGATCATAAGTCCATAGTCACATTAACAAACAGAACATAATTCCATAGTAAAAAAAAAAGACCATATGTCTGGGGCTTAACAACCAGGGTATTACATTCGTATATCTAATAGCTTCTTCCACTTCTAGAAATATGAAGCCCAATATGTTCAATAGAGAGATGCAAACCTAGGAGGAAGAAAAGCATCTTGACTTGAAGAAGGAACCTTCACACTAATGAGGGACGAACCATATACATAGAGACACATACATATCTTGGATAAATTAAAATATAGCTTTGAAGGATGATTGAAATTTTGAGCAAGAGAGTCGAGCTAGTGACAACTAGGGTAGAACCTAGCTACACAGAAAGTTCGAGTTCAAGATTTTTCATTATCATATTATAAAATTGTAGCTATAAAAAATATTATAATTATTATAAGTTATAGTATGTCTCTATTATTCGTATCTTCTCTTGCAACACAAATATTACATTTTTTGATGGTCTGTGAAAACATATAAAGGTGGGGATTAAAAATCTCAACCAAATCAAGTGAAACAAATACCTCCTCCCATCCCTCAGCTTTAAAATACAACCCATTATGTTGATTCTCAACATTTTAGTGGTGATGGATGGTGGAGGTTGAAGCTAAATAGGAAAATTCAATTTTACCTTCAACATTCTTATTTTGAGGCTTTAATGACATTAAAACCATGGTTAGTGTAACAAAAAATGCACAATACCTACATTTCTAGATAATACACACTTCAATTTCAAGGGGGTCTTGACCTATTCTCTTTATTAAAGTATCAACCAAAATACAAAGTCTTTTGTTTAAACAATTTAGTTCCCTAACAAAATTAGTTCCAATTGTTTGTGTTCCTTAACTATTAACTGAATTGTCCCCATTCTTTGAAATTCTCGTACATTTTGTTTCACATGCCATCAAATGACTCTTGGGTGTTTTGAAGGGACTAGTTTCAACTATCATTATTTCTAATGATCAATATAGGCGGTTGAGTCAATATGTGATTAAGGGCCACTAGGGACACAAATCACGATTAAATAATTTCACTAGCAAAAGGGGGTATGAAGTACTATTGAACATTGACTTAATCTTGCAAGTTTTTCTCAATATGATTTGATTTGTGCAATGTTTATTTGATTTGTGCAAACTTTCATTTGCATATTATTGTTCATGTCCAAAATGTTGATATGGGCATAGTGAATTTTAATATTATTATTCATGTCCAAACTGTTAATATGGAAGTGGTTCATTTGTATTCTGCTGGAAAGGAGTATGAATAAGCTATAAAGGAGTATGAACCAAGATAAATTCCATATCCTAGAACTTGCAGTTGTCATTAAATACTACGGCCATTTTGTATGATTTTCTCAGCATTGGAAGTCAAAATAACATCCCATTTATTTTAAACAAAATAATATTCGCGACCCACAGTTCTGCCCGTCGCTCATTATCATGATCTCAAAGTTTGAACTTTCTAAACATGGAATAATGTCTGCTTTAAGCTTCCTAAATAAGGAATAAAATATTACAATAGCACTTTTTTAATTACAACAATGCACCATAATAAAAACAACCGCACTGGTGCCTCCTATATAAATGGATGCATCGATGTTGCAAAACGACATATGCATCGTTCTAGACCATCCACAAAAAACCCGTAAAATAAAATATTTTCTATATTGGATAGCATATAGTTATCTATGAAGGTTTCAATACTATCAAAACTAGTGCACTCAGTATATAAAGGTGCATCGGTGCAGCTGTAATTTTTTATGCACTGGGGTATGATGTTTCTTAATTTTTTATTGAATGCCAATACGATTTGCCATGGAAACCATAGAGTTATGGTGCGTTCATGTCTTTCTCGCGCACCGCTATTCCATAAAAATTTTAAAAATACATGCATGGTGTGCTTCATGTTATGATGAACCGGTGCTTATTTGCAAATAGCGCACCGATGTATGGAAAATCGAAAATAAAAAGTCGCATGATTTATTTTCCCATAAACTGAAAAAAGAAGTGGGAATTTCAATTTCAAAAACATTCTAAAAGGTATTAAAAAAAGTAATCACTATTTCATTATTTTGCCGAAATTTCGATGGGAGAGTTTTGGAAGAGAGAGTTATCGAGGAGGAGTTTGGAGCAACCACATTATCCTGAAGATCGAAATTTGTAAGGTATGTTGAATCAAACAAAACCCCACATAGTAGAAATTTCAAGTTTGTAAATTATTACTATTAGTCACAATGCATGGTTTATTTATTTTCCTATGTAGATTTTCTTGTTGCTTCCTTTCATTTTATATGGCTGGAAAATTTTACATTATGGTTTAAATCCCTCTATTATTTCACAATTAGGGATTTTAGATTTAATGGGTTTGTAGTTTTATATACAAGTCATTGGGTGTGATGGGACCACTTCTTGAGTCTAATCCGAAACCCAGTCGGCCCTGTCAGTTTTTTTTTAATTTAAAAAATGCTTACGTAGTTTTCGGTGCGTTCGAGTTGTTTAATCGCACAGATGCATTTATAGTAATAGCGCACTGGTAATGTCGGGCATCTAATTTAATTTAAAAAAATGCTTACGCAATGGGAGGTGCATTTGACTTGTGATAACGCACCGGTGCACTAGTTGTGAAAGCACACTGTTTATTTTATTTTGTTTTGGTTAATGGTGCATTCAAGTTTGGTTCCCCGGTGCGGTCTGTTATGACAAGCACCAATGTGTTTCGTATACTTAAATGCATTGAAATGGCGGACTTGTTTTTTTAAAATATGTAATTTTTTGTATAATATACTTAATAGTTTCTCTATTTAATGGTCCAGGTTGTTTATTGATAGAAAATGCATGATAAGTGTTCAATGAACAACAATTCTAGGCGACATGATGGGAGCACATCCAAAGTTGCGATGAAGGCAAGTTCTTTGTAATTATGTATCAAATTAAAATGTTTGAATTATTTAACTAATACGTATTGGTTAATGTGTGACATGTAGAGCCAAAAAATGAGGAAGCTCGATAAGGTTATTTGTAATCTAAGTGAAAAAAAATGTAAAATCTTGATGGAAAAGTTGTAGAGGGCTAAATCAAGTGAATAAAAAAGAAATCAATATGAATTTTTTTCTTGAATTTTGAGTAATACTGTAGTTAAAAATAATTGGTAATATGTTGTAAACAATCTAATTCACATATGTTGAATGTTATGCAGGGACTGACAGTGGAAATGGACATAATTGCATTGTAGGATGCACCATCTCAACAACAACGCACTTCAAAGTATGAAATCATTGAATTTTTCTATTATGTACATCTAATTAATTAATTTAGCATTAAATATTAATTTTCAATTGTTTTATTGCATAAAAGAAAACAAAATGGAACCCATTCAACACATAAGACAAGACAACAAGGAAAAAAGGGGTTGATAGCAAAGTTTGTGAGTAGTTGTGATTTCCTTATAACAGCTTAAGGTTTCATATTGGTTGTGATCTTTATATTTTATTTTTATTTTATTTCTTTTACATTGGCCATCCTTGGATGTCTTCAAATAGGTGTTAACATTCAAAGAAGAGTCATCAAAATAATTCATTGACATTGGGTTAAGTAAATGTTGGCATATAAAAAAATAATTGTGGAATTTGTAAGTATGTATGTTGTTTTACTTCTTTCATTTCATAGATAATAGAACAACAAAAACCATTTATATTAAATCTATGATTTGTTATAGGGTATAAAAATTACAGGAAACAAAGTATGCAGTGCAACCAACAGAAGATTTGTTGAAACAAGGCATGAGATGTGGTTTTGAAGGAATATGTATCATCAGAACTCTATTCTTGCTATGGTACATCGCTTTTCAATTTACATTTATCTGTATTATCTATTTTAATTTTCATTATTCCCAGCAATGTAGATACACTCATTACACTTTATTTTTATGTTTGTAGATGGAATCTCAAAGAGAAGAAAACAATCGAGGTAATCAACAAAACATTCGGTCAAATAACACAAGTCATGCAAGTGGCTCAAGCACTAACAACAGTTCCGATGAAGAATGAAGATCCATATATTTTGGATGTTAATGTAAGTTGTTGTATATTTTGAAATAATTGTCTGTGAAAATCAAACATTTTGTATAATGTGCTAGACATAGTGTCCCAATTGAAAGACAATGAGTTACAATGTAACAATTACGTGCATGTTGACATTTTGATTATTATGGACTTTATGTTGTCCCATTTTGTATGAGAAAGGGCCTCTTGTTGATATATAATAAAATCAAGTTTTTTATTCTATTGCATTCTCTAGTGTCGTGAAATGTTACATTGGTAATTAAATATATGGATGATTAAATATTACAATAAATGTGAAAATTTATGATATAACAAATTAATCCAAACATCATATGCATACGCAATAATAAAAATTCAAATGAATACTACTGTAAAAAATATTTCAATTTCTGATGAATAATGGAATTAAATAAAATAAAAATAATATATATATATTCCAGTGCAATGTTAGCAATCACTGTTCACCAAATATAAAATAATCACCGGTCAATCTGATTGTAATACCCCAATGGTAAGCCCCGAACATATGTGACCTTTTAATTTATTTTTATGGTTGCACTAGATGCATGGACCATGGACCATTAATATGATGATTATTTATTTATCTTATTATGCTATTTTGTTATTATAATCACCTATAACTAAATAATGGATCAACATGGACAACAAACATGACTAGGGGGTCTTGGATTTCCACATGTGAAGGGGTTGGGGTTAGGAGTTGTTGCTCATTCTAACAGGACTCAATGTTTTCTAATTTTGATGTTAGTGGACCATGGTGGTCCTATTTTTCCTAGTTAATGTTTTGCATGCACTATTGTGCCCTCACTGGAGAGAATATTCCTTAACTGGATGTTGGTGGCGCCCACACTCACATCACTCATGTCTTATGCACCTAATTGACTGTTTATGTCAATCATGCACCTAATTTTGTAACTCCGCTCTAATTGGAATGTCTTTTCAATTAATTGGAGTAATGTTGAGTCAAATTGAGTTGTATTCAGTTAATTGGAGTAATTTTGAGTCAGTTTGAGTTGTATTTAGTTAATTAGAGTAATATCCAGTTACTTGGAGTAATTTTGAGTCAGTCTGGTTAATTGGAGTTGTCCTCATTTAATTAGTGTCTAAATTCAGTAGTCTTCAGTTAATGAGATGGATTTGAGTAATTATCAGTTAATTTGAGCATTTTTGGGTCAATTCGAATTATCTTGAGTGCATTTGAGTAATTTATGGGTAAATTCGAGTCAGTTATGCGGGGTTTGAGTCAATGTTGAAAAATTTGAGTTAGCTAGTGACTGGGAGAGTTTTTAGAAGTGGTTTAGAGTCAGTCTCATTGGATTTGAGTTAATCTGTGGAGAACTTGAATGGGTCATTCAATGGGTTTTGAGAAGCCTCAATGATTTGGAGGTGCTTCTCGGTGGTCTGGAGTCCATCTCTAGGAGTCAATTCGAATTGGTATAAAGGGGTTTGAATTGCTCCATAGGGAGGGAATTTTGTCATTGTGGAGTTTTTTTACTAGTGCAGAGGTTTACTCTGATTATATTCTGAATTCCAAAGGAGGATTTGGCATGGTATTGTGCACCCAATTGCACCAATTTTGTCTTGGAGGTGAATGGGGATCCTGTGAAGAGATTGTTTTGTTGTGCTTTATCTAGCAGGAGAGGGGGACAATCCTAATAAATAAATTATTATTTGTTGCGCTTGGACTTGCAAGAGAGGGGGAGAATCCTAATCAAGTGATCTTGTGTGTTGTGTTTTCCTTGCAGGAGAGGGGAACAATCTTGAGCAAGGGATCCTATTTGTTGTGTTTTGTCTTGTAGGAGAGGGGGACAATCCTGTGTAAGAGATTTTAGTTGCTACAATTGGTATTCTAGGAGAGGGGGGAAATCCTATGAAGGATACCATACTGGTCGTAGCTTGACTTCCAGGAGAGGGGGGCAATCTCATGGAAGAAATCTTAGTGATCACAAGTTGTATTGCAGGAGAAGGGAAATATGGTATTGTATCCATCAAGTTGAGACCTAAGTTTTTTGTTATCCTTAGGGATCAAATTGGGAAGAGACCCCTTCCATGTGAAATCCAATACCTCAGCTCGGGGGTGACCTGCTCAAGAATTTTGCTTGAAAGTTTCTAAGGCTGGGAGGAAAGTTGTTCGGTTGATGCTAGTTGCGCCCTATAAAAAGATAAGTATGTATACTAGATAAACCTCTTTATTTATGTAATTGTGCCCATGGAGGATGATATATCTCTGTCATTATATGCTTTTAATTTGTATTCATGTCCATGGTGATTGTCTAACTAAATGTTGATAAATTGACAGCTCACGGAGTAGGTATGTGGTTGTGTTAATCTAGTTGTTAGAAGCTAGTTTCTTTTGAAAATTATGATCATTAGGAGGTATGATTTTAGGGTAGTCCATATAGTCGTGTATGGCTGTTCCGGATCAGATTTTCCATGGGGGTTAATGGTTGTTATTTAATGTGGTGAATTTTGCTAAAAAGTAGTGATCCAATTATGTTATTTGAGGTAGAATAAATTGTTGATTTAGAAGCTAGTTTGCTTATGAATTATGGTCATTCAAGGATCTAATATTTGGAAATTCCATATGGCCATGTATGGATATTACAGATCAAATCTTATATGGGATTTATGGTTGATAATTTTATGAATTAGATCTAATATACATTATTGTAGAATTTTTCTTTAAAGAAAGATAGAAATGTTGATTGGTTACTGTCGTAAATGCAGTTCTGTGAATGTACGTAAATCTGATTTTATTTAGTTGGTTATATGGCGACGGGTGGCTTCCCATAGGTGTGATGACATTTAGTAAACATGTGAAGAAGTTCAGGTCTTAATGTATTCATGTGTCATTACACTACATTGCATGTAGAATGGGGAATTGTTGCATTGGAAGGGTCGTCTTCTTTGCAGGCGGTTGATTGTTTTAAATAGTTTTGATTTGATTGGCATGTTAGCCTAGCCTTGTAGAGTATTATTCTGTTATGCATAGCTTAGATTCAAACTTCCCCTTTGATAAGAGTCGGTACCCGAACTTGGTGTGTGGTTCCAGGGTTGGGTATGTTACACTAATCTTAGTAATCGTACTGGTGCTTTTCGGACAATGTAGCCCCGGGTTTGATATATTTTCACATCGATATGCTTATAAGAACATAGTCTCAGTGCAACATAATACTCATTGCATGCCTCGAGGGATTTTATATTATCATGCCCCAATGCGGTATTTTATATTAGCCACACCATTAATTTTAAAAATATAAAGACAGTCATTGTCCTAGTCAACTTTACCAGTGTGTTTTCCTCCAGTTATCGCACCAGTGCTTTTTTATAGTTAGTAAGCATCGATGCTTTTTAATAGTTCATAGGGACCAGTGCGACATGTAATGTAAAGCACCAGTGCGAATATTTTTATAAGTCTCTGGTGCATTTTAATAGTTCATAAGCATCGGTGCTACACTTAATATAAAGTATTGATGCATATTTTGTTATAAAGCACCGGTTCCGGTTAAAATTTTGGTACACACCAATGATATATGTATTTTCAAGCTCCGATGCACAAATTTATATGTGCACCGATGCATGTAAACGTTTGAAACGTGTCGGTGCATTTTACCTGTGTTAGCAACAGTGTGTTTTCTTCAATAAAGCACATCAAAAAGAAAAACCTTCGTGAAAGCCTCCAACCGACGAGTTTTTTTTAGTTATAAAACATTTTCATAAAAGCCTCCACTAAAACATCTGGTATAATTTGTGGAGGTTGTAGCAGAGGTTTTTTTGAGAATTTTGACCAATCTTGTAACACTAAAAACATTCGCTATAACCTCTGCTACATGGCCTTTTCCTTGTAGTGATATCACTTAAGGCAAGGTGGCTATATGTCAAGGAGGCCAATACTAACACAACTATGATCTTTATCTCAAGTACTACATCATCCCTACCACTCCGTTAGTTGCCAAACATCACCTCAGACCTCCCGACACATATAATCACTACACAACCCCATAATAAAACCTACTCTCATTAGTTTACTTTTTTTATTTAAGGTTTAGTTTAATTAAAAATAAGAAATATTATATTATTTATTATTATTATTATTTTAAATTGTTAAATTTATCAAAAATTTAAATAATAAAACAAAAATACGAATTTATAAACTGTAGTATATTAAAAAAAAAAAACCTAAGTTGGGCCCTTGTATGAGGCCCACATGTCCTCATCTTTCCTCACCATGCACATTAAAATATTATTAATTTTTTAGAGGGCTAAGGGAGAACAAAACTCTCCCTCCTCTCATTTCATTTTTTTTCACAAGATTCTTTAGTGTTGTCTCTCTATTAGGGTCTCTAAGGTTTTTGGGGTTCATGGGCTTCCAACCATGGCCCTCGTTATCCTTTAATCTCTTCATCTGTTTTCAAATTCATGCCATGTGTAACACCTCAATTTCATGGTAGAGGTTTCTGAGTCTCACAAGTGGAGTTCAATGCTTGTTTTTTTTTGCAAGTGGTTTACAACTCTAGCTTGGCTTCTAGATCTCTTAGGTACAATTCCTCTAGTGCTTTCTTTTTCTCATTTCTAGATTAATTTGTTTTCTTTGTTTTTAGATATATTTTTTTCTATGTGTTGTTGTTTAAGGTTCGAATGAGGGATTATCCCCTAAAGCTCGGATCCCCCCCCTTTTGTGGATGTGGTAGCCATGAAACCAACCTACATGGTCATTGCACCAATGGTTGTGCCCCTCAACACCTTAGCATGGACACAACAACCCATGATGATGGTCGACGTGGTTGTTGTGGCCATGGCCAGCCCTGAGGGCAGAACCATGGGTGTAATAACCCGTGGGGGTGGCCATGGTTTTTTTTCTTTTGAAAGTGACTCTTTTTTTAATCCAAAAAGAGAAACTCGAATAAAAAAGGGTTTTCCAAGATTTCCAAATTTTTTTATCTCTGCTTATCTTTTCTCTTACAAGTAATATATAGTAAGGTTGTTTTTCTCTTGTCAAGGGTGATGTAGGAATGTTTTCATGCAAAAGTAAGGGTGATCCTCAGCACCCCTTCCATGGAAACTTAAAGCCTAATTTAAATTTGTAGAGCAACCCCCACATAGGCTTTCTTGTTGTTCTCCTCTCTCTTTTTTGAGTTAAAGTATAGAACTCAACTTTAGTTCTATATTGTACATTTTCCCTTCAAGTTTCAAGCAACCTCTCTAGCTTGCTCCTTTTTGTTTTAATAAATGTGTTTGTATTTCCAATCAATTATTGTTCATTTTTCCATTTTATTCTGAATTTTCTCACTTATGTAGGAAACTAATTTTTTTATGTTTGTAATAATAATAATTATAAGGCATGATTGTGGCCCTTAAGGCTCCAATATTAAAACTAAGGCTCTAATACCACGTGTAACACCTCATTATTCATAATGGGTGTTAATTAATTAATATAACTTCCATCTAATTCTATTAATCAAACCATTATGTTAATCTATAAATTCAGAATGTAAATTTTGCATATGAAATCTCTTTCCTAACATCATTTATATAGGTACAATTTCAATAATTTGATTTATAGTACATCTTAAAACCATAATTCATCTAATCTAACAAATAAATTTTGATATTTGTAGTAATTATTTATAAGAAATTCTACAATTCAGTTAAAAAACTTAATCAAAGTAAAAGATAGTAAAACCTCTAGAAACTCGTTGCAAATTTAGTAGTCCAATCCAGTCTTTAGCAGTCCACTAGTCCAATCTAAAATAATTTGTTACCCAAATTGGGATTAATCCCTAACAAACTAGCAACTTAGGTAGTAGTTCTAGGAAACCTGTGACTTTTCTAGCCCTCCGTGCCCACAACACTAATAGCAACAACATCAATAATGAAAAAACCTCAAGTTTCCAATATCAAGGTTCCAAGTTCAGTGATCCTCCAAGTTTTTCCCTTTCCAATAGTAATTCCCTCAAAATGCGAACCCCCTTACCCATCTCCCAAAATCCCCTTTCATCAAGTTTCTCCATTTTCTTCCTACCCTTTTGAGAAGGGTCTTGAGAAGGTTAACTATAATATAATAATAATTCACCTACCCTTTTTTTCAACTTGGAAAAAACCTGCTTCTTGATATTAAAAAATGAATCAAAGAGAGAAATTCTCATTACATCATAATCCAACTATTGTTGTACTTCAGAGCAATATAATACTATACTAGTTCAAAACAACTTACTTCATTACATACATAATAAATTTCAAAAAAATTTGTGCTAAAATCTATTGTTGAAAGTACAATAAAATTGTTTCTCCAATAGTCCTATATTACAAGAAAAACCACCATCAGTACATGGGATAAGTTCCATTGGAGAGCATTGTATTCTCAAGATGCCCCTCAAATGGAGCATTCCTTCCTCCAAGTCTATTGCTTTTTTTGACAATGTATCTACATACTAGTTCAATTCTTGAATAATATGTTGAAAAGTTAAGTAGTTAAAAGTAGTAAACAAATCCTTCTTGTTAAGGCACTAGAAATCAAGAGAAGGCAACTGTAGTTTAGAAGTTTCAGCTACCCAGTTAATAATAATTTTCGAGTCACCAAGTACCTTCAAGGTCATGATACCAACATTAGTGGCAAACTTTAGTAAGGCCCATAATGCCAGAAGTTTGGCCCTAGTGTTGGTCCTAAGTCCACTACCCTTCCATAATGAAAAGTAATGATTCTCATTTATTTTAATGATCGTGTCCCCCCACCATGGCCAAACTATGCAGCCCCATCAAAGTATCCCACATCAATATTCTACACAAGTACAGGTTCAATGCAACATCTCAGCCTTTTGTGTTCCATAAAATAAGCAATAATTTTTTAACATACCATCGCAATGCTTTGTTTCCTATTGTTGAAGATAACATCATTCCTAATTCTCCATATACTCCAACATATATAGCCCATGAGATCTTTGTACATCCTCTCCTTTGTAAGCCATTGTTCCAAATTATGTTCTATGAATTATTCCTAAATTAAGGTGAATGAATAATTCACTTACCCATCATTATGATGATCTTAGAAACCACTCAATCAGGAAAACTTCACATTTAATCTTATTCACATCTTGTATGTTACAATTTGGTGAAAATATAATAAAATATGAATTTATCATAATTACTTTGAATTAAGATAAATTCCAATCACATCAAATCAATTTTGGTAATATTTTGAAATCCTATCACCCACCTAAATGAATTTAAATCCTAAAATGAAATGTAACTTATACAAAATTAATCTAAATGAAATGCAAATTAACCCAAACGGAAAGGAAAATATATAATTTAACTCTTTACTACACCCATTATGCATCAACCATTAATAATAATAATAATTTAATAACTAATATAGATTTAAATGATACTAGTGTACACATGCAAGGTATATATGCATATCTAGAGTACACCTGTGTGTACTAACGATAACCATCACCACCTGTAATGCATAGTTCTTGGATGATCATAAACACTCATGCAAGACATTAATCAAGTAAACACAACATTATACAATCTTACCAACTAAGTCACAATAAGCCAATACCAATTGAACATTATACTCAGATTTATCCTTAATGCATAAATGACCATTATCCTTATCCCAAAGGGGTTGGATCCATTGGTGAAGAGCGAGGAGTTTTTCACAAGTGGGAAAGGTTCAATTCCAATGAGGGTCGAGCTTGAAGCCATGGGGTTGCCTTGAGGTAGTGGTCGAACGTGTGGTTGCACCTAGAGAAATTGTATTAAAATGATCTCGTGACCCATACACACATAAGTGGATCAAAGCCCACCCCCATAACATTCAATTAAATCCCATGGAGTGTAGAATAGATGGTGAATGGGTGTATTGTTAAGGAACTCCTTGCATAAGGTCACCGGTTCGAAAATCCATGGGTATGAACCTTACAAAAAATCCCTCGAGGGTGTAGCTCGATTGGTGATTCGCTTGAAAATGAGATGATATGTTGTAATAGAGGTCACGAGTTCAAAACACCCCGACTTACCCGTGCCCCATGCTTGCAGGTTGTGTGGGTGCACCTAGGGCTATAGTGGTAGCGGATGGGAATCGACCCCGTGTAACACGCGTACGTGCACCACCCTAGTTGTTGATTTCCCGTGTGTGTGTGTGTGTGTGTGTGTGTGTGTATCCTTAATGAATTAAACAAGTGAGTTAAAAACAAAAGGAACCAAGTACAAAACTAAGGTGGTTGTTGTGAACCAACTCGGTTCATACACAAGCTATCCAAAAGAACAGGAAAAATAATCCATAATGGATAAAAATAAATTTAAATAGTGGGTAATATGAAAGACATGATATTTACATTGAAAGTGTGCCAAATATATAAAGAACCTAGAGGCACATATGGTGACCATGCATGAAAGGATGCATCCCTTAAACCAATAATAACTATTTATTATTATTATTATTTATGATTGTTAGTACTTAATATTATATATATTTTGTATGTCACATTTCCTTCCTCTTCATAAATGCTTTGTCCTCAAAGAATATTGATAAAGAAGCTTTACATCTTTCCTTTTGATTGTAATGTCGTCGCATCATTTTATGTTCTTTCGTATTTGATGATATGAGACGATATGAACCTCTGAGTGTTGAACAAAATTTTCAAATTCTAAAAGGATCAGTCCATCCTAATTCAATTCTTTGTGAAACGTTGTACTTCCACGATAAACTATTATCGGGAGACTTAATTGTGTTGGTATCAATATTTTTTGGACAATAATTTAGTTGTTCTCGGCCTAAGGGATATTGATACTCTTATTGTTTAAGGTATCTACTTTTATGATTTGGATGTAGACAAGGATTTTGTATAACATTATTTCCCCTTATCATGCTTGTAGTGTTTTCTAGGTTTAACTTCAGTATATGGTTTTCTTCACGCCTTGTTGTTGTTTGGTTAGTTGAAAAACTTCTATTAGTGCGTACACCTGGAGTTCTTGTTTGTACTCCAACATCCCTATATGTTTGTTCTTCAACTAGATTGCTATCTTCTTGAGTTGTGATGTGGATTGGATCTATATTTATGCATTTTTCTAGTACAACTTGGATTTTTACTCCTAAGGGTTTTGATGCCTCTTTCTGGATTTGCTCTAACTTGTTCTCCAACAACTTGTTATCATTCTTAAGATTCTTGAACATTTCTTCTTGTGACTTCTCGTCAACATCTAACTCTTATTATGTTCCATTAAATCTTGATTATGATTTTTAAGTTGGCAAATCTCTTCTTTATTTTATAATAATTTCCCTTCGATATCTTCATTAGCTTGTTCCGACTTCTAAATATTCTTTAACTTCTTGATTTTTGTGACTAGAATTTTATTATGATTTCTCAATTGGAAGATCTCATCGTTATTGTTCGATATCATTTTATTGATCTTTGCAATCTCTAATTTGTGAGCATTTTTAATGTCACCATTATGTTGTTGATGCTGGTGGAACTCTTACTCTCGTCATTCTAATTTATTTTGGATTTGCACAATTTCCTTATCTTTGTTCATGAGGAGTTTGTTCAAATGCTTTACTTCCTCTTCTAAATTTTCATAGCTTTCATATGGTGATTCTTCGTCGCTATTTTGTGATGAGGGGACTCTCACTGATGACCATGTATTGTTATTTTCTTCTTCTCATGGAAGGAGGTCGTGACTTTCTTTTTTCATTGAAGGTAAATGTACCCATGTTTCAAACCAATTAGAACCCAACATTATGCCAATAATATTGTCGTCTATAGATGCAACAGTGAATTGAGATGCAAGATTGTAATTATCGATCTTCAAGTCTAATTCTTTTATTTGATCTTCGTTCCACTCATTCTTCTCTATAACTGATTCTAGAACTTGTAGTTGATTAGCAACATCAACATTAATAAAAATTTATTTATTAACTGAACAAATAGCGATGACAATCGGACTTTCATAAAATATGTCATTTACTTTTAGCATCGCAAGAGGTAGTTTTGATGGAACATCTAAAATCTTTGTTTTCTCATGAGTAGAAACCATCTCTTCCATTTAACCTTTTTTCCCTTTTTGAGAAAATAATTGGAATTTTTATAGAAAAAATAACTATTAAAATAATCATATTTATAATTATTATTTTTATTAAAAATAATAATAATAATATTACTATACATATATTATATATTATATAGTTTTTAATAGTTTTTTTTGGAATTTAAACTATTATAATAATGATTAATAATAATAATAATAATAATATTATAATATTTATTTTTGAAATGGAGACCCTAGGTTTGAAACCCTAATGATGAGATGGCTTAGAAGGAAGGGCGAGGATGTGTGAGTAGGGCGTGGTGTTTGTAGGGTTGGGAGTGTCTTGGAGAGGGTGAGTAAGGAAGAGTGTGGGAGTGTGAAGTGATGGGAGGAGGGGAGAAGTTATGCAGTTGATGGGCAAGGGCACGGGTCAATGGAGAAGGGTGCAGGTAAAAGGATGGGGAGTGCGGGAAGTGTTGTGGAAGAGCATTGGGAAGTATGCAACATCGTTGTAGTAGGTGTAGAAGGAAGGGATGCAGCAGCGTTGGCGGGGGGGAATGGGTGATAGGAGGAAAGGGGAGGGCGCAGGGGTGCAACCGTGAAGGAGAAGTGATGGATGAGAGTATGTGTGAGTTGGTGAGCAGTGGGGGCATGGACACAATGGGATGGAGTAGGACCAATTGAGCGTGGAGATAGTGACTTGGGACTTCGGTAGGCGCTTGAGGGAGTGTGGAGCAAAGGGTTTGCAAGGTGGAATGAAGGGCGTGGGTGTGGAAAGTGTGGAGTTGTAAAGGATTGTGGGCAATGAAATGGAGGTCGAAGTGTAGATGTGGGAGTGCAGGGTGTGGTAGGTAAGGAGTGAAGGAGGAGAGCGCGGTTTGCATGGGAGAATGGAGTATATTCCAGAATGTTTGCTAAGAATTATTATGGTGTATGGTGTGGGGATAAGCATGGTATGAAGGGAGATGGAGGATGCGATGAGAGGAGGTGAGAGGGGTGAGTAGATGCTTGGAATGGAGCGTAGCAGTGCATGGGGCTGGACGATGCAGCGTGGGATGGAGTGGAATGACGTGTGGGAGAAAGGTGTAGGTGGGAGGATAGGGGGAATGTAGAAGAGGGTGTGGGTAGAGGTGCAGAGGGAAGGTTATAGGGTATGAGCATGGAAGGTATTGCAGCATGTGGGAAAATGGGGGAAATGTGGAATGTATTGCAATGCATGGGTGGAAGGGAGAGCTGAGAGGATAACGTGGGAGAGGGCGAAGGGCCTGATTTGGTCAATGACCGATATTTCATAGAGACTTAGAAATGATAGCCAAAAACCAAGTTGTGGTCAAAGACCTGTAATTCAGAGAAACCATGAAATTAATGGCCAAAATATGGAATCAATGGAATGCCCGAGAAAAGAGCTCTAATACAAATGTTGTGAACCAACCAAGTTCATACACAAGCTATCCAAAAGAATAGGAAAAATAATCCATAATGGATAAAAATATAAATAATGGTAATATGAAATAGATGATATCTACAACGAAAGTATGCCAAATATATATAGAACCTAGAGGCACATATGGTGACCATCCATGAAATGATGCGTCCCTTAAACCATTAATAACTATTTTATTATTATTATTATTATTATTTATGAATTTGATTACTTCATATTATATATATTTTGTATGTTATAGTGGCATACCTAATTCCCAAACAACATCCTCAACTACTTTGAATAATCCTTCCTTTCTAACCTACTTCCATCTTCCACATCATATATGTGCTTCTACTGGAATATCTTGGAGCATCAACTATATTGACCAAACCCTTGATATAACCTATAAGCAAAAGCATTCTCTATATTGACCTAACTTCCCTAACAAGCAACCAGTAGTCACCATCACACAACTTGGGGAATGTGGCTTAACATGACCCACCCACAACTCAATTTCGGAGGATCAACGGTGGGTAATACATCCACCCCTCCTAAAAGAACTAGGTTCAACACCGTATTTTTGACCACACTGAGTTGATGTTGTTATTAGAGGTACACCATATAATGACTTGTTTGAGTAATTGTGTTTCCTTTAAAACCTGCACTAGCCCAAATATCATGCCAATGTATTGAACCAATAATTAACTCACGAATTAATGCTTTATAGAATACCCTTTCTCTTTCGATGTCAATGACATCTATGTTACTTTATTATACAATTATATGGCTATCACTTAATCTAATATAACCTATAGGGTAGTCTATTAAGACACTAGAACATGCATAACCATATAATTGTTTTCATGTGATCACCAAGTTACTAATGGATTACAATGTAATAAGCTAGTTTATTTTCCATGTGCATGGCACCTATTTATTCATTCAAATATAACTCCAATTGGAATCCACATATCACAAATTCTCATTTGAATAGCATGCTGGAAGTAAATCACACAACTGTCATTAGTAATAATATAACTATAAACTTGTAATAGCTTCTACATATAGGCAGGTCAATATGTTCACAAAACATAGTTTTATCAGTTTAATTGAGTTCAACAGATAATAAGCAAATAAATACATAATAAGTCATAATGTTATTTAGTTTTGAAGCAAAAATATGGAGGGTTACACTTTGAAAGACAAGGTTGGATCAGTAAATATAGAA
This sequence comes from Larix kaempferi, assembly GCA_027924585.1. NCBI lineage: Eukaryota > Viridiplantae > Streptophyta > Pinopsida > Pinales > Pinaceae > Larix > Larix kaempferi. Next base: position 2,313,769 of record BSBM01000026.1, on the reverse strand, counting down.
AATAACTAAGCATAATCTACAATATAATCTAATACCCAAAGGGGTTTGCTATAATACTTGAAACAATTAAATGATAAAATGAATAATAAAAACATAATAAGAATGAAAATTGGATATATTAAAATATAACTGAATATCATAAGGAAATATAACTTGATTATATTGAAGAAAAGTCAATTTTAGGATAAGGAGGTAGTGTTAGGTGACTTTTCAAACTATAATAATATTATAAGTAAATACTATTTTATTACAATTTTTCTTATCTAAGGAAGGGAATAAGAGGAAGAGCGGGGCACACGGTTGAAAATGACATTGTTGGCTAGATTTTACACTATTGAAAGAAGGTGAAAGAGATTAAAAAAAAAATGACTATAATATTTTGTTTATTATGGTATTCTTACCCATTGTTCTTCATCGGTTTGTTGGCTTAGAGGGCCATGGGTTTGAAGAGAACCCTTGGGTTGGTAGGGAGGCACTAGATAAACTTAAAGTTTGGGCAAATGGAGTTGGGCAATCGAGATCAAAATCTACAATATAGTCAACTATCATGTTGACATGTTCTCATAGGTATTCTTCAATGAATTATTGTACTACTAGATGTTAAAATTGGGTTATTTTGTTAGTTAGTGTTATTGATATATGCTTCAAAACTAGATGTTGAAATAAACAATTGATTCACATATTGTGCATAAATGATGAAATCCCAAAAAATTAATAAAGTTGCATTGCTATCCTAGTAATTATTATTATCACGCTTGCTTATTGATGTGTCAATTTCATGTTTACATGAAGTTATCGTGTATTATCAAGGAGTAGTGTGAGAGTCCTACAAACAACCTCTCCACTTATACACAATATTGCATAGAATCTTCTTGCACCACTACTTACTTCTTTCTCTACACCTACATTAAGACAAGACTCACAACAAATGTATTCTCTTATACTATGAAGTTGCATAGGTTGTAGAGGAAAATGCAGATCTTTCATTGTTGTTGCTTGTTTTATTTACCTTCAATTTTACTCCGGAAAGAGTTATCAACCTTCCTCTGCTTTCATAACATATACTCATATAAGTCATATTAAAGTCAAAGAAAAGAAAATCCTCAAGGATATGGCTGATCGATTTTTAGAAAGATTACATCTAAGAAGTGTCACAAAGACAATAGATAGTCATAGAATAGTACATTATTCGACCATTCAAAATACATAGAAAACAACATTACCACGACTTGCACCATAATAACAAATTTTGCAATTAGAAATTGCAATCTCAACAAATAAAGATTGAACTTGGAATATCAACTCATATACTATCCTAACTACTACTGATGATAACTTATCTACTTGTGTCAAGCCTGAGGGATTTATTGTGTACCAAGAAACATGAAAATCATCAAACACTTAGTAACAATACCAATTTGAATTCATATATCAGACTCTTCAAACCTCACCAAGCTCACCTTTGAAAATATAATATCTAATTTTGTATAGTCAAAACTTGGTCTCAAATGCCTTGCTTGTAGTCCTCCAACATGGCCATCAACAACTTTCACGTCCACAATGGAATGGATGTTGTTCATAGGCCTAAGTCATTGATACCCATTTCTAACATCTGCACTTAAGTTCCATAGAATAGGCTTCTTTGCCTTGTCATGATTGCAAACTTCTAAGCATAGTTATTCAATATCATTCTACATTAATTAATGATTCACAAGGCCACCCTTAAATGTCGAATCCTCTTGTGAAATGTAACATTTCCTCTACCTAGTGGATGTGTATGACATTTATCAAGAATGACTTGATTTTGACGATCATGTCACATATTTTGAAGGGCAAGGATTGAGGTAAAGAGCATAATGACGTAATGAAATACTTTGATAGGATTGGGAAACAAAATGTATTAATATATAAAAAGAGAATCTCTACAATACAATGCAATAAGAAAGAAAATGGAAATAAAAGATTTTAACATGTCTTATTCCTTATCCTCTTACCTGTAAATTACAATAAATGGGCTCATGTGATGTCATATTTATATTCAATGTGCACCTTGAAGATTCTTGGTAATACAAAAAAGTATTTACTAATTATAACTATAAAGGATTTAAAATAAATGTTATAATTAGAGTTGCAATTTCAATAACAATTGATTGTAATTTCAACGATAAAGAAATTAGTGCCTATATTATAAAATGCACTTTCCACATACATAAAATGTAATTTCAATAATCAAGAGAATACATGGTTCTCAAGCCACCCTCAGGCAATTGTAAATGCTATGGAAACAAAAACTATGATAGAAAATATGTCAATGCAATAACCAATAACATAGTAAGAAATCTCGATTGACATTAAGAGTGGTTGTCACATTCCTGTTGGAGTTGGTATTAGGTATTGGAATCTAAGCATATATTAATTACAATAACATAAACTTACTATGTGGCTAGAATTGTGATTTCAATAAATAAAAACAACAATTTATATCATTGAACATAGGAATTTGAGAACAATCAAACATTACAATTGAAAGAACGTTTGATTGACCTTTCAACAATTTCCAAAGACAAACTAAATAATCTCAACAATCTTCCTTGCAAATACGAGCAATGAACAATTACAATGATGTGTTAAAGGATTTCACAAAATGTGAAACTCTAAAGTCCATCCCAATAGCTCATTGGATGAATGAGTAGAGAGTTTGTTTGATTACCAATTCATGTTGATTTGGTCAATGTTTTCCAACATGCAGGATTTTGTTGGAATTGCAATTTATGACCAAATCTCTTATGATCCTAACCTTATCATAAAAAGAAAAACACAAATTAGTTATAAATTTGACATGAATTTATCTTAAATTTCCCAAATTTATGAGGGTTTAGGTATCTCAATGACATCAATAAAAGGCATCTTTATGAGGGTTTAGGCATCTACATGACCATTAAAATTTGTCCTGCTGATATATTTATTCAAGATAAAAGTTTGGGATTAATGATCTCTGATTTATTTTGTGTAGGGAAATGCTCATACACATGGTTTCATTGAACCTAGACAAAACTGGGAAGTGAAGCTACTTGGTTACTCTTGAACCACTACCAAACATTGTTAATGTGGCTACTTAATTTTCATAGAATGGACTTACTGCTAATTATTCAAGTTTTTTCTTCATGCAACATTCATACATAAATTCTCGTAACCATGAATTTTATAATGGGGAAGAGATTTGGTGTGTGTATATATTTGTTGTAATAATTTTCTCATTTCACCATCTACTAGCAATATAAAAAAAATGGCATTATGTATCATGAAGCATTTATGTATTACAAAAATGATAACAAATATTTACTCACAAAGGAGCAACACCTTCTATACATCTCACTATCCACTTCACAATAAGAATGTTACCCTTTGACTGATAACATAAATCAAACCAAGCCACCCCCCTATCTTGGACATAGAACACGTATCTTGTGGAACCAAATGAAGGCCCCTATTTTTGCTATATTCTACCACAAGTAGACTGAGAGGGTAATCCAACATCCAAAAGAGAGCCTTGCTAGGAAACCAATAAGATGCATAATATATGTCCAATATCATTGTTAGATTCCTAACAAATGAGATGTCCTTGTGGTGCTAGACATGTAGCTTGCTTTGAAGCTGTTGAAGACACCATTCCCACATATACACTGGTGAGAACCCCTCTCCAAATGTGGAATTTGGAGGGTCGGTGAGCAAGTTGGGATATGGTGAGACACCCCATTTGGATTTGGAGATCACATGGTACTCATATTGTAGAGGTGCCTAGTCTTTAGGATCATTGTTTGAGCAGGGAGGGTGATTTCTAGGGGAAACCTGTGGGATGTAGTTGATGGTTATTGGGTTCTATAACACATGAGTATGGTCTACTTTCCCCAACATACCATCAATTAAAGAGTTGATAGGGTTCATCCCCTAGAAAAACATGTTCAAAATGAAGATTGGGATGCCAGGGCCATTTTGGAGGAAATTAAGTTGGAGTTTGGGTTAACCCTTGTAGCAATATGATTCATGGCAACTTTATTCATTGTTGCAACAACGACATCTGTTACCCCTAGTTCTAATGCAATATGAGTGTTAGTGGATCCAAATGATATGTGGGTGCACAAAATTCACAATATTTGGTCCACTCGACTTTCTTATAAGCTAAGAGTATTTGCATGGCTTGTCATATAGTATGGGATCCCCTCTATGGACCAATTCACAAAAAGTGGGCTCTCTTACGATCATTCCGATATTTGTCATTGCTTTGAGATGGTGAAACACATATTTGTGAGTATTAGTTCACTAAGAGTAGTTGGAATTATGATTGGGGAAATTATTTTGTTCTCCTTGAGGGCCAAATTCACTAACATGTTGCTCTTTTTGGTGATCGCAATAATATGGTTCGTTCCGCCTTCAATGGGATATGGTAATGCTTGAGAGTTTCAATGATATTTTCCCTCTAGAAGAGTAGGTGTAAGCTTGTTTTGAGCATGAGCTTAGATTTTTGTCTGCATTCTACGCCATGTGGTATGATGAGGTGCATCACTAATCTAATACCCCCAATTTTGACCCTTTAAATGTATTAAATTAGATTATGTAAAATGATGTAAATATGCTAGCATGGATTCCTAGTGCAGACCTCAAGGCCAAGGCCCGACTAGTGAAAGGATAGGCATATATAATGTAAATATTTCTATATAGGTCATGTGGTTGGCTTGTCATGATGATTCAAAAGCTATGTAAATATTATGATGGAAAATAATAAAATTATAAGATGGTTTCATAGAGAGCACTAGAGGGATTATGATTCCACTAGAGGGGAAGAGGAAAGGGGGCCCATAGGGAGTAAATCCTCTTTTGCCAAGTGTCATCCTTAGAACTCATCCATTTCTTCATGTGCCTTAAATGAACCATTTACTTCCTTTGACTAATCAAATCCAATCATTGAATACATGTATGAGGTTAGTGGGAAAGTCTTCTCATGAAGTTATGGAAGCATGAGAGGTATATAATTTTTATGACAAGTGTAAGAGTGCTTCATTATGTGGTTAGAAGTAATGTCAATTGTTTTTTCACCAATCCTCTCATCTCTGTTGGAGGTCTATAACTCATTTTCCATGTAGAATTCATACACTATGTAGCTTCCATGCTATTTTCTCATTGCCAATTTACCGGATTGTGAAAATAACTAGAAATTAGCATTGCGATGAGAAAATTGTATACATAGAGAGAAGAAGGATGGTTGTGGGTGAGCATAGAGGTTGGGAAAGATAGGAAACATTCACCTACTGTTTATTTGCTACTCTATGATGCTTGAGAAGCCATAAATTGATTTTACAAGAGGTTCTCTAAAAGCATACAATAGGTTGGATTGTTTTTGTACACACTAAAGAGCACTATAAGGGTTAGGTACTCAAAGGGACTATTGAGCAAAGAAATAGTAGGTATTCCTTGTGTTATGTGGTGTAGTGGAAGAGAATTCCATGGTTGCGATAGTTGAATGAGATTCATGTAGTGATCAGTGGTGCAAAGATTGGCTAAACATGAGAGAAAATGGGTTTGGGGCTGGGAGACAGAATACTATAGGTTTTTTCTTCACCCTTGCAACCTCATAGATTGAATTGGGGGTGGTATATGTAGCTGATACCTATGGTTGGGTGGAAAGTTGCTCTTACAAAACCAATTTCTGGGATCCTCTTCAATTAAAGCATCAATATTCTCTGTTGTATATGAATGTGCAATGATTATATATACTTCCTGTTACAAATGTGTTTGTTTATGCATGATGTGTGTGTGTGAATACAATTTTAATTTCGATGTGTTTGATGCTCATGCACTTACACGTGCATTTATGAGTTTATATTTCCCATGGGAGGATTACATTAGTTATGAATTCAAATAATGGCTCCATGGGGTGAAATTTTGAAACATGAAATTCATAGCCACCCCCTTTTGTAGACAAAATGATGGATGGGAATGTGACAGAGTGGTATCAGAGCTCTTGGTTGCAACTTTGGGACTGTAGGGGCTGGAATCGATATTTGCAAGAATAAATCTATCTTTTCAAGCAAAGTGTTTGACAAAATGCCTTTAAGAAATTCACGGTTTCAAATTGTTTAGATGGTTTTTTAATAGATCCATGTATTAGATCTTGTGGTTATCAACAAGAATGGTAGATTGGTCTAAGGAAAATTGGGATTTTTTTTGGATTTGGTAAAGGCATTGATTATCTTAGTTAAAAAATGTTTAGAATGTCAATTTGTCAAGTTCACAGTTTTGTTGGTAGATAGAGGATGATTGATGAATGAACTCATAGCAGACTCTGCATATCATTAAATCATGATCATCCACGCAAGGGAAAGTGACTGAATGATAATATGCAGTGTCCCTAACACTGCTAAACACCTCAAAACTAGGGGGAGAGAGTTGAGTCAAGGTAATGCACAACAGAATAGGAGATCTAAGGCTAGTCCAACATGTCTAAATGCCAAATAAATAAACATACATCCCTTTTAAATGAAATGTGGAAAACAATGCATATCATTCCCCCCAATGCACATGCAATGCTAGCATGAATGCAATGCCGCTTGAACCTATCATTTAACATATAACTAAACATTATTAAAATATCTATGGGCTCCATGAACAACCAAATAAACCATAATAAGACAAAGTTTGACATGTGAACATTAACATATTTCCAGTTCTCGTTTTGCGATTTTCAGTTATGCAAGTGTTGTCGGTTTTCGGTTTAGGGGTGGCCATCTACCGTCGTTAAGTGTTTATCAAATCAGGTTTAGAAGTTGTTTCTATAGCCATATACTCTTTACATAAGGTGTGAAGGCTTCCATGTATAGAAGAAGAATCAAAATTTAGAGAAGAAGGAAAGAATGCTTGCAAGAAACTGAAGAGAAGCCATTCAACCTGCATCCAAAGGTTAGCATAAAAATCCATAAACCAAATCAGAGTTCACTCAGGCTCCAAGGGAACATTGGCTGCATAAAATATAGAGTATTAGAGCATAAGCTTCCATAACAGATATATATATTTCAGATCTCATAAACAAAGATTGGCAGCAAGATTCCAAGTAGAAAACCATCTGATCCTGCATCTGATCATTGACAAAGTGAGCATCTATTCAAATAGAATTTATAAATGCCACCAAGGATGCATTAGAAGAGATAGAAAAATCATATAAACACATGAATAAACATATAACAAAATACTTATTGTTGATGTATATGTAACTTCGGAAGATATTCACTTGTATATTGTATGTATTACATTTGTACCTTATTGTATTACCAACAGAGATGTTTTATTCCTCTGATTGGAAGTGTCGTCATGTGTACTTGCAAGTGTCTCAAGTTATATTGTAAGTGGAGTAACTTATACTTGATGGGTTATTAGACCACCTCGATGGGGTTGGCCCTATATGAGTTATGTGGGTCAAAGGGTTATTAGACCACCTTAGGGAGGTCGGCCATGTATGAGTCATGTGGGTTAAAGGGTTATTAGACCACCCTAGTGGGGTCAGCCCAGTCAGCATTATGTTATGTGTTTAAGTTGGGGCCGACCTAGTTGAGTAAATGTCAAGTGAAAGTAAAATTATAAATAGAGAGTGTGACTCTCTCATTTGATTCATTCACACACTCACTCACTTCGCATTAGTGAGAGAGAGGAGGAATGCGCACAAGTGGAGGAGGAGTATGCTGCTAAAGATATCTATCTCTTGGGTTTGATCATTGTTATCCTTGTATTGGTGCTTATTCTATCTCTGAGGAAGTTGCGGGGTTTTTCACCTTTATGGTTTTCCCCGGTGAAATGCTTTGTGTCTCTTGTCTCTTGTGTTTGATATGTTGTACATGTTGTTCTCTCAGTTAAGATACTATATAATATTGAATTAAATGATGAAAAACTAACACTTATATCATTGAAGAGCAATTGGCTTCAACAAGACAACTTTTCTCCCAGTTGTAGGCACAGTCCATACAAATCTTACTTGGACAGGCCACCCCCGAGTTGAGGCCAAGGAATCCACATGAAAGGCCCACTCAAGTAATGGAATAAATCAATATCATATTTAGAAACACAACTCAATAATTTCACCATATACACCCCCCTCCATCTAGACTACCCAATGGAATGTGACTGCCTTCACTACACAAGTCCCTCGGGACATCACCATTCTTCCCAGGCTTTATGTGACGAGATGGGGAAGAGATAAGAAATGGGAGTGAGGAACTCTTGTTGTCTCAACAATGGAAAATAATCTCTATCAATGGTTCAACACCATCTCAACTCACAATGGTTCACAATGCACATAGCTCTCATAGCATCATTCCTCACACTAACATGAATAAATCACATAACATGACTGAGGTAACTGGTAATTGTTCCCAAGGAAGGTAACACTTGGTTTTATAATTGAAGGAGGCAATTTGAATTCATGGAGGGAATAATAGAGGGAATTCAAACTCCATGAGTTTAACTTGAGTTGGGGTGAAGTAGGTTAAGTTGAGATAGATTTCATTTTTCGGGAGTAGCAAAATGAGAGGAGTTACTCAAAAATGAGGAGCGGAGGCCAAGGAGGGTGAAATTGGTCATGGGAGGTGAGAGAGGGAGTCAATAGGTGTCATAACTGACCTACAACAAAAAAATAGGGATCCTCTCCCATGAGTATTGGAGCAAGGGCGTTATCTCCAAGTGGGGTCCACCAATCTCTCAAAAGGGCGCACTAGTGCAAGTGGAGCTACCAAACCTTCATGAGGGAGTTACAAAATATCAGTAAGGTCCAAAAGGGTAAAGTTGGGTTTATAATCAAGTGTTTGGGTGGTCATCAATTATAGAGTGCACGAGGAAGACCCCATTCCCCATCACCTGTGGAGTCCAAGGCCCCCCATTTTTGTTAGTTGTCCATGTTGAGCCAGATATTTTATTTATTTACAACGATGTCTAGAGACCATAGTTTCAACACCTAGTTCCATAATAACAAAGAAAATAACAAGTACATATGATCATAGGCTCAAAATCAGGGTATTACATAATAGGAGGAGTCATTGCACAAATGACCCAAATCAAAACAAGCTACTCACACCATCATATTATGACTGTCAGTGCAATGGGAAGTGCCTATGATTTAATGGTTGGATTCATGCCGTGAATGGTATAGGTCTTATCAAGCCCTTAATATCATTAGATCAACATTGTTTGTGCAATGGTAAGTGCTCGAGTCTTAACATGGGGATCCTTGCTACAAACAATGCAGATTAAATCAATTTGAATTAGTAGATATTGACTGTTCGCACACATGAACATAACCAGAACATAACATGAGGGACTTTTTTGCATACAACTAAGAATGGATGAAGTAGGTTAGATCAATTGTTCTTCACTGTTCGTGCAAATCAAGATGCTCGAGACTTAACATGGGGGTTGTTGCCGGAATGGTTGAGATTAAATCGTGCAAGTTGGATCAACCAATCATGACCATTGACGCAAATAAATATGATTAGGGATTATCATGAAGGGTAATGCCACAAATGGTTGAGATTAAATCAGGTTGGTCAGATTTGTTGATCTTGAACGTTGCACAAGACAAGGTAATTAGGTCTTATCGCAAGGGGTATTGCTGGGAATGACTAAGATTCAATCACATTGATGAGATCGACAATGGAGATCTCTTGTTGGATTGTGTAAAGGAAAAGGAGACAGATACATGACCCTGTTGCAAATGATTGAGATCTTTTTTGGGATCGATGATCTATGGCTAAAATTCATCCATGGGATTCCCTCCGATGGGGTGATAATTGCAACGAGATGACATGGACAATGATTGTCAGGAACATGGCATGGTAGCATCAAAGGATGTTAGGCAGTGTCCATGTGGGTATGGTGCCACCTCATCACTTGCCACATGGCATGCCACGTTAGCGTATATATATATATATCATTATTATCAGTGCCTGATATAAAAAAAATTCAAGTTCTCCATATATTTTTTCTACATGTGGTTGAAATTGGTCTCTGAGACTAAATGCATCTATAGAAAAAGTGCAGAACTTGGGCAAAATTGGTATTTTTGGAGAGTTGTAACTTGTATCTCCCAAATCATAACGGAGTATGGTTATAGTAATAAGAAATCGAATCCATAGGAGATCAAATGTGCATGATCATATTTTGAAGAAGTACTTCAGACATTCCTGAAAATTGAACACAAAAGAGCCTTGATTTGACAAAAAATGTCAATATGGGTAGTTTCTAGAATGCATGAAAATTAATTTTATAATTTTTTGAGGATGTAGTGCAGCTAACAAGTGTACTTATATGAACACTTATACAGATAATGCTATATCAATGACAATTAGGGGTCACCATTCAATACGGTGCAATTAAAAAGGCTTTGGTCTTGATTGGGCCAAGAAAACTATCACCATGAATGATGCACATGATCCTCATGAAGCTGAAATAGATGCCACAGGAGAAAATATACATGATAAAAATGCAAATACAAAATCTAATGGCCATATAAACCAAGCAACTCCTCTAGATTTTCTTCCAAAGAAAAAAAGCATAATTTTATATCATTGAAACAAAATTACATTTTGTAGATGCACAATGAAGTGCATTGCGGATAAACTCGTAACCAAGACGAGAGACTGTCACATAAGCTATAGCTTATACAAAATATAAAATCGACTTTATACAGAGTCCGCTCCCCCAGCAAAAGTGATCCGAAAAATGTCTAAAAAAATTAAACAGTCTACAAGTTCAAATCCCCGAGCTTCAAGAGATATATGCTAATGACAGTATATAAGAAGATCGGTGCAACCCATAACAGTTCCAAAAAAGGCCAAAATATATAGTAAGGAAAATATAGACTGCTGCAAAGATGCTATTCCTTGCCGCCATTAAGAACAAGAATCATTCAATGAGGGGACGGTGATGATATTCCTGCACGATATCATCCAGTGTTTCTTTCACCTTCCAAATCCCCAGAGCCAATTGCAGACCTTCCTTCGAGGCTTTGTCCGCCTCTTGGTTTTTTTCCCTATAAACATGACGACATGAGCAAATGTCAAAATAAAGTTGAACCACCCGAATATCTTGAAGAATATTTGATAATATTATATGTCTACACTGTTGAGTCCCATTAAACTAGTTAATAACATTCATTGAGTCCCCAAAGATACACAGATTCCTGCATCCTTTTTCAGTTGAAAAGAGTAGTAGAAGTTTAAGACTCATAAGTTCAGCATAGTTGTTGCCACCAACTTCCGATCCCATGGATAATTCAAAAGAATGGGTAGAAGATCAATTTAATGTAGCCCCTCCCCCACATGAATTGTTCTGTGAAGCACCATAAAAAAAGCCCCAGGGATTCGATCTGTCAATCTCAATTGTCAAATCCACTCTCTGGTTCGCCGCTCTAACATGCTGGGGAAAAGCAATAAGGATACCACAGGACTGGACCGTGGTGATCTCAGGTGTGCAGGGTTTGTTATTAAAAATGAGGTTATTACGTGCAATCCAAACCCCCTAGCATACGAGCAGAGGGAGAGCTATCACAGGTTCAAAAGCAAGCTGCGATGACCAAGAGTCCCAAGCTTGTACTGTCGTTAAACCATTCCATACATGGTGAAGTCCCTTAATACGAGAGCATTCATTCCATAAAGCCTTTGTGAAAGAGCAATGTATGAACAAATGAGCCACTGTTTCCTCCTCCGCCTTGCACAAAATACACCAACCCGGGCCCTGTTTGTGTTTTTTTGTAAATTATCCCACGTTGGTGCTTTATTTTCCAATACATTCCACATAAAGAGGTGCGTCTTGTGTGGACATACAAGCTTCCACATCTTCTTCCACCATCCAACCAGGTTTCTGTCATGACCGACAGCACTAAGACAGATATATCCAAGCTTCGGCGAATATTTTCCCATGGGATCACCATCCCAAATAAGTTCGTCCTCCCCATCCCGCAAAATAACCTGTGAGTGATTAAGTTCACCAATATAACCATTCAATGCTTGCTAATCCAATAGTGGCAAATTTAATTCCTGTAAAGGCCGCCACATTTGTAACCAAGGTCTCAATTGAACAGGTTCAGCAAGTTGGTGAAGAAAAGTAATACCCCTCAATCTCAAAGCTTCCATCGTCCTACGAGGAAGTAAATGTTGACCTGTACAGCTAAACTAGGGGTCTTCTCCCACCATAAGACACCTTCCATTGCCAATGTTCCAAGCCAGAAAATCCCCAATCACCGAGAAAGAAGAAACCACAGCCTTCCAAATCATCAACCCCCCCACATGAGATTTCCCAGGATTGCGGACCCAGTCCTCAATAGTATCCGGGGCAATATATTTATGAACAATCACCTTAGTCCATAAGTTGTCAGTTTTAAGAATCCGCCTTCCACCTTTAGCAGCAAGGGCTTGTGAAAAAAGAAAAATGTTCTTCATCCCCCAACCACCCAGGGCTTAGGAACAACAATATGTTGCCACCTGACCCAAGGTGACACAAAAGAATCTTCTTTACCACTCCATAAAAACTGAAAACAGGTTCTCCGATATTTCTCCAAAATGCCTTTAGGTATCCAAGACAAAGACATCCAGAAGACCAGAATCACCTCCAAAACAAATTTAACCAAAACCAACCTACTAGCTCTCGACATCCATTTGTAGCTCCAAGCCTTAAGTCGCTTATCCAACTTCTCCAACAACCACATCCAATCCTTCTTCTTATATGCATTAGGCTTGAGCTGAAACCCAAGATATTTAAGTCCCTCCTCCACCTCCAGAAGAGTAAAAGGAAAGGACCGAATAAAAGTGCCCAACTCCACTCCCCGCAACAAATTCACAGATAGAGTTGATTTCCCAATATTAATTTCCATACCCGTTGCCAAGAAGAAAAGGTCTAGAATACCCCGGAGGGTGTTGGCGTCACGAACCGAGCCAGTACAAAAGATGAGGATATCGTCCACAAAGAGGAGATGAGTGATAAAAAGGTTTGGAGCCACCTGTATGCCCTTCAAATTGGCAAGACGAGTAGCCTCCCAAAGTAAGTGACTCAAACCCTCGGCCACTAGAAGAAAAAGTAGTGGAGAAAGAGGTCACCCTTGTATCAGGCCCCTCTTAGCATTAAAAAAGGGGAAAGCCTCCCCATTGATCAAAACGGAGAAGGATATCGAGGTGAAGCAACTCATAATCCACCTAATGAAACCAATACAGAAACCCAAATGTGTAAGTAGCATTAGAAGATAGAGCCAACTTACTTTGTCATATGCCTTGTAGAGATCGATCTTGAGCACAGCCCCGTTGAGTCTTTTAGTTTTAATACTATGTAAACCTTCCTATGCAATGCGAATGGCCTCATGAATCTGACTCCCTTCAAGAAAGCCAAATTGTTCACCAGAGATGTGTTGAGACAGGATGCCCTTCAAACGTCTAGCAATGATTTTTGAAACCACCTTATAAACATAGTTGCAAAGAGAAATGGGTCTAAAATCATTAAGTGACGAGGGGTTATCATATTTAGGGATCAGTTCTATGAAGGTCGAGTTAATGCAAGCCGGGATACGCCTAGAGACCCGAGTATCCTCAACCAACTTGAGTAAATCCGCCCCCAAAAGGTCATAAAGTTCTATGAAGAATTCAATCGTCCCCCCCATCTGGTCCCGGACTCTTATCTTTCTGAAAGCTCTGCAAAGTCCTCTTAAGTTCCTCCTCAGTAATCTCTTCCATTAAGGCAGCATTGTCCTCCTCATCCACAAAACGAGGAAAGAGCTGAGCCACCCGAATCACCTCTGCTATATGAGCCTGATTATTAGCCCCAAAAAGAGACTCGAAATGTTCAGCCCCCACCCTAGACATCCCATCAAAGGTAGTCTGAGATACCCCCTCAGAATCGGCAAGGTTCCAGATAGTATTAGCCGCCTTCCTTCCTTTTGCATAAGCATGAAAAAGTTTTGTGTTTTCATCCTCTGCCTTCAACCAAGTAGCACGACTTTTCATCCGCCAAGTCTCCTCTTTTTCCTGTAACAAAGTGTTCCTACATCCTTCCAACCAGACCATCCGATCCCTTGTCTCCAAGGAACGAAACCCTCCACCATAATCATCATAGATCCTAAGTAGTTCCTCTTCAATGCTCTTAAGTTCAAGATCCTCCCTACCTTTCTTTTCAAAACCCCAAATTTTAATCGGGCCCTTCACCCTTTTAAGATTCGCAACAAACTGATAAGATGCAGAGTGAGGGGACCTGCTATTGAAGGGCATCCACAAAGAAGTTATCAACTTAGTAAAAGAATCATCTTTCAGCCAAGTTTTATTGAATTTCAAAGGTCCAGGAGGTTTTGGAGGACCACACCTGAGTTCAAGGAATATAGGGAAATGATCCGAGCCAGCCCCCATTCTCACCCACTGTCGAATAAGAAAAAGTCTGTCCACCAGTTGTTCCGCAACCAGAAAACGATCCAATCTCTTGGCCACCCTATTTTCCCCAGTGCGATTGTTCCTCCAGGTCGGTTTAAGAAGAACAGGTTCAATGTCAATCAGATTCCTAGCAGCAAGACGCTGAGTGAAAAAATCGGCCAGCAAATCCGTTCGAACCCGGGGGCCCCAAACCTCCGATTGACCAAGAGAAAAGTTAAAATCTCCACCCAAAATAACGGAATCCTCCCTTACCAGAGAATTGTTCAGCAAAGAATCCCAGAAGGGGATTTGATTCAAATAAGGACCATAAATATTAAAAATAGTAAGGAATTCACCCAAGTCCAGAGTACGAATCGTCAACCCAAGTGTAGACTCCATCCCCCACTCTAGATATTGTAGAGACCATGAGAAATCTAAGAGTGGAGTTACAAAGTTGCAAAGCAAATAATGAAAGGCTCATTAGAGCTCAAGAAAAACAAAAGCAACTGAATGCAACCATGCTTAAAATCCTAATAAACATAAAGAGAAGGATACACCGTGGGCATAACTCAAACAATGATTATAAGAGTGGGAGTATCTCCAAGAGGCATTCTCACAAGAAGTCCCATAGCTCAAGAAGAATTTCTAGGGATATGACATATACAAAAGAATTTTCTGTTAGTGAGCCATTTGCCTCAAAACTCCACCGATAATTCAAGCTCTTTATCTTCCATGAATAAAAGGGATATGCCTTTTTTTTTTTTACTGAAGCGGGTAAATTTTATTGATAAAAATGAAAAAATGAGCTGTGGTTGTAGCCAACCAGCTTGTTACAGCGATCAGAATCAGAATGGTGTTCAAACTATACTTCAGAGTTTTGATGTTTCCAACAATTCCAGAGAATAAAAGCCATATTACAGGTGTTGATGCTCCATACTTCAAACGCTTAATGCTCCAAAAATCTTGTGCGAAGGGGGTTCATTTTGCTTCTTCAAATTTTAAGAAAGAATCTTCATGTATTCCTTCCACATGATGGATGCCTTTAAATGCCAAACTACATCGGGTGTTGGCATTTCGTCAAGATAAGAAGACATATCATAGCGTTGAAATTTTCAAAGCTATCCAGGATTGGACAAAGTACAGTGTTCTTCGAGCTCTTGCCGAGTGCTTCAAGTAGCTATCGTTTCCACGAAGCTTTCATCCCAAGTTCTTGCCGATTGTTTCGAATTCCAGAGTTCTCAATCTATTTATAAGTCTCTACATCGGCGAAAAGAAGAAGCTTAGGGGATATGATGATGGTTGATTTCTCCACTGGAGAATTCGATTCTTCCAGCTTCAAGTCTTGAGCCAGCTTTTGCTTCAATGTCTGCTTCATAATTTAAATCGCGCAGTATATGGAAGGATTTGAAGTGGGAGAAATAATTGGCAATGTGATGGATCCAATCCACTATTCTTTTCAATGCCAAATTGTTGAATTTAGAGTCAGACTTAAAAGCTTTGATGATTATGAGGGAATCTCCGAAGACTTGCAATTTGTCAATTTTCCTTTCTTTGGCAATTTGATATCCTTTTAGCATAGCTAGAGCCTCTGCTAAGTTGTTTGAGCATCCGCCTAGCCCCCATCTGATACTTGGTGTCCCATCTTTAGCTAACAAAAATCCTCCAGCACTTGCTACACCAGGATTTTTTCTGGATGCACCATCAAAGAGAATGTTGTCCATATTTTGCATGTTCATCCAATCATGAAAGTCAGAATTTGAGAGTCTAATATGCCAGGACGACCCGTGATGAGCTCGGTGGATCATGTTGCTGGGATTTGGTGATTTAAGTCTAATCCAATTTTATTCATTATCACTGAGTTTAGAGTCTGACTTGAATTTGGAGGAGTTCAGGCATTCAAGGAGAAGACCTTTGGATTGTTCGACAACTTGGATGGGGGAGAGAAAGGTGTCCTGAAAAATTGCTTTGTTTCTAGCAATCCAAATTTTCCAACAAATGAACTTGGGGATGGAGATCCAGATGTGAAGCCAATCCATGGAGGGAGGGGAGGGGTAGGTGGATCTCCAGTTCTTGAAGAGGCTGGTAGTAGTGTTGAAGGTTGGAAGGGTTATACCCAGGTTATGCAGCATGTGGTTCCATACAGTTTTTGAGAAATGGCAGTCCAAGAAGAGACGATCGATCGTTTCTGAGTTGTTGCGGCAAAGAGGGCACCGATGAGGCCCAACAATTCCTCTTTTGGTGAGGTTTTCTCCGGTGAGTATCTTCCGGTGAATGAGGGTCCAAGTAAAGAAATTGATCTTGGGTATCCCAAAGGGGTTCCATGCAATCTTCGAGATGTTTTTTCGTGGAGTTTCATTTGTATGGAGGGAAAGGAAGCCTAGTTTAGTGGTGTAAACACCTTTTGAACCCCAACCATGCTCATCTTTGTCTAGGAGATGTGTGGGGGCGTAGCCTTTAAGATTCTCGGTGAGGAGGGTCTTGGCAGTTTCTAGGTTGGCAGGAAGTGGGGGGTTCCTCCAGCTGTGCCAAGTACCTGAGGTGTTCCATGAGCTGAAGTCATTCAGCGTATTGATGCCATGTTGTTGGAACCAAAGAGCAATATCATGTAGCTCCTGAAGATTCTGTAACGGGCCATTTCCCATAATTTTGTCAGAGAAAAGGTTGATTTGTGTTCCATTGCCAGGAACCCAGTAAAGTTGTTGATTGAAAAAGTCCCAAGCTGCTTTGCACAAGGTCCAAACTGAAGATCCTTTTGAAGTGGGTTTGTTGTCAAGGCATCTGAGATTGTTGCCAATGAGATATTTTTTTCTTAGCAATTGACTAACTCAATTGTGTTTGTTGTGCAGGATTTGCCAAAGAATTTTGTCGCCCATTGCTAAATTTGCTTGAAGTGGATCACGAATTTGGAGGTCTCCCGAGAGCTTTGATTGCTTAGTGGTGCTCCAGCTTACTAAATGTAATTTGTTGTTGTTATTTTTTCCTCCTGTCCATAGGAAGTCTCTCAGGAGTTTACTAATATGTTCAGAGACTCCTTTAGGATCCAATAGAATGGAGGATTGGTATATTGGGAGGACTGATAACAAAGCTTTGACCAATATCAATTTACCGTCTTTATTGAGCCAATGACCTTCCCAAATTCTTATTTTGGACTTGATCTTGCTGATAGTATCCTCCCACATTCCATTCTTTGTGCGTCTTTGGGTGATTGGGAAACCCAAGTAAATGAATTTGTCCCATTGATTGTGGACTTTGATTCCAAGGATGGTACCAATAATTGTTGCGGAGGCATTGCTCAAGTTCCAACTGTAAACAACGCTTTTGTGGAGATTAATTTTGCCTCCATAGGCGTTGCAATACCGAGTCATAATTCGCTTGAAGTTCCGAGATATGATGGTGGAGGCTCCTCCTAATAAGAGAGAGTCATCGGTGAAAAGGGTATGGTTGAGGGGCAGGGAATCCATGGCAAGATTGAGAACAGGTAAGGAGCCAGTGAGGAGGTCAGAGTTTAGTTTACGGCTAAGTGACTCTGCCATAAGGATGTAAAGAAAGGAGGATAAGGGATAGCGTTGCCGGATTCCGCGGGTGGCTTGGAAAAAGTTGGCGGGACAACCATTTATCAAGGGAGCAATCCAGGGCCCTTTTATGCAGGATGAGATCCAACTTATAAAAGTTTTCCAAAAACCGAAATTCTCCATAACTTTAAAGAGGAACAAATGTTTGACACAGTCGAAAGCATTCGCCATGTCGAGTTTTATTAACATACCTTTTTCCTTGTGAAGCTTGCTGGAATGGATGGCTTCTTGTACGAGGATGACGTTGTCGAGGATTTGTCTTCCTTCCAAGAAGCCTCCTTGATTGTCAGAGATGAGTTTGTTGAGAAGGGGCTTCATTCTGTTTGCTAGCATTTTGCAGATAATTTTATATGAAGCGTTGCATAAATAGATAGGGCGAAATCTGTTGAAGGAGTTGGGATTCATCTCTTTTGGGATGAGTGCGAGGAAGGTGGAGTTGGTACATCCATCGATCTTAGCTTTTGATTGGAAACTCTTGGCCATTCT
Organism: Larix kaempferi; assembly: GCA_027924585.1. Classification (NCBI taxonomy): domain Eukaryota; kingdom Viridiplantae; phylum Streptophyta; class Pinopsida; order Pinales; family Pinaceae; genus Larix; species Larix kaempferi. The sequence continues at coordinate 2,295,288 of BSBM01000026.1, read as the reverse complement.
CATGTAATTGGTTTTGATGTAGTGCCAGCAAGCTTTGTAAAAATGAATAGAGTAACCGTCTGGGCCAGGCGCTTTGTCAAGATCGAATGACTAAATAGTTTGGATGACTTCATGCTCGGTGAAAGGCTTGAGCAGAGCAGCGTTGTCTTCTTGCGTGATGTTGTTGGGGATGTGCTTGAGGAGAAGTTGCTCAACATCATGTTCTGCATTGTCAATCTCAGTGTAGAGTCTGGAAAAATGGTCATACGCAGCGATTTTTATATTCTCGTGTCCCTTGACAGTCAAGCTATCGTCGATTTTGATTTTTGAGATGTGGTTCGAGTGCTTTCTTCTTTGAGATTGCTTGTGGAAAAACGATGTGTTTCTATCCCTGGCTTTGAGCCAGGTGCTCCGAGTTTTAAGTCTCCAAAATTCCTCTTCATTTCGAAAAACTTGATAAGCCTTGGTCTGTTGTTCGACCTCTTGCTGAAGCATGATACTGTCGATGGGTTTATCGTCTTGTAGCAATTGGAAGGTTTCTAAGTCATTGGTCGCCTTCTTCTTGAATGCTGAAGGTGGAGGGTAGTTGGAATTGGCCCATTCTTTTAGTGCCTTTTTGGTATTGCTAAGCTTCTGCTCCCAAACATAACTGGGGGAACCGTAGACAAGCACCTTCCAGGATTTATATAAAATGTCCCAGAAGCTAGCATTGTCTAGCCATTGGGGGTTGAATCTGAAGGGAATCGGGCCGAGGTCTTCATTTTCTTGGAAATGAAGCTGGATCAGCTTGTGATTAGATGCTAAATTTTCCATTAATTTTGAGATGGTGGTTTGTCCGTCCGTTAAGAAGCTGTTATGGATAAGGAACCTGTCCAATCGATGTTGGAATATTCTCCCCATCATTTTTCAGTTTTGCATGCATGCATGCATACAATCATCATCATGGTGGACCTACCACCTCCCAGGGCTTGGTTCTAGCTCTCCACAGCCTGTCTACAGCCCCCAGGGAGCCTCCTACCTACCAAAGGCGCCCTTCTCTAGTCTTTTGCATGGAAAGTGCGCCTTTCTCACCTACCACAACCAGTTAGGCGCCTTCTCTCACCTACCTTTCAATTATCACTCAGTTCTTCCTTGATTTAAGGCTAGAATGACTCTCCCATTGATTGTTTCACTCTGATGGACCTCCAGTGAGACTAGACAGCCTCTTTTGACTCTAGTTAGCTCCTCATGCGCCCTCCACTGAGCCTCCTTCATTCAGTTAGCACCTACCACACTCAGTTAGAATCAGTTAGCCATACTTGACTGAATGTTACCATTGATGAATGATACATTGACTGGATGATGACTCCACAATCATCCAAGCCACACTCTAAGTTAGGATTCGAATGCCCTCCTTGGCCTATTCGAATCCTATATGATGCCATCTTCATGGCGATTGTATTCATTCACTTACATTCTTATTCATTGTATTATATTGAGATATTGTTCTATTTTACTATGTTTATGAGTGATCATTGAGTGTCTCCTTCTCTTCTTCTTTGCAACATTCTTGATAGTTGATTGTGAGTTGCTACAGCTACTAGATCTATTGCAGATTCTTACATGGTATCAGAGCAGGAAGCAGCTATTCGAATTGCATCGGTTGCAGCATTTCTTTGAGTAGCTATCTTTCACTTATGCACTAGAAGCCTCTAAGTTTCCACAGCAAATCTTGGTGCTATTACTTGAATTCATTGGAGAAATCCAGTGAGTTTGAAGGACTTATTCCATGTGCCAAGTGTCCTTAAGGTAGTTTTCAGTCGAAGTGTAGCATTCTCCATCATCACATATTTTATTATTTTGCAGGTTTATTCACTCGTTCGGAATCTTCTTCAACTATTCGACTTTTTCTGTTCAGATGGATCTAAAGCTTACATCTTCCAACTATGTTGAGTGGAAATCCAAAATGAGTCTCTTCATGAGATCAAAGAGTTTCACCCGAATACTCAATGGAACGATGGTAGAACCAACCAATGCAGTTGAAAAGTCCAAGTACTTGGATCGGCTTGATGAAGCAATTGGTCTCCTCCTTCTCTCAATTTCTGAAGATCTACATTTTCATGTCATTGATCTTACATCTCCGAAAGAGGTGTGGGACAATCTCGGATCTCTTTTTGGGCCAAAAGATGATATGGAAGCACACAAATTAGAGAATGAGCTCATATGTTTGAGTCCTAGCAGCTTCGATTCTATCAATGCCTTTCTCACCAAGTTCAAAATCTTGATATCATAGTTGAAAATATATGAGATAGTGAAGGAAGATAAGCAGCTTATACTTGCCATTCTCTCAAAGTTGGGGGAAAACTTCTCAGTTTTTGTCTCTACTTTCCAGTCAGCTAGGTTGTTCATTCCAAAATGGAAGTTTCCCTCATTTGATGATTTCACACAATCTCTTACTCAAGAGGAAGAGAAGTTGATTTCGATGGGAATAATCAAACCCAAATTGGATTCAGCTCTTACAGTTGCAGAGAGAGCGAATGGTAAAGGCAAGCAAAAGATTTATGACAAGAGATTGAATGATATAAGGCCTACAGATAGTTCATACCAGTCAAATGGGGCTTCGAACTCAAGGAAGACCAAGCATTCTCAGAAGAAAAGATCAAATTGCACATATTGTCCTAGAGGTTATCATCCTGAGAGTACTTGCATGAAGAAGACCATAGATTTGATGGCTCAATCACTCGAGAAGAACAATCTTCCTGTTCCTGCATGTACAAGGAAGAAAGATCCTGATCCTGAATCTTCTAGATCCGAAGGCAAAGAAAGATTTCATGCTCTCATGGCAAGTGCATCATCAGATTCTTCTTTCATCATAGATTCAGGAGCATCAAGACATATGTCTTCCTCCAAATATCTCTTCTCCAGTTTCGAAAGCTCAGTTGGCCATTCCATCAGATTGGGCAATGATTCAGAAGTCTCCTCCCAGGGGAGTGGAAGAATCAATCTTGACCATGGTTACTTTTCTGATGTGCTTTATGTTCCTTCTCTTGCAGCAAATTTACTTTCAGTGTATCAAATGGCTCATATTGGAGAACCCAAAAGAGTGATCTTTTCTCCAAATGAAGTCGAGATACAATACATGGTTTCAGGGGAAATCATTGCAAAAGGAGTTGCAAATCATGAGACAAAACTCTATGAGTTTTCACACTTCTTACCTCTCTCAAAGGAGTCTGCTCTTCACTCTCATACTCATGAAGAGAGTAGACTATCTCATCTCAACTACAAGCTAGCTCGAAATGTGGTCGATGGTCTTCCAAATAGCAATATTGCTTGTGGCACTTGCAAAAGTTGCTTGAAGGGCAAGGATCAATCTAAGAAGATTGAGAAAAAGAGGACTCTTGAATAAGTGTGAATGCTAGATCCAGATCCATAAGAACCTGAAGATCTAGCACCTATTGGTTCAACTCCTATGATCAAATGGGCCATCACTACTACATCCACTAGTGATCTTGTTGAAGATCCATCATCTTTAGATTCAGAGTTTGCATGTGATGGTGAGCCAGTTTTACTTCCTTTTCCTCATGAGATTTCAGATTTAGAGTTTGTATGTGATTATGAGCCAGTCTTGCTTGCTTCTTCACATGATATTTCAGTTAGTGATGATGATGAGGGAATGCTAGACCCAGATCCACAAGAACCTGAAGGTCTAGCAACTAATGATGAAGATGAGCGAATGAGAGATCCAGAACCACAAGAACCTGAAGATCTCTCACCTGATATTCCTCCTCTTTCTCAATGGGCAGACACTACACTCCGATCTGCCAATGATTTGGTTGGTTACCCACATGATCATAGAAGAACCAGGTCAGATTTCAGAATGGAAGGTTTCATCCTTCTCACATTGCTGATCCATTTTCAGATCGATCGAGCCTTCTTCGGAAAAGAAGGTCACTTGCCTCCTTCAGGGGTAAGTCATGATATGCTTCTTTAGCACCTTCAGTCTATTTTGAGGGAGGGATTTCTTCCCACTGGGTTTTCCCTCTTTCCTCACTTAGTTTATTTAAATTGATTGTACAGGGTGACCTTTGGTCTCAGTAACCAAGGCCCTATCTTGCTGTTTTACAGGGTGACCTTTGGTCTTAGTCACCAAGGCCCTATTCTTCAGATATTTTCTCATAGTATAGCGTGCGGGGGGTGTTGGAATATTCTCCCCATCATTTTTCAGTTTTGCATGCATCCAATCATCTGCATGCATACAGTCATCATCATGGTGGACCTCCCAACTCCTAGGGCTTGGTTCTAGCTCTCCACATCCTGTCTACAGCCCCCAGGGAGCCTCCTACCTACCAAAGGCGCCCTTCTCCAGTCTTTTGCATGGAAAGTGCACCTTTCTCACCTACCACATCCAGTTAGGCGCCTTCTCTCACCTACCTTTCAGTTATCACTCAGTTCTTCCTTGATTTAAGGCTAGACTGACTCTCCCATTGATTGTTTCACTCCGATGGACCTCCAGTGAGACTAGACAGCCTCTTTTGACTCCAGTTAGCTCCTCATGCGCCCTCCACTGAGCCTCCTTTATTCAGTTAGCACCTACCACACTCAGTTAGACTCAGTTAGCCATACTTGACTGACTGTTACCATTGATGACTAATACATTGACTGGATGATGACTCCACAATCATCCAAGCCACACTTTGAGTTAGGATTCAAATTCCCTCCTTGGCCTATTCGAATCCTATATGATGCCATCTTCATGGCTATTGTATTCATTCACTTACAGTCTTACTCATTGTATTATACTGAGATATTGTTCTATTTCACTATGTTTATGAGTGATCATTGAGTGTCTCCTTGTCTTCTTCTTTGCAACAATCTTGATAGTTGATTGTGAGTTGCTACAGCTGCTAGATCTATTGCAGATTTTTACAATCGAGCCATGATATTTCCTTTGCCCAGGTGTTTTTTGGACCAGGTGTAGGTCCCTCTTATGGGCTTAATATCAAGTAGATCCCATCTTTGAATGAGGGCCTCTACTTGAGATCTGAAAGAGTCCCTTCCAATGATGCCTCCATTCTTTTCAGCTGAGGATAGAGTGATGTTCATATCTCCTGCTAAGATAAGGTTTTGTGGAGCATATGCATCAAGGAAGTCTTCAAGAAAGTTCCAACACTCCTTCTTTTCAGAGTAGAGATTGGGGGCGTACATGTTGAAGAGTGCGATTTGCTTGCTGCTTTGGATGTGATTAAGCTCAGTGTAGAGCCAATGCTGGGTGACATAGGAGGTGTGTAGATGGAAGATATCAGAAGACCATAAGGTAGCTAGGCCAGTGGAAGCCTCTCTGGCGCTTGTAGCAATTCCTGTATTTTTATTCCATTTTTTCTTTCCAATGGCTAGAACGGCCTTATAATCGAGTTTGGTCTCTTGGAGTAGGAGGATGTCGGGCATGTCGATTTTTTGGAGATCTTTGACTGCTTCTATTTTTCCTAGACTGCCTAAACCTCTGCAATTACAAGAGACCAGCTTCATTATCTACTATTGTAAGTGGCAGAGGGTCCTCCTCCTGATGAGTCTCCTAATTTCTATCCTGTTATTCTACCTCGAGTGTTTTTGCTGAAAACCATGTTGATAGTTGCTTGAGATCCTTGTGTTTTCTCGCGTTTGCTTCTTCTTCCCTTAGATCCTTGCTTGTTTTTCGTTCGAGCTTCTTGGAAGATTTATCGAAGGGTTCTTCTGAGTAAGCAGGGGAGGCTGATGCGATGGATTTTGTTGTGTCAGCGTATGAGATTTTATTCCTCTTAGGGCTTGGGGTGTTTTGAGGCTGGGGGTCTTTCGGATCTTCATGAGCTTGGGGTGTTGAATGAGTGTCCTGTTGCTCGGGAATTTCTCCCTCTTCTGGGGCTTCTGAGGTATCTTGGGTTTCTGGCATCTCTAGGACTTTGTACTTGTTTTTGCTGTTGGTATTTGTGGTCTTTTGATGATAATCAGCTCTCTTAGAGCTTTGACCTTTTGACATAGCTTTTGGTCCACATCTAGTGCTTTTTTGTGTGGTTGTCCATTGCTCTTTTTCTTTTCCTGCTTCGGGATCTGTGGGATTCTTCTTGCATGATCGAGCGAAGTGTCTGTATTCGTGGCAGTACCTGCACTTGAAAGGGATTTGCTTGTAATCTAATTCCTGAATGTGAGTCCAATCTTCCACTTTGAGGTTTATTGCTTCAGGAAGTCCATGTTCTAGATCCACTTCAACGCAGATCCTTGCGCAAGAGTACTGATCTTTTTGGTTTGCTCTATCTATGTATTTTCCAAGAGTGTTTCCGATGGATTCCAATGATTCCTAGTTCTAGCAATGGAGGGGAAGATGTGGAAGTCTTACCCAGACCGGGACTGCAGATGGAATATCTTGTGATGGATCGAAGCCTGGATTCCATTTGTTCATGTATAGCCCTTGTGGTCCCATGAAATATGGTCCATTCCCGAATATTAACTCGCGATCTTGCTTGTTTTTTAAGACGAAAGCGAAGAATCCTTTCCCCAAGAAGTATGAGTTTACTTCTTCGGAGATCAAGGGTTTCCAGTTCTTTTGCACCCAAATTTCAGTCGATTTCAGAGAGGGCCACAGGCCTGTGAATTGTCCTATCAATCCTCGATCCGAAAGGTTGAGAGATGTTCTACAAGGTTGTTCAATTGGCAAAGCGACGGTGGGGATCTCATCTATCTTCTTTACGAATTTTTGCTGTGAAGCGGTGAGGGGCTTTTCCCCTTGCGCAACAATTAGCTTCAAAAAATATGGCAGATTAGAGGGAAGGGGAGGGCCTCCTCCCGAAGCCATAGGGAGGTGTCCAAGCTTGGATGCAGAGTGTTCTAGGCCCGTGATCGGCTGCTCAAGGATCTGCACATCGGTGGCAAGCCTTCAGATCGTCCCAATAACAACGATGCCCCCGATGCAGTACATCTCGAGGCTTTCTTTCTTGTCTTGTGGCTGCACTACAAGTCTCGAGGCAGCTTAGAGTGCACGGGCTGCTCGCTGGGTGCCCTACGAGGTCTCAAATGCGCGAGGAGTTTACTTTAATTATTATCCTCAGCACCTATTCGATTTAGTTTCCCTTCTTAAAAGGGATATGCCTTTAAAGGACAAATCTCATGGAGAATTTCAAAAATCCAAACCCCCTACCTTTGACGATGAAGTAAAATATGGACAAGAAGCTGAGGCTTGGCTTCTTTGGATGATAAAGTATTTTTGAGTCCATGACTAAGCTAGGAACATGAAGGAAAGAGTGTCCATATTTAATTTGAATGGCATGGCATCAATATGGTGGGATTACCTTAGGCGATGAAAGAAAGATTGTTTGAAAGCATTTCAAATACTTGGAGCAAAAGTATTTCTTTGATAGGTACCATGATGATAAAATCAAAGAATTCCATGAGTTAAAGTTGGAGCAAATGACCATGGATGAATATGAAAGTAAATTCTTGAAGCTGGTGAGGTATGTTAAGTATATTAGATATGATAAAGTAGGAATTCAACATTTTCTAAGTGAGATACCTCAGTCATATAAGGACTGATTGAGTTTGATGAAACTCAAACTCTAGATGAGACCATAAGGAATGTTAAGTATTGTTATGATCAAAACAAAAGCAAGCTAGAATTCCATAAGGCATGGAAGGACAAGAAGAATGAGAAGTTTAACCAAAGGAGGAAAGGATTCAAGCCTCCTCATTTCAAAAATCAGCGAAGGAAACTATCGCATGGTGATGCTAAGCCAACTAAGTTTATGGGAGATAAGACAAGGGAAATCATTCAAAGTTGGGAATGTGGAGAGGATCATTTGCTTATAAATGGACATCCAAGAGGTTGAAACTATGTACAATGTATGAAATACTTCATCTAGAATCTATGTTGCACTAGAGGACCACCAAACATACCATCAATCAATTATGGTTGAGGTTGAAGTTAAGATTGATAAACAATCTATATTTATTTTAATTGACCTTAGATCTACTCACAAATTTTCTTACTCCTAGGATTGTTGAGATTCATGTTTTTGAGAAAAGAAAGCATAATAAGTTATGGCTAGTCCAAATAGCCACTTGAACCAAGAGAATAGTTAGCAAAGTGGTGGAAAAATGTCCACTAGAGATGGATGAACTCTTCACATTGGAAAACCTGAATATTTTGCCACTTGGTTCTTATGATGTACTCATTGGAATGGATTGGTTGAAAGCACATCAAGTTAAACTTGATTTTTACAACAAGACTTTTGAATGCATTAATGAAGAAGGAAACCCAAGGATCATACATGGCATTTCAAAGATGGTTCCTATTAAGCATAATTTGGACTTGCAGCTAAAGAAATGTGTCAGGAAAGGTTTCCAATTTTATGTAGTCAACGTATTAGACATAGTAAAAAATGAAGTTCCCAACTTGGAGGATTATCGAGTCTTTCAAGAAGTCGGTGATGTGTTCCTTGATGAGATGCTAGGACTCTGTCCAAAGAGGGATATTGATTTCACAATAGATATTGTGCCAAGTCTTCAATACACCTTATAGAATGAGTACCCCATAATTGTTAGAGTTGAAAATGCAACTGCAAGAGTTGTTGGAAACTAAATACATTCGACCAAGTTTGTCTCCATGGGGAGCACCGATGTTATTTGTGTTAAAAAGAAATATGGAACCCTTAGGTTGTGCATTGATTACAGGAAGTTAAATAAAGTTACAGTGAAGAACAAGTACCCTTTACTTTGAATTGATGACCTCTTTGACCAAATGAGAGGGGCAAGGGTATTCTCAAAGATTGATTTGAGTTTCGGTTACCATCGAGTCATAATCAAAGAAGAAGACATCCACAAAACAACCTTTAGAATGAGGTATGAACATTATGGGTTTGTGGTGGTGCCATTTGGTCTCCCTAATGCACCAACTACATTCATGTGTCTCGTGAATGATGTTTTCAACAAGTACTTGGATAAGTTTGTGTTAGTTTTAATGGATGATATTCGTATTTATTCTAAGAACAAAGATGAGCATGAAGAACATTTGATAATGATTTTTCAAGTGTTAAGAGAGCATAAGTTTTATGCAAAGCTAGGCAAATGTGATTTTTATCAAAAGAAAATTCATTATTTGGGTCACATTATTTCAATGGAATGAATATTTGTGGATCCATAAAATATTGAGGCCATTATGAATGGGCCAACTCCAAAGAATGTGACAGATCTAAGATTTTTTATGGGTCTTGCTGGTTATTATAGGAGGTTCATTGAAGGATTTTACAAGTTTACACACCCCGTTACTTATTTACAAAAAAAATGGAAAAAAGTTTGAATCGACACAAGGATGTGAGAAAATATTTTAGATGTTCAAGAAGCTTCTTATTAGTACTCCAATTTTGAAAATTGCAGACCTATAAAATAATTGTGTGGTATGTATTGATGCATGCAAACAAGGAAATTGGGAGTTCTTATGCAAGATAATCGTGTGGTATGTTATGAGTCAATAAAGCTCAAACAATATGAAAATAATTATGTTACCCGTGATTTAGAGCTTGCTGCCATAATGCATGCTTTGTAAATGTGGAGGCACTATTTGATGGGCAGGAAACTTGAGCTAAAAACTAACCACTGTGATTTGAAATCTTTGTTTGAGCAACCAACATTAAATGTAAGACAAGCCAAATGGATGGATTTTTTATGCGAATTTGATTATGAAACCAAACTCATAAAAGAGAAAGAAAATAAAGTGGTTGATGCACTCTATAGAAAGTTGCATGTAATGCATGTCGCAACCATTACTATTTGCCAAACAAATTTAAGATAAATGATTGTTTATTCTCTTGTTGAAAATGAACACTATGTTCAAGTAAAAGATAAAATTACAACATAAAAATTGGGAAAAGAGGTACAAAAATTATCATTTAGAGGATGGTGAACATCTTCTCTAAAAAAATAGAATGTATATTCTTAATTTTACATATTTGAGAAGAATTATTATGGATGAAAACCATAAAATGTCATATATTTACCATCCTAGTTACTAGAAACAATTGCTAAAACAAAGATTCATTTCTTTGGCTAGGAATGAAGAAAGATGTTGCTAAATATATTTCCAAATGTATGAAACGCCAACAAGTAAAAGATGAACATCAACACTCAACATGTTTATTGTAGCCTTTGCCAATTCCATAATGGAAATGAGAAATGATAACTACAGATTTTATCACCGTATTACCAACTACTTCAAGAAAGCATGATTCTACCATGGTTCTGGTGGATGATTTATCTAAGGAAACATGTTTTATTCCAATTAAATCCACTCGTAAGGTTGATGAGATAGCAATGATATTTATGAAAAAAAAATCAGATTGCATAGTTTTTACCTAAAGTAATTGTATCCAATTGAGATACAAAGTTTACATATAACTTTTGGAAAAGTATTTTTGCAGATTTGGTTACACAACTGAATTTTAGCACTGCCTACCATCCACAAACATATAGGATAACATAAAGAGCAAATCAAGTGATTGAAGACATGCTTCACATTTATGTGATGGATAAACCCTCAAAATAGAAGGATTATCAACACTTGGTAGAGTTTGCATATAACAATGGGCATCAAACATCGTTGAAAATGAGTCCATCTGAAGCTCTATATGGTAGAAGGTGAAGGACACCAATGAGTGGGGATAATCCAGTGAATAGAATCATGGTTGAATCATAAACGCTTAAGGAAATGGAATAAGAGGTTGGAAATATTATGCAAAATTTGAAGGAAACTCAAGATAGATAGAAAGGCAATGCAAATACAAATAAAGTACATAGAGAATTTAACGTTGGGGATCATTGTTTACCTAGAAGTGAGGCTAAGGAAAAGTTCCTTGAAACTTGGAGGTTGTGCCAAGTTGTCATCAAGATATTGTGGGCCATTTGAAATGTTTGATAGGATTAGGCCAACTACATATAGAATTGCATTGTCTGCTAACGCTAAAGATTATAATGTTTTTCATGTTTCTTTGCTTAAGAAATATGTGCATGATCATAACCATGTGATTGATTGGAATGTGATTCAGATGGAATCTGAGAGAGAGTTCCAAATAGAACCATTGTGCATCCTTGATAGGAATGTAACATTTCCCTTGAACCGAGCCATTGGACATGTAAAGGTGCAATGGGAACACTTTGGTCTCGATGTGCATTGCCTGCTAACACTTTGAAAGCTCATAATATTTTTCATGTTTCTTTGCTCAAGAAATATGTACATGATCATAAGCATGTGATTGATTGGAATGCGATTCAGATGGAACCCAAGAGAGAGTTCCAAATAGAACCACTATGCATCCTCAATAGGAAATTAACATTGCTCTGAACTAAGCCATTGGAAATGCAAAGGTGCAATGTAAGCACTTTGGTCTCGACGGAGCTACATGAGAGTTAGAGCTAGAGTTTGTCATGATAGAGACATATCCATTTTTGTTTTGATTTTGAGGAAACACCGACGATGGTGTTATTCCAAGGGGGAGGGCACTATAATACTCTTAGTTTTGACCCTTGAAATGTATTTAGTCAGATTATGTAAAATAATGTAAATATGTTAGTATGAATTCCTTGCGGAGCTCAAGGACAAGGCCCAACTAGTGAATGACTATGCATGCACAATGTAAATATTTATATATGGGCCATGTGGTTGGTTTTCATGATGACTTAAAAGCTATGTAAATATTATGATGAAAAATAAGAAAATGGTCCAAGATGACTATATAAAGAGCACCGGAGGGGCTATTATTCCACTAGAGGGGAAGATGAAAGGGGGTTCATGGGAAAGTAAATCATCGTTTTCCAAATGTTAGCCTTAGAACTCATCCATTTCTTCCATGTGCCTTAAATGAACCATTTACTTCTTTTGACTTATCAAATCCAATCATTGAATGCATCCGTGGGGTTGGTGGGAAAGTCTTCTCACGAAGTTATGGAAACATGGGATGAATACACTTTTTATGGCAAGTGTATGAGTCATTCATTATATGGTCAAAAGTAATGCCAGATGTCTTTTGTCAATGCTCTCATCTTCATTGGAGGTGTACCATTCATTTTTCATGTAGAATTCATACACTACGTAGTCTTCATGTTGTTTTCTCCACTGCTAATTTACCAGACTGTGAAATCAACCAGAAATTAAAATTGTGGTGAGGAAATTGCAGACATTAGAGAGAAGAAGGATGGATGTGGGTGAGCATAGAGGTTGGGAAAGATAGGAAACCTTTACCCACTATTTATTTGCTGCTCTAGAATGCTCGAGAAGCCATGAATTGATTTTATAGGATGTTCTCTAAAAACATACAATAGGTTGGACTCTTTCCACACACACTGAAGATCACTGTAAGGGTTGGGTACTATGTGGGACTGTTGAGTAGAGAAATAATAGTCCTTCCTTGTGTTGTGTGGGGCAGTGGAAGAGAGTTCTATGGTTGGGATGGCTGAATGAGATGCCTGTAGTGCTCAATGGTGAGCAAATTGACTAAGCATGGAAGCAAATGGGTTTGGAAGAGAGAGAGAGAGAAGCCTATAGGCGTTTCCTTCACCCCAATGGCCTCATAGCCCAACTTGGGGGTGGCATCTGCAACTGATACGTATGGTTGGGTGGAAAATTGCTCTTACACAACCAATTGATTGAATTTTCTTCAATTAAAAGATAAGTATTTTCTGTTGTCTATGAATGTGCAATGATTGTATATACTTCCTGTTATGAATGTGTTTGTTTATACATGATGTGCGTGAATATAGTTTTAATTCCGTTGTGTTTTATACTTATGCACTTGCACATGCATTTCTTAGTTTATCTTACCCATGAGAGGCTTACATTAGTTCTCGTTTCAAATAATGGTCTCAAGGGGCGAAATTTTGAAACATGAAATTCGTAGTTACTCCCTCTTATAGTCACAATGGTGGACGAAGACGTGACAATTGTCTTTTAGGTAAATTTGTCTTGTTGATCAAAATGCTCAAGCTTTAGACTCTGTAACCGTGCTTGAAAGTTTTTACCTTATTTTCTCTCTAAAACATTAGGTATAAGTTTGTTCTTGAGCATGAACTTAATTCTTTGTCTCTGTTATGTATCATGTGGTGTGATGAAGTACATCATCACCTTTTTGCTAAAAATACCTTGTTAATACAAAATGTTTAAACTTTAGATTCTCTAACATTACTAGCTTTACGAAAACAATTATGAATTCCATTGTATATACTCTTCCACATTTTGATTTGTTTTTTGTATTTCTTTTAAATGCATGTAACATGTCGAAACTTGAATGATGAGAAGTGAGTTTGAATCCACCCCGTGAACCACTCAAATTCAAATATCAAGACTATCATGTCCCCCCAAAAATGATATGATACTGTTTGACCAGAGATAGAATGAATATATATATATATTCACAAAAAAAATGATATTATACGTTTTGACAAAAGATAGAATTTATATATATATATATTATACTGTTTGACCAGAGATAGAATGAATATATATATATATTCACAAAAAAAATGATATTATACGTTTTGACAAAAGATAGAATTTATATATATATATATTATACGTTTTGACACAAGATAGAATTTATATATATATATATATATTCACTCTTCTTAATCTTTGAATGTGTATATAATGTTTTCTTTCTTCTCATGTGAATGAAACCCCTTGTTTGATTCCAATCCATAGAGTTGCTCGACTACACCATTTCCAATTTCGTCACTTCTGTGAATTTAATTTTGTGGATTTCCTTTATCTTGGCATAAATTTGGATAAAAATGCGCCGAAACCATTCCAATCCATAGATCTCCCCGACTATTCTATTCCTAATTTCACCGCTTCGGTAAATTGAATTTTGTGGATTTCCGTTGGGATAAATTTGGATAAAAATGCTCCGGGTTTCCGCGTTCCTCTGTTTATTTAGAGGAATCACTCCTAATACTAATAGCCTCATTGGGCGTTTGGCGTTGGTTCATTCGACTGGACCTAATAGAAAGCTTTTTGTCGGAGGTACAAATGCACTGAAACACGATCAAACCTTAGTGTTTTTCAATATCCGGAAATGAATTTTGATTTTCTGTTGCTGTCATTTGTTGAATTAATGTCTTGTAGGTTGAGGTAGATATTTTGTATGGCCGAGCACTGACTTAGAAAGCAATATAAGAGACAGAACAGTGAATAGCTGGACCATGTGACTCAGTTAATCAATAAAGGCTAGTGTTAGTATTATGGTGGTTAATCCTGTCATGGTGACTTTGTGAGTACAGTGAATAGCTGGACCATGTGACTCAATTAATCAATAAAGGCTAGTGTTAGTATTATGATGGTTAATCCTGTCATGGTGACTTTTTGAGTCTTTCTTTCTAACAACAAGAAGTATTCATATCAACAGAGAAACTAAGAGTTTCATGTTTTTTTCCACGGGCGAGGTGTCATTGTCCCTTTCTGGTTTCAGGCTGAGTTTCTTCCTATTCAAATATTATGGCTTTGCCATTGCATCTGGGAAGCAGAGGAAGGTGGGGACAGAGACATAATTCTTTATTCTTCCTAACTGGTCCCTGAGGGTAAATACTTGATTTCTAGTCTAAATAGAACACACCTATTACTCTTTGAGAAATGTAAGATCAACTTTAAATTCTTCTTCGCTGGAAGATCAGTGGCGCCCTCATTACCTTGCACAGAGCCACCCACCGCTTCTGCAAATTCAGAATTTGGAGCTGCAGATGCCACTTCATGAAGAGCTGCAATCTGGAGTCCACCACCACCCAACCTTCTGTAGACTGCGTGAAATTGTTGAAAGCTGCCACTGCTGTGCTCAATAGAAATGGAATGTTTATTGAAACAGGAACGCTTTCCCTTCTCCCCTATCCTTTCTCCATTGCACTGATTCTGCTGTGACTGATTTATGGAATGGTTGGCTATCCAACCTGCTCAGCACCCATCTGGCAGAGCTATCACCTCATTAGTCATGCTATCCTTTGCACCATCATGGCGCCTCAGAACTAGCGTTTATCAACCAAGTAGAAATTTCCCATGATGAAGTTGCACCTTCAAATTAACCTGTCAATTTCCAGATTTTAAGGATTATGATTACCCTGTCAGTCTCGGTGATCAATTTCAAGTCTCCGATGCAAACTACAGCTCCCATTGCGATCTTCTGCATTATTTCGAAGCCTTCTGAGGCCGCCAATGCTTTAGCTAGATTGTTAGTTTTGCTACCAATGTTCCAGACCTGATTATTGGTTTTCCTACCAATGTTCCAGGCATGCTTTAGGGCCTCTCTTCCCGGATCATATACCAGACCACCTGAACCCGAGGGACTGGGGTTGCCTTTAGACACCACTTTAAACATTAGGACAGTCTTGTTCCTCGACTTTATCCACTGAAGGATGTCTTCTTCATCAGGCTCATTGATTCCTTTTGAAGCAAAACTGTCTAGGATAGCTGCCCTAGCAGCAATGTCCCGACTCCCAGGCATGGAGCCATAGATAACTGCTGTTTTGAGGATACTAGAATCACATTTCCCTGAAAGGTCGTGAAGAATGTTTCTTTGAGCATAAACAATGGAGTTTTTAACCTGTAAAATGGACTTCCACAAGTTATTTAAGCTGAAACTATCTCTATTAAGCAAATTTTCTACGCTATAAATCTCAGGACTAAGTTCCAGACTACTTTGAGAAACAGCTTCCCTTATAATCCTCTCAGGGAAGCATTCCCTTAACCCACAATAAACTGGTCCATATCTCTTGGCTTTATGTTGACTGAGAGATCTATATCCTGTAGTAGAGGTGATCAGGTTTGTCTAACAAATGCACAGTCAATGAAGAGATGAGCAGATGTTTTGTTCTTTACTTTGCATAATAGACATCATGAGAGCCCTGCTATTTCTATTTTCACTAGATTATCAGCAGTTAAAAGCCTATTATGAGCCATAATCCAAAGGATTTTTTTTTTTTTTTGGAATTGAATGCGAGACCCAAATCTTCACCCATCTTCCATCATGCACCCTGGATTGACCAGCCTGCTGAATTAGTTGGTTGCAAGCCTCTTTAATTGAGTATCTCCCAGATGATCTCCACACTAAGCAATACTTTGCCCACCGATTCTATAGGGGCAGTACCACTTAAATTCAACAATAATTTCCCAAGCCCAAGACTGATTGGGAATAACTCCTTGGGTGATCTTCCATGTTTTTCATATTGGTAGGGTGCTTTCTGCTCATTCTGAAATATCAAACATAGAGCTGGAATTCTGGCTGCTAAACCACTCCCTCGAGAGGCTGAAGAAGAGTAATTTAATGAAGAGGAGGTCTGCCCATGATTGGATCTGTCCATATATTCACCTCTGCCATTTACTGGGGACCAAGATGTGTTTTCTTTAACAAGAGAGGAGCTTTTGGCAATTAACATGCAAATCTGGGATCCTCTGTCCAGAGGGGAACAATGAACAATCTTATACCTTTCTACATTTTGGAAGTGTTTTGCCTGCATAATTTCCTTCACCACACACTTTACCCTTTAATTAGTATCCACAAGATTTTAGCTCCCATCGCTGTTAGTTTACATGTTGCTTGAAGATTGTTTGACCCTTGCTGTGAGTGGGTGCATAAGTGGGGGAGAGTCTCACGAGGTCGAGTTGTCTCATAGCCCCTTTTCATCTATTTTTGGCACTTGGAGTTACTTAGGACTAGGAGGGCACACTGCTTACGTTGTTGCATAACAATATGTGGACTGGGTGAGTTGGCATGTATGGGTATATATGCCTAGTCCTACCCAACTTGGCACAGCTCCACTTGTGGACCCATTCTCCATTTGTGAAGCTAGTCTAGGGTTAGGGTTTTGCCTTACTTGTAACTCACTCCTCTTAATCTATAGAAGGAAGGAGGAGCACATCACTTTATTGCATTTTTAGCTTGCTTGATGAGAGCTAGAGCATGTAATGTGAGAGTTGTAATAGCAAGGGTTTCTGCCTTTTCTTTATGAGCTTGTGAGCTGGTTGGTTTTGCATTGTAAGCTTTGAAGAATCTGATTTTGGTTTATGTGGTATTCTTTCTGCTCTAATGGAAATATATGTGACTGCTCGTACATATGCTGATCAGATTTTTCCAGATTTGATTTAACTTCTATTTACTACTGGTATGGTAGTGTGCTGATATGATTTCTTCATAGTCTCTTGAATCTTCTGTACAACATTTTGGTTTCTGCAGATTTCCAGTTTTGACAGGGGTTTTAGAAGTTTCAGATTCAACTATAGGATTTAAGTTCTATGAATGCAGAGCTGCTGTCATGAGGTGAAATTTTAACATGGTATCAGAGCTGTACTACCCATTCAAGTGCATGGGAAATTCAGCTACCTGTGAGTGGTAGCCGAGAATGGGAGAATTTAGCAGGTGTGATGCCCAGAAAGCTCCAATGATTAGAGCAAATCCATGCCCATGAGAGGCACTAAGACTTGCAAGCTATGTAGCAGGGATACCCGTACCCGGGGGTAGGGTACGCGTACCCATACCAGGTACTTGGGGGTACTCATAAGGTATGTCTCCCGCTGTACCCTGCCGTACCCCATACTGGCTCCACGTAACCGAGACGCCGTTATAAAAAAAGGGGTACCTATAGGCTAAATGGTACGGCGTACCATGTTTGGGTATTCCGGGGGTACGACCGACTCAGCAAAATGCAAATCCACTGGGGAAAATATAATGACCCCCAACCAAATCTGAACTAAATTTTTGCTAACTGCGTATGGAGTCTGGTTCAAGACTTATGTCAAGCACTTTGCAACACTGTTCAAATTCCATTGAATATTGTCCAAATCTGGTAGACTGATTTTGCATTGATTTACCAAATTTTATGTAACTTCCAGTCTTCCACTTGATATCTACTATTAGTCTATAATTTTTCAATTTTTCAATGTGAATGTCCATTGTTCAATGAATCATTGAATTTAGAATTATGAATCATGATTCATAATTTATGAAGAAATTTGAAATATGCATGTATAATGTGACTACATGTCTTATTTTTATAATATATATATATAGATATATACACACCCGACGTACCCAAGTACCTTGTTTAAAAAAGTGGCCTCCCCGTCCCCGTACCTGTCCCTGTCCCCATACCCAAGTTTCTTGGCAACTTAGCTTGCGAGATGTTAGTGGGTGTGATGCATAGAAAACTCTAGTGATTGGAGTAAGTATTTTTTATCCCTGAGAGGGGTGATTTGAACCTATGATAGGTTGTTACTTTGGCTGATCTGTTTTGATTAAGTTCTATTCAAGGGGATTGCATGGATGCCTAACTTGATGTTACGTCTCAGAGAGTGTGATCAGCTAGAAGGAGCTTACAACTTGGAAATGCAGGTTGTAGATGCTAATGGAGGAGATGGATCTTTGGAGCATAGTTGAAGGGAAGGTGTCACGTCCCCTCCCATGGATCCAATGCAAGGAAGAGAACATGACTAACATTCTGGGCTTTTACAAAAACTCAGCCCCATTCATCATTAATAAATTCATAGCAATACAAATAAAATGCATATGTGCAGAATCATGGTAAGATAAACATACACAACGGAACTTAATCTATGCTACTACACATCTAGCATGCATTTATCAACATAATCAGAACAATCAATACATTGCAGAGTTTAATACACATAAAGAATACTTATCTTGATGGTGAAGTTGTCCCGAGCAACTAGCTATGCAACTTCAACGTTCCACCCAGCCATAGGCCAACTGTGCTCATCAATTCTCTCAGCACAATTGCCACCCCTGAGTTGGGCATGATTTCTACAAGGAAAGGGAACTTGCAATTGATGCACAACAAAATGAACACCACATCTAAGCCAAGCCAGTCCACAGTTGGGGTTTATCAAGCCAAAATTGAACCCTCTTCTATTCTTGGATGCTTGCACTCAAGCTCAAGACAAAAATCAAGGATGCACATAACTCCTTCCACAACATAATCTTCCCACACACAACAAGCTCAAATATTGGGCATGGATACACATTTTTAACAATGGGATTTACAAAACAGGGTTCCCATTGGTTCTTCCACTTCGTGGCACACCCAAAAAAAATTATGGGGAGGGAAATTCGACCACAGGGAAGAAACGATTTCTCCCAAAGGTATATAGATGTTTAAATGGCAAAATGGCTTCCCTAGATCCCCAAATCGGATTCCTCTTCCTTCCAAACATCCTGCAACTCAAAAACGACCTCCCAGCTAGAGGAAATGGAAGAAAACTCAGGAAAAACGTGAGGGGAAATGCCCAACTAGCTCCCCACTCGTGAGAGAGCAAAACTCATACATGAAGAATGGCGTGGGGAGAAAATTCGTGGCTCTCTTCTTGCCTAAGAATCCAAACACGAATTTCTAAAATGGTGGCTTGCCCATACATGAAAAAATGGGACAACCATACCTCACCACTTCCCAAATAATAACTATTTCAACCAACTCTTGGGAGAAATAAATGATTGGGTGCATAAGTCAAAATGGGTAGTTGAGGGTTTATGGGTTCTCTCATTGACACTTGGCTTGACTTTATTGGCTCCAAGGGTTTGAATATTTCCCTCCCAATTCCTTGTAAAAATCATGCCCCCATACTCTTGTTGCATTGCATTGCATAACTAGTTGTGGGTGTTTTATTAAAATGCATATTTACATGATATTTACAATTTCTATTGTGCCTGGCTAACACGCAAACCATATGCATCAATTTTAACACTAAATTGATGGTGGGGCCTTGGCCTTGAGCTCCTCACCACGATTTTATAACAATATTACATCATTTACATTTTTAATGCGATGGGGTCAAAATCGGGGTGTTACAATCCCCTCCCCCTTGGAATAACATTGTCCTCAGTGTTCTCTTTACTTTCAACAAGGTTCCATGTCCTTCTTTTTAGCTGCAATTGCAATGCCTTTCTCTCTCTTCATCAACGTCCATTGGATATCTTTCCAATCCTTAGCTGCTCATACTAAGCCTTTTAGGACAACCACATGTCCAATGCACCCTTAAAATTCCTTCAAGGTCCTTGCATCCAACAATACCTATACTCAAACATTGAGTCAATTCATACGTCGAATTCATTCTCATAGGATTCATCTCTTAACAAGAGTTTCAAAACCATAGCTGAATCATATACACACGTATATTCAAATTAAATAAGCAAGAAGATGCAAGATAAACCAAGTACTTATCTGCATGAGCATCTTCCTTTAGCTCCACAGGTATCCCACTTTGATTTCAGACAACTATGGCACCCACAAGACCTGCCCCACCCAACACAAGGATGGTACCTCTTCTCTGCTATACAGTCCCTCGAGAGTACCCACCCCTTCCAGTGCTCTTCACGGTGTGCATCGAAAGGTAACCAAGTTTCTGCAAGCCTCGGATCACCTGTGCATATGTATAAAACAAATGTTATGCCAGCACACCAACTGCACCACATCATTCAAATAACCAATGCCAAGCCAGTACGTCGACTAGGTTTATCAGGCATTCCATTAACCAGTATGCTAATCCAATTCTCCGACTGGGTTTATCAAGCATACAACAACCATTGCCAGGCCAATGTCTCTACTGGTTTTTTCAGGCAATAAAACAATAGAATACGATTACGTGGCTCCTTCTCCTATGCAAACCAGCGGTTCCCTCTAGGAACTCCATAGGTAACTCACTTGACTGCAGGCTAGCACAGCCCCACAATACCCACTCACACAACACAAGGATGGTACCCCTTCTTTGCTACACCTGTGCTGTTGGGAGCGGGGAGCGGGAGCGAAAAGCGAAATTTTCAAAAGCTTCCGTTTTGGGAGCGTTTTCGGGAGCTTTTTTTATATAATATATATTTTAATATATTTTGATGCATATAAATTAAAAAAACCATGTATTATGCCAAATTAGCTATAGAAAACATCAAAACATAGAATCTAGATATTCATATAACCATTTAGTACACAATGACACATTGATATAACATTAATCATCTCGTCTTCTAGATTCTAGGAGCTATAACTTATAACATTGTCATTAAATGATCATCATCAAATCATCAATCATCAATCATCAACAGCATCAACCTTCAAATTTCAACATATAATATTTGCCATCAAACTAGGCCATAATGTTTACAAAATAGGCCAACCGCCAAAATAAACATGAAAATGAACTACAAAGTACAAACTACAAAGTACTATGAATCTACTAAGCTTTCCGCTTGCCACGAGTAACTTCCAATTTCTTTTCTCATGTTCTAGGTGGAATAGGTGCTGGTGGAAGTGATCGTGGAACATGAGTAGAAGATGAATGGCCCCCGCGGGCTGAAATTGGACGTTGTGAAGCTATAGGCAAAACTCCTGCATCCGGAAAGCTGCTTCTGCTTGGGGGTGGCATCTCTGTATGGGTAGTCTGAATTGGATCATCATGATCACCCAATAGTTCAGCCTCCAAGCGCTCTAATGCTATGGCTCCATCCTCCACATTAGCCTCCTCTGGATTGTTGTCCCAAGTCAAAAATGTTCTATCATTCTTGGCCGCCTCACAATAATGGGACAACAACCTCAAGTTGTAGTGCACATAAACCAAGCTTTCTGCGCGATCTACATTCAGACTGTTTCTCTTTACACTGTGGATGAAGTTGTAGGTGCTCCAACACCTCTCTGTAGAAGAGCTATTAACAACCTGTGATAGCACCCTCAGCGCCAATTTATGCAAATATGTGGCTCCAGAGCCATGCATGTTCCACCAATGGATAGGATCCAATCTGTCTCGATCTTTGGTTGCAAACAGGGAACCAAAGCGTCCATGCTCACTTATGTATATGCTCATTTCACTCCGTACTTGAGCACACTCTTCCTCATCAGGGACCAACTTTTCTAATGCAAGCATATACCCAGCAGCAACCTCTGGATCTGTGTGGGGTCTTTTCCTGACTCCACCCCCAGGTGCAGGTTGGGCCAACCAAATTGGAGAATAGTATTTTGGGGTGAGGACATATGCAAGGGCATGGAGTGGAACATTTAGATTATCCCACCTTTTGACCACAAGTTTATGAATATGGTCATACAAGACTGCATCTCTTTGCTCAACAATGTCTTTGATTTGACCAAGCATGCTATCCATCTGCTCATATACCTCCCCAATCACCGGCTGATCTGTATCTGCAAAACGAATCATGTTATAAACTGGCTTGGTGAACTGCAGAACATACCTAACCTGTGACCAAAAATGACCTTCAAGAACGGTGTCCTCCACCTCCTGAAAGTCACTTCTATCTGATGCACTTGCAACTCTATCTTTCAATTCCTGCCATGGATCACTTGATACCATACTAACCAATGCCTCTCTTACCTTCAAAAGCCTCCTGAAGGTGAGGTAGTAGCTAGCAAATCTAGTCTTTGCAATCTTCAATAGCTCCAACTTAGAGTGATTGCGAAAAATGTGGTGGGCCATGCTATGATTGGTAATAAATTTGATCATTTTCTTACCTCTCTTGTACAAGGCACCAATCCATCGGTAATTATTGTCCTTCATCTTAACAATATCACGCATCAAAAGGTTCAATGTGTGAACCAAACACCCTGACCAAAATATGTTGGGATACTTATCCATAATGATTGCTCCTGCTGCCTTACAATTAGCAGCATTATCAGTGATGACTTGAATGACATTGTATGGCCTAATCTCCTGAATGGTTTTAAGTAAAGGTTGTGCAATATTAATAGCGGTCTTGTAGCGATCTGAGTAGTCATGGGCTGAAAGGAAGACCGCACCGCTAGCAGAAACGCCAAGAATATTTATCAACGGCTTGCCTTTAACATTTGTCCACCCATCAGATACAATGGATACCCCATAGTTGGACCAATCATTTGTGAACTTTCCAAGAGCACTATTGATTTTGGCTCTTTCCTTGTCAAGTCCCACGGTTCTAGCTTTGTCATACCTAGGGCTTCTGTATCCTTGAGGGCCACCATTGATGGCTTGTACCATTTCATGCCAATAGGGTGAGCGAAGAACATTGAATGGCACACCACATGCATAGAGAAACCTATAAACTTTTGAATCCACATCATCTCTACAACCTTGGTCAAGGAAATCAGATAATGTTCTTCGTTTAGGTGAGACTCCATGGGGAGATGAGGCTCCCGATCGAGCCGATGATGATCCAGCAACAGCTCCACTACCAAACATTCTTTGTGGGGATTCAGAATCAACCCTCGATCTCTTGGACTTGTTTTGAGCGGCCTCTTCTTCCATCTTGTATTTGCTTCTCTCATTAGCTCCCACTTTGTCACAAGTTTTGACTCCATGAGACTTATCTACATCGCATGGCATAACCCCACACAAATGCTTTCTCACTCGGGTATATGAACCTGTGTATGTTTTCCCACAATGGGGGCATCCAAACTTTGTGGTTCCACCCCCTCTCCCTCCCCCTTGCCTTGTCACATACTTCCACAAAGGTGTTGTGTCTTTTTTTTTTTGCCCCACATCACCCTCACCCTCATCCTCATCATCATCACCCTCTTCCCCTTCCTCCTCTTCTCCTTCCTCCTCTTCTCCTTGGTATGCATCACTCTCTACCTCTTCCCCCTCATCACTACCACCACCACATCTACTTTCCAACACCATCATAATGAGAAGAAGTGGAATGAAAAACCAAAACCACATACCCATCATGTTTCTTGATTCAAGATGAGAGTCACTTGCTCCCTGCAATAGAATGATGGAGAAGAAGATATTGGATAGAGTAGGAGAAGAGAACATTGCAAGTTTTCCATTTTTTAACATAGTGAAAAAAAATTGCAAAAACAAACAAAGATGAGTTTATAGAGCCTACCTTTTAGCTCTTCAATGGTGGTTGAATGTCTCTATGGAAGCTTCAATCTCCCTTGCAAGCTCTCCCCTTCAATCTCCCACTCAATGCTCAAAGCTCTCAAACAACTAACAAACTCACTCCAAGCTCAAACTCTTCCCAATCAAACAAATGAGTAATGGAATGAGTCCAAATGGACTCATTCACCTTTTAATGGCCCAAAGTGACCTATCCCACCAAAAAAAAACCCTAAAAAAAATTCCAAAAATAAAAAAAAATTTCAAAAATCCGCCCGTCCGCGGAATCGCTCTCGGAATCGATTTAGGAGTCGATTTTTTTTGGTCGGGTTCGATTCGGAATCGATTCGGGATTGACCCGAGATCGACCTGGGAGCGACGATTCCCAGTCGAATTACTGAAAGGCAGGGAGCGTTTTTTTTTTTCCTCAATTCGCGAATTGTAAAATTGATTCCGGATGGAATCGATGAGGAATCGCGCTTCCAAAATCGATCCCTCATCGATTCCGTCCGGAGCGCGATTCGGGATCGATTCGAGGGGGGGGGGGTCGATTCCCAGTTGCTTTGTGCTACACAGTCCCTCGAGCGTACCCATCCCTCCAGTGCTCTTCAGTGTGAGCGTAGAAGGCTACCAATGCCCATGCAAGCCTCCTGAGTACCCATGCTTTTACTGGGTTTAACAACACTGCATAGAGTCAAGCACACATACGGAATTTTATAGGGTTTCTCAAATACGTTTCATATGGAAACTAGATTTCCAAAACATGAGGTCCTTCTCATGATGTTTAGCTCTTGTAGGCCATAACACATGGTTTTCCTGCATTGTGTCCTCCTGACACAATTCACAAACAACCAACCAATCAATAACATCAATAATCAAATTCAAATATGAATTTACAATTCTGTCTCCTACATAAATTAGATTTATTTAACCATGAGGCCACCCTCATTGTTTGGCTCATGTAAGTGGTAGAACTCTGTCCATTATGGTTTTACACTTTCTCCCATAACATAGACATCCACCTACAACATTTCCTCTTGACACAATTCTAGATAAGCCAGGCAATCGTCAGTAATTATTAGCAAAAATTCAAATCTAAAATTTACAATATGTTTCGTACATAAATTAAGTTTCACAATCATGAGACCCTTATCATAATTTTTGGCTTTTGCACATGTTAGATTCTAGTCTTTATTATGGACTTACCCACATTGCCATATCCAAGACAATTCTACCTATAATCTGAAATTTTCAATCAGTCAAACACTTTGTGAGTATCCATGCATATAATATTTTCATTGTTACAACAGTCGCTGAAGTGATCTCAGAATTATAATACTCAATAATTCAAACACTATCAGCTGTTATTATCTCAAAGACAATGAGATACATCTACTTTATGTGCATCATTATTACAATAAAGTTTCAGGATACAATCACATTATCTATGCAATTTAAATAAAACTTCCAATTCTCATGATTACACAATCATATCCATTCAGGCAACTCTGTCCTCTCAACAGAGCATTCTTGGTAGCCTATCAAACATGACTACCTTCCTCATGCAATCATTTTCCCACGCCCATAGCAGCTCATGAAATGATCTCATAATTGCCAACAATTCTACCATTTCAGTTATTAATGAATTGCAATGAAATATATGCCACAACCATGCATTCACACAATGCCTCTCAACATATGTACCCACACATATGCATAAACAATCACAAGGTTTACATAATCTTTTAATGTATATCCACTCAATGCCGCCTTGCATCGATTCCTGAATACCATAATGCTATGTCATGCATTCCACCATAATGTGTGGGAAGGTCTAGTTAATTCCTTGACACACTACCCAACCATCTCCCCAATCACTTGGTTAAATTATCTGGGTGCCTTCCTTCTCCACCCGAACAACATGTTAGGAGTTTACTCACCCCTTGGTTGTCGGCAAAGAGGTTTCATCCCAGATCAGCATCAATAGGGAGTTCATGGGATACTTGTGTCGCACTATAGCATTACCATTCCAACCACATTATGGCCTTAACCATGACTATCTCTGTTGAAATATTGTAACTTCGAAGAATATTCTATTGTACTTTATTATTGTAATTTATTCGGAGATGTTTTATTCCTCCGTCGGGATGTTATTATTACATTTGGTCATGTAAAGTCATTGAGGTAAATCCTCCTTTGTAAGTCAGGGCATTAGATCCCTTTAGAGTAAAATGTAATGGGGTTTTTAAGTCCCCTAGAGGAGTCGGCCTAGTCAACATTAATTGAGTGGTAAAGTTAGTTGAGGCCGACATGTCAAGTTGTAAAATTAAAGTAGAAGTGAATGTATAAATAGAGAGCTAGGCTCTCTCATTTATTCATTCATTCACACACACTCACTTGTATAATTCGCATAGGAGAGAGAGAGAGAGAGAGAGAGAGAGAGAGAGAGATATCTGCAAGGAGAAGGAGCACTTGTTTGGGGTTTTGTCTTTGTACTTTTGATCATCTATATTGAGGAAGTTTTGCTAGGTTTTCTTCCCCTAGAGGGTTTCCCGGGATAAATTTGTGTCTCTTGTGTTTATGCTGTGCTTGTTATTCTTTCAGTGATCCTGTATATGCTATTGTTGTGAAATTGAATTGAATACTAATGTTATCTATCTTAGCATATTGAATCTTAACATGGAATCAGAGCTAGCCTGAAGGAAGGCAATGTATGG
This sequence comes from Larix kaempferi, assembly GCA_027924585.1. Lineage (NCBI taxonomy): Eukaryota > Viridiplantae > Streptophyta > Pinopsida > Pinales > Pinaceae > Larix > Larix kaempferi. The sequence continues at coordinate 2,268,753 of BSBM01000026.1, read as the reverse complement.
CATTTACTACACTTGTTTCACTTGCGACAATTTGAAAGCTAGGACTTTGTATAGAAAAACATAGTCATCGTGGAACTTTCGCTATAAATCAGTTTTGGTGAAGGTTCAAGATCTAAAACTTGGACAAGTTGAAGATGACATGTTCCTGTACCTTGTGTCCGAGTTTCATCCTTAGATTCGTTGTACTTTGTGAGATATGATCCGTACAAGTTAGGATTTCTGCCTCTTCCAGAATGCAGCCCTAAACAGGTGACCTAGGAAAAAAGGTCATATCTCGGGATAGGAAGCTCCAAATGGAATTCCGTAAAAAGTGATAGTTAGGGCACGGACTGTAGTTTCATAGGTCCAAGTATCAGAGGCCGAAGTTGAAACAGTAACATGTGGCACACCGTACAAGTTCGCTATGTTGTTTCATCCCATAAATAGGTCATGTTGGGAAACGTAGCATATCTCTCTGATGGAGAATCCCATGAAGCTCAAACCTGTGGGGTTGGAAAGATGACAGGTCAGTCTACCACAGGCCGAAGTTTCAGACCCTGAGGATCCGAAATTTCAGAGATACACCAGAAACAATAATGCACATCTAAAATGGTTCAAGGGAGGAAATCAAAGAAGAGGAGAAATAAGTTCTCACTTAGGGTTTTCAGTTGTTTAGGTATGGCATGACCTAATACAAAGTTGGAGACACCTAATGCAACATTGGAAACTCTGAAATTGGATTTGGAATCCATTCATCATAGATATTAATCTTCCATCAAAATGTTGTGGGAGGAAGGAGATTGAAAATTAGGGTTTCCAAGTAAGAAGAAACCCTAGCAAAATTGGGAGACTCATAGGGAATCAATGAAGGAGGTTTAAATGGCATCGATATTCTATCATCCTAGCACCATGAAACTATATAAGATGTTTACAAGTGATCTACCTTGGATGATTAGGGTTTTACCCTTATAGAAAAGACTACAAGCAATCTCGACAGGTATGACTTGAGGAGATGCAGGTATGTTTTGAAATTTGTTTCATTTATCTGATGATTAAGTTCATGATATGTTTGTCTTCATATTATTGAGGTTAGTACAATCATGATTAATTTTAGACTTGTTTGATCACCTTAGTAAAAGTATGAATGCATGTGAATGATAGAAGACATTCATTGATTAGGGTTATGACACTTATAATTGTACTAATGCACTTGTGGTGTTGTATGAGGATGATGTTGTTTGCTAACATGAAAGGTACATCAAGAAATACAAATCAAGTTCTAGATCAAGAATAGATGACCATGATGACATGAAGACAAAGACTCATCCATTGTCTTTGATCACATAGAAGCTCTACTTATGAGGTATGTATGATTTGGTTCTACTATGCTTAACTTATGAGATATGCAGGTTACTAGCACAAGGTCTCTAAATCATTGAAGAGAACAAAGAAGATATTGTTTGAGTATGTTAGACATAACTAGCAAGCATGCTAATCCAGGTATGTTTTCCTATATTGATTAAGAATCCTACTTTGTGTTAGGATCTAGATAAGTATACTTTTGTATGATTGATAATGATTATTCTTGAAGTTAGAAGTTTAAGTAATCAAGGGTTTATGCATTTTATGTTTCTTAGTTTGATTAATGATATGACAAACTAGAAGAGTCCTATGGTCAAATAAGAATATGCATGAGTAAAAGAAGTACCCCTTGAAACCTTGAATACTAACGCTTGTGATAAATTACCTGTGTATGAAATGATCATGACCATACATGTTTAAGATTATTTAGGATCATAATGTTTTGATAGTATTGAGATTATACTAATGAATGTATGATTATGTATGAGATCTTGAGGATGACACAATGATGAAACTAGTGCACACTTAAGCATGCATAGTGGTACAGGATGGATAGAAGTTCAAAGACATATAATCATGATGCTATCATAAAGGGAAAATAGAGATCAAGAGGGAGGCAACCACACAAACATAAAAGATAAGTATTTGAGTTGTTATTTGAAATTTGAATTACTTCTTGAATCTCTGAATAGTTAATGATATTGCTCGTAATAGTTGTATGCATATTTGTATTCCTAGAATCGGGAAATATATCATTCATATAGCATTGAACAGTATATTAGTATTACTAATATGCATATAATGGGTAAGTTGGACAAACATTCCATTGTTGCTTGTCTAGAATGAAACCTCTTTGCTAACATGCTGGGAGATGTGCACGCTCTTGATAGTATGTTCTAGTAGAGATGGAAGGCATCTAGATAGCCACTGTATGCATACAGGATATGGAAAAGTGTTGTGCCAAAGTATTGGTCAAGATAGTTGCATAACTATGTGAATCATATCAGTATGCATAATATGTTATCATTGAAATGTCAACATGATTTGATAATTATGAAGTGTTAATAATCATGTAATTGAATTTGATTTGTAGGAAAGATCGTGTGCTATGATCTTCAAAAGAAGGATGATGAACACTTGTTCCGAAGAACAAGTGATGACTGTTCAACAAGAAGACTTACAAATCAAACATACTATAGAAGCACAAAGCAAGGCTCGTGGCTAGAGGATTCTCTTAGAAAGAGGGAGAGGATCATGATGAGATGTTTGCTCCAATGGCTAGACACACTTCCAGAGATAGATTACACCCATGGATGACAAGACCGTTCTCTTGAATGGTGTAATTGAAGAAGAAGTGCATATCGAGCAAACTCCCAAGATTTGAAAGAAAATCACATGATTGAAGAAGGCTTTGTACGGGTTCAACAGGTACCCAGGATTGATAGTCATTTGACAAGCTTGATGATCACCACGGGTGATGTAGATTTCAACCTTTGCTACAAGGTTTAAGATGGTTTCTATATACAGATGACATGCTTCTCTCAGATGGATGCAAGAAGGAACTCACCATAGAGTTCGAGTGATCTTGAGGCTCATATCAGTAGACCCATCTGACGGGAGATGGCACGAATAGATATGCAGAAGATCACTCAATACAGAGTGTGAATGATGTTCAGTCACAGAGGGAGGACAATACTCAGATGTAGAAAACTCCACTTCAGAGGGAGTAGATCTCAGAGTTAAAGAATCTTGGCATGATTCTTGTGATTAAATATGTGGCTGAGATCAAATGAGATTTTTCCTTAGCCAAGGAAAATGTGAAGTAGAGATATGGGATGATGGACAGTGGTTTCTACAGTTAACAGACATATGACTGGTTCGTTGATGTATTTGACGAATACCAGGCTGGATATATGCTTTGTTGTGAACACCTTGAGTCAGTATCTAGTTGAGCCTAGACGTGTTCACCTGGTAGCTGCAAAGCATGTGATGAGGTACTTGAAAGGTACGATAGACTTTGGTCTATACTATGTTGAGATCATGACTACAGATTGTATGGTTATACAGATGCAGATTGGGTTGGAAGTGTCTCAGATAGGAAGAGCACCTCAGGTGGATGTTATTGTCTGGGATCTGCCATGATCTCATGGTTTAGCAGGAAGCAGTCCAGTGTTGCTCTCAGCACAAGTTGAAGCAGAGTATATAGCAGCTTGTTCTGCTAAGTTGTGAAGCCATATGGCTCCGAAAGTTGATGTCAAGTCTATTTTACCTGGAGTTGGATACCACGGTGATTCTATGTGACAACCAGAGTTGTATAAAGATGATGGAGAACCCAACGTTCCATGACAAGTCAAAGCACATAGAAATCCGGTATTTTTACATACGGGATATGGTATAGAAGGGAGCTATAAAGCTCCGTATGTGAGCACTGATGAGCAAGTTGCTGATGTGTTGACTAAGCCTCTGTCTCAAGTGAAGGTTGAGTACTTCCGTGACAAGCTTGGTGTGGTTCGAAAGGACCTTCCTAGAAAGGGGGAGCAGTGATGATGATGTTGCAGTGGGATTGTATCATCCTTGGACACATGGCCTAAAGGGATCCGTAGACTCTTGTCTCTGAGAATGTGATGATGATGTTGCAGTGGGATTGTATCATCCCTGGACACATGGCCTAAAGGGATCCGTAGACTCTTGTCTCCGAGAATGTGATGATGATGTTGCAGTGGGTTTGTATCATCCCTGGACACATGGCCTAAAGGGATCTGTATACTCTTGTCTCCAAGAATGTGATGATGATGATGTTGTGTTGGAAAATCCTAGATTTGATCTAGGTCACATCCAGTATGAAAAAGGACTGGTTTTGTGGTGGTAAATTCTAGATTTGATCTAGGTCACATCCAGTATGAAAAAGGATTGGCACTGTGGTGGAAAATCCTAGATTTGATCTAGGTCACATCCAGTATGAAAAAAGACTGGCACTGTGGTGGTAAATCCTAGATTTGATCCAGGTCACATCCAGTATGAAAAAGGACTGGCTCTGTGGTGGTAAATCCTAGATTTGATCTAGGTCACATCTAGTATGAAAAAAGACTGGCTCTGTGGTGGTAAATCCTAGATTTGATCTAGGTCACATCCAGTATGAAAAAGGATTGGCACTGTGGTTGGGATTGCATCATCCCTGAACATTAGTTCAGAACGGATCCGGAGACTTTGTCTTCGTGAGGTTGGGATTGCATCATCCCTGAACATTAGTTCAGAACGGATCCAGAGACTTTGTCTTCGTGAGGTTGGGATTGTATCATCCCTGGACATTAGTTCAGAACAGATCCGGAGACTCTGTCTTCGAGAGGATAGGATTGTATCATCCTTGGACTTATGTCCTAAAGTGAAAGGGATTGATCATCTCGTGATTGGATCATGTGTGTTGCAAGTTATATTGCTGCAGATGATGTTGCTGATCGAAAGATCAAGATGATGTTGCTGCTGATCGAAAGATCAAGATGATGTTGCTCCAGTATGAAGATGTTGAAGATATTGAAGATGCTCCAGTAACTGTTCCAGTTGCTGATGCTGTTGAAGAAAACTTCCAATTTATAGATGTATCACCTTGATGTTGTTGATGATGCTCTCTCTCCTTGCTCCTACAGTAGATGTCGTTGTTGTCAGTAGAATACCCTTCTCGTTAAGGGGGAGTGTTGAAATATTGTAACTTCGAAGAATATTCTATTGTACTTTATTATTGTAATTTATTCGGAGATGTTTTATTCCTCCGTCAGGATGTTATTATTACATTTGGTCATGTAAAGTCATTGAGGTAAATCCTCCTTTGTAAGTCGGGGCATTAGATCCCCCTAGAGTCAAATGTAATGGGGTTTTTAAGTCCCCTAGAGGAGTCGGTCCAATCAGCATTAATTGAGTGGTAAAGTTAGTTGAGGCCGACATGTCAAGTTGTAAAATTAAAGTAGAAGTGAATGTATAAATAGAGAGCTAGGCTCTCTCATTTATTCATTCATTCACACACACACTCACTTGTGTAATTCGCATAAGAGAGAGAGAGAGAGAGAGAGAGAGAGAGAGAGAGAGAGATCTGCAAGGAGAAGGAGCACTTGTTTGGGGTTTTGTCTTTGTACTTTTGATCATCTATATTGAGGAAGTTTTGCTGGGTTTTCTTCCCTTAGAGGGTTTCCCAGGATAAATTTTTGTCTGTTGTGTTTATGCTGTGCTTGTTATTCTTTCAGTGATCCTGTATATGCTATTGTTGTGAAATTGAATTGAATACTGATGTTATCTATCTTAGCATATTGAATCTTAACAATCTCATATGGCATGCACTACCACAACACGACCATAAGTTCTCACTTGCTTTGGTTATTAACTCATAACCAATATATACACATTGCATGATATATTTTCATATGAATGCATTTAATATTTTAGACGGTTAGATGGTATAAGACTCCTTGCCATTATTATCCTATACCTCACCATACCCGGTGGGATAACATTCGCATAAATGCATCCAATATCACATGCAAACCATGTTATGATAATTAAAATATGGATAAAGGGATTCTTACCCAATCCCCCTTTTGTACTTATGCAATCAACATAAATAAACCATTACCTACATGGCTGTCATCATCATCCTTGATGTTACCTAATCAGTTGGTCTCCTACAAAGGATTACACCATCCTTCCACCAACTTCTTGATCATAGATTTGTTGCCCCAACATTTCTTCATAAGGTGGTTGGTTACATGCAACAACATCATCAACGTATTTAGCCATGCTTCGGTTGTCTTTGGTCCTACAACCAATGTCAACACCACTAATTATTAACAACCACAATAATTATCTTAAGTGGCTCATTGCTTATGTAAAACTTCACTATCTTTACCAACATGCAACATCATATACATGCACAAACATCTTCACATGCACTATGCAATGTCTTTTAATATGCCCACTAGTGCATATTCACTTCATCTATCTAATCTCTTGCATTTTCAGCATTCCCATGCCATAATTTTCCGTATATAAAACTCATAAAATATAAATACAATAGCAAGAGAGGAGTTAAGGAATTCTTCCTTTCCAATCCTTCATCATAGCATGGAATTCCTCTTCCACATCATAGCCGATCCAATTTCATGGCCTCTCTACCAAGCACACAAGCAATTATTAGCTATGATCTTCTCACCAAGTAGCAATTCAATATATATACACGTGTATAACATTCATACTTGCTACTTTCTAAGCATGCAATTCTTATGTTATAAACATAAATAGTTTAAGGTGAGAGATTTCCTTCTTTATCAACATTGCTTTATGGATATTATTATCCAATTTCTCTTGCAACCATATTATCAGCCCTATGTGTCTTTCCTTGGTCACTACAACAACTCTCATTTCATCCTGTTTATATTTCCTTGCTGCTTCAATTGCTTGGAGCAATTCTAGCCGAGTCCAACTTGACATTTCTTAACTTCCTAGCACTAATAAACACTGCAATTGATTCAATATCAACTTCACAAGGAGTCTTTTCAAGGTCCATTATATGTTCCTGTGCCTCATTCAACCATGAGACTTTCTTTCATTTCTCATGGAAATATTTGCCACAATTCTGAACCACATACTTGATTCACACATGGGAATGCCTCATTCCTTAATTGATAGCCTTTGCATGGCCCCTCTGTCACTATCATGAACCATATCATAGGTCCACATACTGGAATGTCTTATTCTATTAGGGACAAATTATGGATGAATAAAAATTCTCTTACCCATTCTCATTACTTACTCATAAGTTGTTGACTCATATCCTGCAATAATTTGCAACCTTTCTTACTATGCATTCACTTTCTCAGAAGGATGACTCACCCATCACCCTTACAAGTTACATGTCCCTTACCTGATAACCCATTCCATTACTTGTTGAGCATTCTTTCATGGAATACAATATCCATCTTTGATAATCAAGAGCTCCCATGGCTCTTCCTTGCAATTCAAATTGCATACATTGCTAACAACAGTACATTGGATGCGTTCTTATCCAAGGCACCAATGCCCATTATTGGTCCCTTTCATCCTCCAATGATTAGACACAGCTATCACTCCTCCATAATGGATATTCCAACCAATTACTCTTACTAAGGCTTCCACAACCCCTCTATGCAATTCATATTGCACATTCCGAGCATAGAGAATGCATTTCATACATTCTGGCTAAGGAACATCACTTCCTTTTAGTTCCCTTATTCCATCTTGTGCTTATAAAATACAATATGCAAGAGTGTATTCTTATCCATTCAACATGTTTTTCCACATGTTAACGTGAATTACCATAATACTCTCAATTGAGTATCCTTGCTCATTAGTGGAACTACCTTGTCACTAAGCATCCAACCAAGCTTGCTTCAATTCTTCACATTGCTAGCTAACCAGCAATTTTACCATGATCATGATCCCAAATGTGCCTCCACTTTTATTTTGATAGCACCATTACCATGATGTTTATACCATAAAATTTACTCACTTTGAGTTACTTCCATATCTAGTATTCTTGCACGATCATGTAAGGCCTTTCCAAAAATTTGGGTTGCTTTGGAGGTCACCCACAATGAGAATTTCTTGCTCAATCAAGCCTAGAGGATTTCCTTTGCCTGCTATTTGAAACAACTGGAAACCTGTTTCAAAATAAGAATCATTCCGTTGATTCTTCTGCATTTTAGCCTCATTACATTCTCAGAAATACCCAAAAATAATTTTTTTCATGAATTTTGGGGACTTATACCCAAATTGACAATTTCTATCAGCCACAGAATTCTCTCACAATCAACGACTGTCTCAGGGGGACGACGGGGGTCAAGGGGGCTTGCCCCCTTTCGGCGGACTTATCCTTTTGCCTCCGATCGACGCACTTTCCAATTTGACGCCGACCTGTTTCGGCGGACTTGGCCTTTTGTCGCCAATCGATGCATTTTCTGTTTTGTCGCCGACTTGTTTCGACGGACTTGACCTTTTGTTGCCAATCGACGCATTTTCTGTTTTGTCGCTGACCTGTTTCGGCGGACTTGGCCTTTTGTCTCCAATCGTCACATTTTCTGTTTTGTCGCCGACCTGATTCAGAGCAAAATTCATTTTTCCGCCGATCGACGCATTTTCCATTTTGTCGCCGACCTGTTTCAACACACTTTTCACTTTCTTGCCGATCGACGCGATTTCCAATTTTCCGTCGCCTGTTTCGGCAACCTTTTGAATTTGTCACCGATTGACGCAATTTCCACTTTTCCGCCAACCTGTTTCGGCACACTTTTCACTTTGTTGCCGACCAGTTGCGGTGACTTTTCCAATTTCCCACTGATCGGCGCATTTTCCATTTTCGTCCGATTTATCACTGATAGTTTCAACGCTCCTTTCAGTTTTGCGCCGACACATACTTAGGCAGAAAACTCAAAAACTTATAATTTTTTTTTTATATAAATTTTGAAATTTTTCCTGATGATCAGTGGTGATCAGGAAGGGGTCTTGCCTCTACAAGTTGTCAGATTTGGCCCATGTAGGCCCAATGTTGTAACCTACGCTCTGATACCACACTGTCATGTCCCCTCCCATGGATCCAACACAAGGAGGGGAACATGACTAACATTCTGGGCTTTTACAAGAACTCAGCCCCTTTCATCATGAATAAATTCATAGCAATACAAATAAAATGCATATGTGCAGAAGTATGGTAAGATAAACATACACAACGGAAATTAATCTATGCTACTACACATCTAGCATGCATTTATCAACATAATCAAAACAATCAATACATTGCAGAATTTAATACACATAAAGAATACTTATCTTGATGGTGAAGTTGTCCTGAGCAACTAGCTATGCAACTGCAACGTTCCACCCACCCGTAGGCCAACTGTGCTCATCAATTCTCTTAGCACAATTGCCACCCCTGAGTTGGGCATGATTTCTACAAGGAAAGGGAACTTGCAACTGGTGCACAGCAAAATGAACACCACATCTAAGCCAAGCCAGTCCACAGTTGGGGTTTATCAAGCCAAAATTGAACCCTCTTCTATTCTTGGATGCTTGCACTCAAGCTCAAGCCAAAAACCAAGGATACACATAACTCATTCCACAGCATAATCTTCCCACACACAACAAGCTCAAATATTGGGCATGGATACACATTTTTAACTAAGTTGCACGAAACGGGGAAACGGGGACGAGTTTCCGAAACGGGGACGCATAGGAAACGTGACCCTCCAAAATTTAGGAAACGGGGAAACGCGATATATATATATATATATATATATTTATTTATTTATAATTATTTACAGATTATATACAGAAACCGAGTTGTCGTTGCTCCAAAAAACGAAGAAACACTGCTGTGACGCTGTCTCTGCTCCAATCGCTCACACCACTTGCTTCCTGCTCCAATCTGCTAACAACCTAACACTCACAAAAAATGCTAAATCAATTAAAAAAAAATAAAATATAAATAATTAATAAACCATTCACGAATTTAAAACTATGTAATAAGTATTAAAAAAAACTATGAAATAACGATTAAATAAAAACTATGTAATAACTAATACTATTAACTATTAAAAAAAACTATGTAATAACTATTAAAAAAAAAAATGTAATAAGTTAATAACTATTAAAACGATTATAACATTTGACATAATGATTAACGATTATAACTATTAAAACTATGTAATAACTATTATAACGATTATAAAAAATTTAAAAACTATGTAATAAGTTATTTAACATTTGATAATATTAAAAAAAATAAAAAAATATACTAACCTCAGCTTACGGCTCGAGCAGCAGCAGGTTAGGGCTCGCGTCCTCGCATCCTCCTCGCGTCCTCGCGTCCTCCGAGCAGCAGCACTCACAGTCGCTTACGGCGGCAGGCTCACAGTCACAGTCACGCTAAGGCCGCCGGCTCACACTCGGAGCAGTAGCTTATGGCTCACACTCACAGTCGTTGCAGAAATCTCACTAACAAACAGTCATGTTGAGGCCGCTGACAGCTAAACGATCGCTGAGTATTATTTCGTGTGATAGAGGGATGCGTATTCATAAGGTTTGGAGGACAGGAAGCTTCTCGAATTAGCAGAACCCCTAACTGGATCTCACACATTCATTAAAAAATCGAAATTCTAGCTTAACCTAGCGTTGACGGGCTGACCAAACCGGAAACGTGGCAAAATTTTAAAAATCGAGATTGAAACGGGTTTCCGATTGGATGAAACTGGTTTCCGATTGTGAAACGGGTTTCGAAATTTTTGAAACGGGTTTCACTGACGTTCTGTACGCGTTTCAGAGTTTCCGTACGGAAACGGGCAGGGGACGGGGGGAGGTAGCCCGTTTCCTGCAACTTAGGTTTTTAACAATGGGATTTACAAAACAGGGTTCCCATTGGTTCTTCCACTTCGTGCCACACCCAAAACGAATTATGGGGAGGGAAATTCGACCATAGGAAAGAAACAATTTCTCCCACAGGTATATAGGCATTTAAATGACAAAAACGACCTCCCTAGACCCCCAAATCGGAATCCTCTTCCTTCCAGACGTTCTGCAACTCAAAAACGACCTCCCAGCTAGAGGAAATGGAGGAAAACTCAGGAAAAACATGAGCGGAAACGCCCATCTAGCTCCCCACTCGTGAGAGAGCAAAACTCATACATGAAGAATGGCTTGGGGAGCAAATTCCTGGCTCTCTTCGTGCTCTCTTCTTGCCTAAGAAGCCAAACACAAATTTCTAAAATGGTGGCTTGCCCATACATGAAAAAATGGGACAACCATACCTCACCACTTCCCAAATAATAACTATTTCAACCAACTCTTGGGAGAAATAAATGATTGGGTGCATAAGTCAAAATGGGTAGTTGAACTTGAGGGTTTATGGGTTCTCTCATTGACACTTGGCTTGACTTTATTGGCTCCAAGGGTTTGAATATTTCCCTCCCAATTCCTTGTAAAAATCATGCCCCCATACTCTTGTTGCATTGCATTGCATAGCTAGTTGTGGGTGTTTTGTTAAAATGCATATTTACGATTTCTATTGTGCTTGGCTAGCACACAAACCATATGCATCAATTTTAGCACTAAATTGATGGTGGGGCCTTGGCCTTGAGCTCCTTTCGCGATAGGAGGGGCGACGAAGGAGCCTCACCACGATTTTATAACAATATTACATCATTTACATTTTTAATGTGATGGGGTCAAAATCGGTGTGTTACAGAAGGGGTTATAGTTCCTATTGGTCCCCAATAGTTCACTCAGTATCAGAAGAAAGTTGCTTAGGCAAAGAGAATCATCTTGGATTTCATGAATCACTTGATTTCTCATATCGTGGGAAAATCAACAAAGGAGATATACGAGTCATTGACTTTTCTATATTAGAGTGTCATTGTTTCCTAGAAGTTGCTCTTGAAGAATAAGATCACCCATACTCACATGTGTAATACAACCACAACGGTCTTGATGAAGATTGTCGGGTTAGAGATCAGCTCTTTGCGATAGGTATGAAGATCAAAGATCAAGAGTTAGTGCCCATTGCACTATACAATTTCTCACTAGCATGGGAAGCTTTTGTGTAGGGTGTCTGTGCTTGAGAACACTAGCCAACTTTTGAGAAGCTTTGGGATGCATTCATCTAGGAAGAAGCATGGCATGAAACAATGGCATTCGGAGTAGATAAAGACCATACCTTACCCTCACTGGGAAAGTGTGAAAAGGAGGACCCAATAAGGGTAAGGAGGAAGAGTCATATTTTTCTAACCATAGTAAGTAGGATTTGATTCATGTAACATGTTACAAGTGCTCTAAGATGGGGCACCGTGTTAGTTAGTGTCTTAAGACCAGGGTAGATCCATCTTAACTCCAGATCTAACATGGGTCGATAAGGATCCAATCCCTTGAGGTGCAAACCTTTTTTATAGTGAAAAACTTGAGAGGTTTGCAACTTTGCACCTCTAGGGATTTGATCCCTCTTCGTGCATGATACATCCGGAGTTAAGATGGATTTACATTGGTATAAATTAAATTAAAGTTTTAAACTCAACATGCTTCATATTTATTGGATATTAGCAGACTCATGTTTTATAAATAAGATATAGTCCCTTTGTAGAATTATAAAAAACTATAATGAGTAGATCCATATTAAATTAAACTACAAAAAGTAGATGATCATGATTATGTATATGTATGTGTTTTAGATGAATGTGATTCTTTAAAATTTACCAAGTATAAAAACAAAACAAAACATTACTAAATTTACATGATTACTAAGCTGGATAAAAACAAAATAACAATGTAAATCCATCTTAACTATGGAATTTAACAACAAAGTGAATCTTCCATGAACGCATATCATATATTTCAATTAATTTGTTTAGTTTTAATTATTTGGAATATTATATATATATATATATATTTGGTTAGTTTAGGTTAGGGTTGACATTGTAATTTGTTTTTACTTAATATTTTATTATTTAATTAAAGTGCCACGTGTTAGCTGCATATTGAGCGTGGAATTACACTTCTCCCTCATACTGTGCTGTAGAAAGCGCCTCTTGGCGCAAAGAAGGCAAAGGGCAATTAGTAGTAGAAGTAGTTTGCAGGGAGTGCAAAAGCTTTAGCTGGAGTGGATGAATTAGCATTCAAGCTTGAAATGAATTTTCTATGGTTTCATGCCTTTCCACCAATCCCATCTTTAGTGTTGGCTGGTTTGTGGATAGTTGAGCATTGAGACATATGACTTTCAACAAGAAGATCTTTAACAAATTTCAAGAATAAGACGCTGGCATACAAGTGGAGTTGGGTGACATTGCCACATACACAGTGACTAGAATGGGCTCCATCTCTTTCCAGATGCCCTCAGGTGATGTTCTCAAATTGCATGATGTTTTCTTTGTATTTGATTGAATGAAGAATTTTCTTCCTCTTTCATCTATCATAATTTTGAAATCTAGATTCTATAGTTGAGTTCAATGATTAGTAGTGCACTATTAGAGATTGCAACAAAGAATGTGGTCAAGTTTTGGCCATATGAGTGCGAGAAGGGGCCCTTCACAGGCTACTTGCTGATATGCTCAAGCATGATGCTCTAGTGCATGACAATGACAAGCTGTGCGAGCTATGGCACAAGCGCTTTTATCACTTACACTTTGGAGCACTTCCTCTCTTGAAGAATATGGTGTAGGGATTGTTGGATTTCAAGGTTGAGAAGAATGGAGTGTGGAAGGAATGTGCATTGAACAAACATTCAAAGGTTGCTTTTCTATCCAATAAGAAAAAATTGAGAGAAATTCTTGAGTTCATCCATTCCAATGTCCTCTTCATCAGTTACATGTAGTCTGTATTGCGTTTCCTTCATTGATGATTCCTCTTGCAAAACTTGGATATATTTTATGAAAACTAAGGATGAAATGTTCTGTTGGTTTAAAGAGTTCAAAGTCTTGGTTGAAAATCAGACAAGGAAGAAGATCAAAGTGTTTAGATTTGATAATGGAGGAGAATACATCCCCAAGGACTTTGATGTTTTTTGTAGGGAAGTAGGGATCAAGAGGGAGTTGAGAGTGCCTTACAACACACAACAAAATGGGGTTGCATAGAGGAAGAATAGATCCATCATTGAGACTGCTAAGGCCACGATGCATAACATGGATTTGGCCATGTGTCTTTGGATAGACGCATGTGATAGAACAATCTATATATTGAATTGATGCCCTCGTAGGATCTTGAAGGACAAAACACCGGAGAGGCCTTTTATTGGTGATAAATGCAAGGTATCACATTTTTGTGTTTTTGGTTGTCCAATCTTCATTCATGTTCTTGATGAGAAAAGGATTAAGCTTGAACCCTCGAGTATCAAGGGTATTTTTTGTCAAATACAATGAGACATTCAAGGCTTATTAGATCTACATTCTAGCATAGAGGAAGATTGTTGTAAGCAAGGTCGTGAGGTTTGATGAAGTCTTGAAGATCTATGGACCTCAAAGTCATTGGAGCCTACCACACTGATTTGGGAAGGAGAAAATATTTCTGTCCTAGAGTCTTGTTATCACAATTCTTGTAGCAACCCTAATATTTGATCCTGTTTAGGATGGCAGAGAAAGGGAATTGCTAAAGTTGTGACCCTCAAGGATCCTATCCCCCAATGATGTTATGGTTGGCACACTCAGTAGGATTCTTGTCACTTTAATCTATCTAGTCCATCGGCTAGTGAACTAAAATGGCTATGGGGAAGACCCAAGGTTGATCCAAAGGTCAAACCATTCACCACTTACAACATATTCATAAAGATCTAGTAAATGAGTGATGAATACCCTGAAATGGAAACCCTAGATCAATAGACACCTATTGAGTATGATTGTATGGATTGATAGAGGTTTATTAATGATTAATATGCAATCCAAATAAATGACTTCTCAATAGTGAAATTAAACGTGGTGATCTAGGGTGAAAATGCTAGGGTTTAAATGGTCAATTTCGCTACCTTGGGGGAATTTGTGTATTCTATGAGTATAATATCCAAAGGTAAGAGATTGATGGATGCATATTGAATCCCTAACACTTAATTATGTGCTTGATATGAAAGATCTAACAATTTGAAGAGTTCACAAGCAACATCCATCACACAAGACACCAAAAGATCCTCTAAACCCACAAGTGCGACTTGCCTGGATTGACTAGTGTCGGAAGAAGGGGCTATGGAATCACCCAAAGATGACGCCATAGGGATGGATGAAGCTCAAGGCATCCCCGAAAAATACCTAAGTGGCCAAAAGGTCAAAAGTGTCTAGAGTGAGGGGATTTTTTTTTGTATTTTTATCTAAGGGTTTGTGATTGTGAATTTTTATGATAGACAATGGAATGAAAGGAACTGGCAAGAAAAAGATGATTGAACTTACTTGGATTTAGGTGATGCCTCAAATTAATTCTCTGCATTCAACATCTTCAACTTAGAGCCCCGATCTCCATGCTCGAACTTGCTCAATTTTGCTCAAGTGCGCCCTGCAAAACCCCAATATAGACACAATAAGCAAATGCCCAATTTGTATTCCAAATGAAATTCACAAGACGATAATGCATACAAGAAATAACAAGAGGTGCTATGATCAAATTAAATAGCAAATGCAAGATTTAAATCTTTCACAACAACACCCCTGTTACCAGATGAACTAGTAGGGCTAGTGTCCGATGAACAAATGTTTGGAGGATGTGACCACTGTCACCACAGTCACACCTCCAACTTCTTAGGAGAGTCGTAACCTCCAAGGGGAGAGCCCTTTGGTGATATGCAAGACACTTATGATGAAAGCCTATGTCTTCTAGATGACGATTGTTAGTGACCGGTGCCTCTTAATCAATCAATCTTAATGAATGAAGAAGACATACTAGATAGAGAACGCGCTTGTAGATGCTAGTACAAATGTGTCCAAGTCAATGTATTCAATTCAAGGTGTATGGAATCAGTGGCAAAGTCATTCAATAGCACTTTAGCATTCAAGAGAAATCATTCATCAATGATAAGCGTTACCATGTACCATTCAATGTAATTGCATTGATATGAATGTATATCCAACTAATCACTTCAATCACTATTCCAATGACAAAAGAGGACTGATATATTAGTAGCAGAATTATTATGACAGTATGATAGTCCTAATTAATGGCATTTAAAACAACATTTATGTAACCAAAGAAGAGTATGTGATGAGATATAGTTTGCATTTAATATGAACCACATCACTTCAAACCTTTATCACCATTCCTTAGCATAATATGACAGTCAACATAGGCATGCAAAAATGTTGTTTCAGACTTATATATCAGCAGAGAATAGGTGTGATCTCAGACCTTATGTTAACCTTTAATATGACAACATGAGACTAACTATTAAATGCTTTGATGTTTGACTTTTTGTTGCAGGTAAGGTGGGCTGTCAAAACATGACAGTCTGCACTATTTTGCAGACTTGTAGCAGCAGGTTAGAGGGCTGCCAATGGGCTGTTACAACCTTGTGACAGGCTGCCCAAAAGGTAACCATGGCAAGGGGTGGCCTAAAGAAGGTGGCCTGAGCCCTAAGAGACCAAGGCCGAGGGTTCTTGGATAGGACCGAGGTCTAAACAAAGATAACTGAGGGTTTGGGAAGGGAGGTATGGAGAGGCCAAGGGGGTTTAGGAGGTAGACTAGGATTGTTTTAGGGTTAGGTTTTGGTCTTTAGGGTTTTAGGTCTGATTTTTAGTAGTTTTTAGGATTTTTTAGGAATTTTGATTTTTTTGGGGTTTTAGGGCTTCCTAAAATTTCTCCCTAGGGTTTTTAGGTATAAAGAGGGTATGCCGAATTTGTAGGAGAGAGGGCCGAAATTTTAGGAAGGCCAAAAATTTGAAAAAAAATATTTTTTTGATTTTCTAGGGTTTTAGACATAAAATTGCAGACATAATTAAATGGCCTAATCTAGCATGAAATGCAATATTTACACATGCACATGCAAGAATAATAAGGTAAAAAGATGATAACTTAGGGTTTTTATGGATGAGGCCCTTAAACCCTAGCCCTAAAGAAAGGTGATCAGCCTTCCTCTTGGAGTTATTTCTCCTTGTCTAGTAAATTAGGGTTTCTTGTAACAACCTCTAGGGTTCGTTACAAGAACCTAATCTTGGGCAAAGTTGGAGATCCAACGCTAAACTTCGTGAAAACCTCCTCTAGCGAGTGTTTTCACTATGCAAAGAGGATAGAAGGTAGATAAAAGGCCCTATTCAGAAAAAAAATTCAGCCCTAGGGCCACCATTCAATCATTCAAGAAGCAAAAATTTCACCTACCATTCACCAAGCGGGGCTAAAAGGACTAGACTTACTTGAGCATTGTGTTCTTCCAACAATTCTAGCATCCACCAAGCATTAGAAAACCAAAGACAAGTTCCAACTTCATATACAAGAGCAAAGAAAAATCACTCCAAGAGGTGCGCATCACTCCAAAAGTAGTTATCTTGGGTAAAAAAGTAACATATTGAATTTTATCCCAATCTATAGTTTTTAGATCTACTTGGATCTAGCAAGCTTTTGGGGATAAAATTTAAAACCCACCTTAATAATATTCACGACAATACCAATCTATAGTTTGGTGGTGTTTGGACTCCATTTCGCCAATTTCCCAAGGCACATTGGTCTCTCCAAGGGACGTCGCATTCCTTGAGGGAGGCCTTTTGCTAGGTTCTAGTACGTGGGTAGTTGAGTTTGTTGCTTCATTGGATAGATCATCCCTCAAAACCTACCCCTAGTGCTTTACCCCATTGATTTTCACCTTGTGGACCCCATTCCTTATTTTAAGGGAAGAGCTCCACTTGGGTCATTGGGTAATGCATTAGCTCATTCTTAGATCTACTTGCTTAACTTCATAAGTGACCTTAATCAAACACTTGGTTGACTCATTTGTCCATTTGCTTAAACCTCTCAACCAAGCCTTAACCACCTTGGGTCCACTTACTTTTCTAGATCTAAAATCTTGCACCATTGATATCCTTGCATAACTTTACACATTTCCCTAAGAATCTTTGGGTTAGCTAGTCTTCATAGATTGGCTAGCGTCTCCCCCTTGATCTTGATTCTTCTTGATCTAAAGTGAAGGTTGCCTCGATTATCGTGACACCCACTTGCATTGGGAACCGTGGCAAGCCTTGGGTCACCTCGTTAGTTGTCCAACACCTCTACCATCCTGGATGGGATACCTTTAGGGACAACTACAAGTTGTGTGATAACAGCAGCATTGCAACTACCATTCAACCTTAGACAAGCATAGATCCAACATTTAACAAAAAGGCATCAAGAGAAAGACTTAGATACCTTCTTGTGCATGTGTCAAGCAAATAACTCTTAGCATTACCCAAGCAAAGTGCAAGAACAAAAGCTACTTCAAAGATCAATCCCCAAACAAGCTTGTACTTTCATCCTCAAGAAGTGTGCATCCCTCAAAATTCCCAAGGAGGGTCGAAAATTAGAAAATAGAATGTAATCCCATAAGTTGATGTCTAAAAATAAAGTGAGGAAAGGTAATTTATATCCTTTCACACTCACTTTTATAAAATCAAATCAAATCCAGGGCAACGTGCCTTTTTAAATGTTAGTTTGAAATTATAAAACGTCGACTTAAAATTATAACAAAAATAATATAAAATAATCAACTGAGCGTGTAAGTTGGGACTTTTTCCCCAACATTTACCCCTGCATGTCTAAAATGACTGAAAATGGACACATCAGACTGAACTGAAGGCCAGACTGCGAAGGGGCGGGGTCGTCATGCCCCAAATAACCCCAACAGTGATGAAAATCCCTCAACGCCCCCCCCCCTTTATCAAGCATACATCCTACCCCCAAGGATGACATCATCCTCTAAAGAGGGGCCCAGAGAGAGGGCGCTAGAGAGATGGAGGGCCAAGAGGGTACTGGAGGTGCTATGAAGGATAAGTATGCACCTCAGTGCTGAAGAATCTGTTGCTGGATTGATAGATCATAGTCGGGGTTATTTGACCCAGTGATCCACCCCTGGAAGCCCCGGACACCAACCTCAGGGCTTCAAGCCCTTTCATGAGGCAGTCAGCGATGCTACTAAGCCATAGTACTTCCAAAGGAGAAACCAGAGGGTCCGTCCATAACCCCTACCTTAGAAAAGGCTAGCTAAACACCCCTCCTGGTCAGAAAAATGACACCCTCTCCCTGGGGTACCTTTGCATGCATGCTAGTACTAGTACCAACGTAACACTGGCTCCAATTGCGGGACGAGTGCTCCTCCTAAGGGTGCTCGAGAATCCAAGAATCATCTGGGTACCCGTAGACCTACACACATCAAATAAACAAGGACATCAAAATACCCAGAGTCAAACACTTCCGTCCTGCCTTGCTCATCAAATAATGACTAAGAGACGAATAATAATAAAATAACTAATAAACCAACTAATGAAATGACTAATAAACGAATAATAAAACAACTAACAGAAATATATATAAGATCAGATATCATCTGTAAAGTACCTCTTCATAACTATCAATTGACAGGAAGGGGAACCGTTTCGCCATCCATGTGGCTCAACTGGAATGTAGTTGGACCTGCAATGTTAGTAATCTGATATGGACCTAACCATAAACTTTCAAATTTTCCATGCTTACCTGATTGCTCACCCCTTTTGTTCCACAAGAGTACCAAGTCACGAAGCTGGAAATCTCGTTGCCGAGCCTTTTTGTCAAATTTGCCTTTAACCTTGTTTTGATGTTCTGTCAGGTGATCAAAAGCCTTCCTTCTGTTCTCGCCCAGTGTTGATTCTTCTTTGGTACTTGTCTGGATTGTCCATATTCTGCTGGAGCATCTTCTATACAGGAAACTTCAAATTGATTGGTAGTGTAGCATTCAATCCATAGACCAGGTCAAACGGACTTTTCTTGGTAGATTCTTTTACAGTGTTTCTGTTCGCTCAAACTGCATACTTCAGTGTACTATCCCAGGATCTTTTATTGTCGCCCACGGTCTTCTTTATGATATTCATCAAATTCTTATTATTTGATTCTGCAAGCCCATTCCCTTGAGGGTAATAGTTGGAAGAATGTGACAATACAATACCGTACTCGAAACAAAAAGTGGACAATTCTCCTCTTGTGAAAGCAGCAGCGTTATCCGTCACATTCTTGGCTGGAGTACCAAAGCGAGTGATAATCCTATCCTCCAAGAAATCTATGATCACCTTGGTTGTAGATCGCTTTGTAGGAATGGCCTCAATCCATTTAGTGAAGTAACATGTAGCTGTTAAAATCCATTTATGACCATTGCTCGAATTTTCTTTGAATTCACTGGTAAAGTCTAGGCCCCATTGCTGAAAAGGTACTTCAACTATGACTGGAGTACCTTGGTTGTAGATCGCTTTGTAGGAATGGCCTCAATCCATTTAGTGAAGTAACATGTAGCTGTTAAAATCCATTTATGACCATTGCTCGAATTTTCTTTGAATTCACTGGTAAAGTCTAGGCCCCATTGCTGAAAAGGTGCTTCAACTATGACTGGTTGAAGCGGCAAGGCTGCGAGCTTCTGTTTCCCTGTAAACAACTGACATGGCTGACAACTCCGTACATACTTGTATACATCCTGAAAGATGCTAGGGCAATAATATCCTGATCTCAGAATCTTGTGTGCGGTTGTAGAGGCTGCGTGATGCCCACCGCAAAGTCCCTTGTGGAATTCCTTCATTAATTCTTTTGCTTTAGGAGGTTCAACGCAAGTGAGAATAATCCCATCTGGATTCTTCCATCCGAGTCCTTGAACCATCCATCATTTGCAGCAATGTCCACGAAACAATACTTGGATGCCTTCAGTTTCAGAGCTCTCTTCCCGTGGTCTGGTATATGACTGGGGCATGAAAGGTTCTACAGGTAATAAACAATATCTCTATACCAGTCGCACTATGCTATGGCCTCTATGACCACCGAGACCATAGGAAGCTTTTCTTCTGTTAGATCCAACGCCTTCTCATTTCCTTTTGCCAATAACTGAGCTAGTCCTCTGCCTTTGATCAACTTGGTAGGCTGGATCTCCAAGTCATATTTTTGTATCTTCGTAATCCATTTGGCTCGAGCATCTAGACCATCTTGTGTTTCAATATTTCTTTCACTGCTGGATGAGGAACATAAGCCATAATCTTCGAATAACCAATATACACTCTGAAGTGTTTCAGTGACATCACCAAAGCATAAGCTTGTTTTTCCATATTGTGATACTTTGCTTCTGTACTGCTCAAGGCCTTACTCATAAAGGAAATTGGTTGTTCTTCATTCTTTTCATTCTTCTAAAAGAGAACTCCCGCAATGGTGTCAGCAGATGCAAAAGAAAATATTTGAAAAGGTTTGGAATAGTCAGGACTTACCAATACCGGAGCTCGAGTGATTGCATCTTTTATGTCTTCAAAAGCTTTCTTTGATTCATCAGTCCACCTGAACTCTGCATCTTTCTTAAGCAACTTATTCAAAGGTTTAGTATGTTCAACGAAATTGGGTATAAACCTATGAATGAAATTAATTTTTCCAAAGAAAGATCTGAAAGCTTTAAGATGTTTAGGCAATGTTATTTCTTTGGTAGCCTTTACCCTTTTAGGATCAATTTTAACACCTTCCTGGGTAACAATATGACCTAACAATTTACCTTCAATAACCCCCAAGATAGACTTTTTAGGGTTCAAAGAAATGCCATACCTGCGACAACGTTCAAATACTTGTTGTAGATGCTTGATCTGGTTCCTTCTTTCTTTGGAGTAGACTGTTAGATCATCTTCGTATATTTCCAAGATTTTTTGCATGATATCCCTGAAAGCATAATCCATGGCTCTTTGGAATGTGTCCCCGACATTCATCAATCCAAATGGCATCCTCAAATACTGGTAAGTGCCCCAAGGAGGAGTGAAAGCTGTCTTGGTTCGATCTTCTTTCTTAATTGCCACTTGGTTGAAGCCCGAAAATCCGTCAAGAAAAGACATTAGCTGTGAACATGTAAATCTCTGTAGTAATAGCTCCATATTTGGGAGCGGGTAGTTGTCTTTCTTCGAGACCACGTTTAAAATTCTGAAATCAACACATACTCGGACATCTCCCGTCTTCTTTCTGGTAGGAACTGGATTAGACAACCATTCTGAATATCTGATCAGAGCTATTATCTTGGCTTCAACCATTTTCTGTAATTCCTGTTTCACCAACGGAGCTAGCTTCAGATTTATCTTACGTAACTTCTAACGATGAGGTTTCGCATTTTCTTCCAGAGGTATAGCATGTTGAATTATGTTCTTATCGTACATCTTGAGCTCATTGTATGACGAGGCAAACACATCTCTGAATTCGCGGACTAAGTCAATCACTTCCTTTCTTTCCTGGGAATTTAGTGCTTTGCCCACCTGTTATCACATATATAGTAGCCGGGCTACCATACATTATTTTTCTGATGCCAGTACACTATTCAGCTAGTTCCCTTACATTTGAGATGCTGAGACGAGCATCTATATTGGATCACAATCAGATTTTGGACAGCAGTTGTATTCCCCATGCCATGACTGAGTCTCAAGACACTCAGAGAGATGACCGATGTAGCCATTATACCATTGGTACAGAGCAGTTAGTAGTGCCCAAAGTTACAGCAGCAGTTTCAAAGGACAGATGATGGTACAGGTTGATGAGCATTCAGGTATATGACTCAGTAGGTATATCATTGTGTTATGGTTATATTGCTTTTATACTTATTCTTATAGCATGTCTTAGCACTTAGTATCATGATCTGGCAATCATATAGATATGTGGACCTGGTTGATCTTATTATATATATTATATTGTCCCTACTCATACTTAGAAGTTCATTATTCATACTCATTGGTTTTACCCTCCTTAGGGAGAATAGAGGTGATCATTCCACCATACCTTGGCTTGCTAGTGTTGGCTCCATTATTCATTGTCTTCATCCATCCATTGCCTACCTTTTAGTTTATAACCCTGACTTACTACTTGACTAGTGGCATGGAGGACTTTTCCCCACTGTAGCCTTTGTATTGGATGAGCTTCCCTGTTTATTGTGTCTCGGCTCTGAGTTGGTGACAAAACTTACCTATGGTGAGTTGGAGTTCCTTGGAATTCCCCCTAGTCACTAAAGTTGTGTTGGCTAAACCTGAAACTTTTGGTGTTGCCGTGAATACAAAATCTGGAAAAAATGAAATGCTATATCTTGTATGAAAAGCCCATTCATGCAATGTGTTTCTAAACACACATGAATGAAAGGCATGCCAAATGAAAATGGCCATGAAAATAAAATGTTATATCTTTTGGAAATGTAAATACCTAGGTAAACAAGCTGTCTGTGACACACCTAGAAGTGCTCAGGTAAACAAGTGCCTTAAAAACACACTTGCAGCAGAAAGCCTAAATAAATGTAAATCTATGCAATGTGTTTATAAACACACATAGATCAAGGCTATGGAAACTTCAGGCCCAAAAAGCAAAGGAACTTAAATGCTATATCAAAACAATTGTTGGCCTTATTTGTATTATGGATTGTGCGCATCTGTTAAAGGTGAATAAACCCTCTTTGAACAACTCATCCATTTGTGAGACACCGCCATTCCCTGTGTTGTTGCTCATTCAGTATATACTATGGTGTGTATTCCCTTTCCCTTTGCCAAAGTGTCACAAAGTTAAGTCAGTCAAGTCATCCCTTAGCCTAGCCAGTTATTTTAGCCTTCACCCTTCACTAGCAAATTGATCACAGCTATGAAGTGAGTATGATATTGAAAGTCTAGTCTGAGTAATAATAATAATTAATGACATTATATGTTTGGATTTAGATCGCCAGTAATGATTACTTTGTGTTATAATTGTTATTTGAATAAGTTGTAGAGCATGCATTAACCTTTGACACTTTGCAGCAGCTTCCGATGATGGTCTGAGTTATGTTTGGTCATGTTGACTTGGTCAAACCTAGTTTGACCAAGGTCAACTATAAGACATGAGATGGTTAGACCTTGTGATGATATGGATTGATGATATATGGTCTATGTACATGTACATGATGATTCTATGCAGCAGCTACAGGGTTATGATGATGATTCATGGTTTACAGCATTTTTTGATCATTTACAGATTATTATTATTTCACCTGTTCCGGTATATTGGATATATATATTGATCATGCAGAGACTCATATCGTGTATGAGTACACATCTTGGATGGATTTGGACCTTCTGATTCCAATGAGACAGTTTGTTTTTAGTTCCGGGCACTTACAGTGATGATTGAGCCTCAGTAGGCTATCCCAGTGCAGTTTTGGTCTGTCGGAGACCCTGTCAGAGCAGATGTGATTTTTATCCGGTTGACCTAGGGCGCTGTGCTTGGAGGGGGTGGTCCAGCCACTTGTTTTTACCATATTACCCCCCTCCCAGACACACTGGTGCCCTCACCTTGACAGCGCAGGCACTCCAGGAGGCAGTTTGGGGCAGTTTCACGCTTCCCGAGGCATTTCAGGATTGGTAGAAATGGCTATTAAGGAATTCGATTTGGGCTACTGAGGCAATGTCTTGGCATGGGATGATCAGTGATGATGGATTGATGTCTTCCACACCTCCTCCAACAGTTTCAGCTTCATCGGGACCCGCATCCATCACTTATGGCACTTTCTGATGATTTCTAAGGTCTTTTGAGGCCTACTATTTGTCCATAGAGGCACGATTTGGTATATTGATGACTATTTTATTATTATTGTGCTATGGGGATTGACCAAGGGTGGCTAAAATTACCCATTGGACCCACCATAAGCTTCCTATTATATTTTGTCATCATGATTTGGTGGGATTCCCCTCTTCTAGGGCGATTTTGTCCACTTATATTATATTTTATTAGTGATCCATGTATTTTATTGTTGAGCTCATCTCAACCATTGATTAGACATTTGTATCTTTTAATCTTAGCCACTCATTGAAAAAGTGGTTAGGATTTTGATGCCTCTCCTTCCTATTTAAAGGAGAGAGCTTCTCATTGTAAAGGGACTGGTGGCTCTGGATTATTGGAATAGAAAATTATTATTGCATCTATCTCCAGTGTTGTGGTGAATGTTTTTGGTGTTCGTTCGTTGGTTCTTCCTTTGCACTGAGTTATTTGAGATCTTGTTTTGCCATATCTTTTGTACCACGTTTTTGCATCTACAGGTGGAGGCTGATTTGCTTTGAGGAGGAAGTATTGGTAGGGGAAGACTCTCCGTACTTCTTCTTTGGATCTCTTCGTTGGTAACAGGGAGTATTACTGTCCTAGGACCTTCTATTGCATGTTATCATTGCATTTTACTTGTATTTCCTCCATACTTGACCTCTCTGATTGAAATCAATTTTCCTTGGATTGACAGGTAGAGGAGGGCGCACTTGTGGGCTAGGGCATCAATTTGGCAAGCAAAATCAACAATCTCTCATTTGATCTTTGCGGGAATCTTCCTCAACATCAAGACATCTCTCTTCATCACTCAGGTATGATCTCAAGGTAATTTCTATCTCCATGATCTATCGACTTGTCTAAAACATTTAAAACCCTAATTAATCAAAACCCCCATTTTTACATTTATTTAGATCTACTAAGATCTAGTGGCTTCTTGGGTAAGATATTTAAAACCCACCTCTATAGTATCCACGGCATCCCGGATCTATAGTTTGGTGAGGATTGGCCTCCATTTGACCCTCTTCCCAAGGCATTTAGCCTTCTCCAAGCAAGGGCGCACTTCCTAGTTTGGGTTGGTTGACCTAGATCTAGTACATGGGTAGTTGAGATTCCACTTGATTCGTAATCTACACATCCAATAACCTACCCCCAGATTGTCACTTTTCTGATTTCTATCTTGTAGGCCCTATTCCACATTTTAAGGGATTTAATCTCTATTTTGGACCACTTGGTATCTTTAAACTCAGATCTAGTAAGATCTAGCCATTGGATTGCCGTGAAATTGTAGATCCATACTCTCACCTGATCAACCTAACCAGATCTAAAGTTTGGATGCCATTGGACTTGTCTTGAGTCATTTATCACCATTTTTACCCTCCTTGGGCAAAGTCGCACCACCTTGGAGATTGGAGTTGGTCCACTTCTAGGACGTGGGTACTTGAGATTTCAGTGGATTTGGAACGGGCATAATTCAAAACCTAGGTCTAGTGTGTCACTTCATCAAATCTTGCCTTGGGGATAATATTCCTTGTTTTAAGGGATTGTGGTCCACTTAGGTCAAACCTAGATCTAGACCTATTCATCCATCAAGACTTTAATTGCCCACTTGTCTCATGCAATAGGAGTCCTTAACCACAAGTTAACCTTACTTTGACTCCATTATCCCAATTCCCAAGGCACTGGTCTCTCTCCAAGTCAATTCGACTTTCCTAGATTGTTGGATTAACTTGTGGTTTGACCCTTGTGTGGTGAACTAAACCCTTTGATGTCATCATGTTCCATGATCAAGCTTGTCACTTGTACTAGTTAGCCCCAATTCAACCCCTAAACTACCCTGCATTGGACACGGTTCCCAAGGCAGTGGATTTTCTCACATTGACTAGTACTTTAATCCTGGATCCTATTTCAAATATCGTAAGTCACTCTCACATCAACAATGAACCAAAGCTATACTCATTGAACCCCTCACTTGTCTTGTGACTTCATCCTTAGGTCTAGGATAAACCATACACCTTACTTCACTTAGAATTAACTTGATTTGGTGTCTTGGTTTTGATCTCTCCTGTCGAGAGTAGATCGGGTCTCCCCCTTTGTTGTCTGGGCTAGATAACATAAAGTGAAGGTTGCCTCGACTGGCGTGACAACCATCTATTGGAGGTAGAGGTGATCGTGGTTGCACCTTTTGAGTTGCCCTTCCCTATTGCCATCCATGAGTGGATACATCCATAGGGGTAACTATAGTTTAGGTGATAACACCACCTTTATTGGGCCAGGATCTTGCCAACCGAAGTTTACTTCTTCGTATCCAGGATCCGGAGTTGTTTCCACTTTCTTCTTGCACCGATCATCCCTGTCAAATATTCTTTCCAAAGGGACCTTTTCCATTGGGATAGGATTGTAATCTGGCTGCTCTGTGGATCCTTCTTCTCTCCAATCGATATAGTTGTTCAAATATTCTTCTGTGTTGGCCATGAACCTGCGGATCTGCTTGTCATCATCGAATACTTCCCAATCATCAAAGTTGTTAGGCACTAACGGGCAGAAAACCATATGAAATTTTCCTGTATCATGCACTGTATTGGTGTGGTCGAATGTAGATGCAAGAACAGCAAGTGCATCAGCTGTCTGGTTCTGCAGTCTCGGGATTGCCTCTAATGATAAGGCATTGAAATCTTTAGTATCCAACCTGACTGCATCCCTGTACCTTTTCAATTGTGCCTTTTTACAAGAAAATATCCCTTTTTCTTGGCAGACAATCAGGTCAGAATCACCAAACACATGCAATAATTTTATACCATAATCTTTAGTCATGTTAAGGCCCAGTAATAGAGCTTCATATTCAGCAGTATTGCTAGTACCATCAAATTCTAATCAAAATGAAAAACAATGCTCTTCATACCTGGGAGATGTCAATACAATACCTGCACCCATACATGTTTGGCATTTTGCCCCGTCGAAGTGTAAAGTCCAGAATTTGTTAATGTCTATCTGAGGAGCAACTTCTGTAGTAAGTACTGAGTATGACCCAATGTCGTTTTTAAAAATGTATTCATTTTCTAGTTCTTCAAGATCCTCTACGTGGTGTTTTCGCATAGTCTCCCTTTGTAGAGTAATGTATCCGCCTTCGAGAGTGGGTGCCGTAGCATATGATAGATCCAATTGTAAGCTTCCTCCCAAATCCGAACCAAATTTTTTGGATAATAGCATACCCCAGGACTCTGGTAGAACAATGACAACAATATCCGTCTTTATCATTATAGTAGGATGCAACCTCAATCGAACTGGGACATCTACCACCACCCCGCACACTTTCACTTCTCGAGGATCCATAGCGCATATATTCCTGTATGGTCTTGATATCTTCAGACCTAACCTTTTCATCACATCTAAAGGCATTACATTAGTGGAAGCACCAGAATCAAACATACAATTATGTAAAATTAAATCACCAATGCTTGAAGAAATGAAGAAAGGTTTTTGTCTAGGATTCTTATTCTCAGTTGGTAGCATGTTGAACAATATGATTAGAGTGTCTTCTTCTTCAACTTGATTGACCACTGGTTGCTTGTCCCGGATTTGATCTTGAAGGTGAAAATGTTCTGCAATTTGTTCTCTGACTGACGGGATCTTTGCTAATTCAGAAATCGACACTGGTATCCTCATGGAGTTAAGAGCACCTGTAACATCAATCTTCAAAGGCTCATCAGTAACTAAATCAATAGGAGGTCTACTTACCTGTGGTGGAGAATCAACCTTTGCTCTTTCTGCATTTGCTGGAGGAAACCTTCTTCTTTGATAAGTGTCGCCTGCAGTCCGGTTTTCATACCATTTTCTAATCTGTTCCTGGGGAGGCATTTCCCCTAGAAGCTTATTTACCTTGTCCGTATCAATAAAACCCTTTTTGATCTCTTGCATATGTTCGTTAGATAAATTAAACTGCTTTCTTTCAAACAAATTACATACCTTGGAGTCATCATCTTCAAAAGGAATGTTGTTCCAGATATATTCCATATAGTAGGTGCAAGTCTTTTTGTTGTGGCAGCTACGCCATGCTCTGCAATAATATGGAAAATCACTTACCGCATTGGTAGGCTCCAAAGATGAACGAGGCCTTTGTTGCTGTGAAGGAGCTTTGTTGAAATTCTTTGGCGGAAATCGAGGCTGACTGGGTTGTTGATTCCTTTCTAATTACACAATTCGATTCTGCATAGTAGTAGCTTGTTGATTCATGTCAACCCTTAGTTGCCTCATTTCTTCGATCAATACGTTCATTGGATCAGGGCCTTCATTGGGACAAGAGGCCTTGTTCTTTGGCTCTGGTTTAGCTCTTGAGTGGCTAGAAGTATCAGGCCTTCCAGCTGCCCTCCAACTATCACCCATAATTCTTACCTTTTGTTTAGCAGCTGCAAGATCCCCTGGTCGGTCCAGACTGAGATGAAACATGAAATCACCTGAGAAAGCCTTTAAGTAGTATGATAAGATCATTGGATCTCGAGGCTTGCAATTGGCAGGAAATTATTTTATGATCCTGTCAAATCTGCGATCAAACTCATCAATAGTTTCATTCTCACTTCTTTTTATAGTCATCAAAGCATTATTTAACATTATCAGATCTTTCTTTTCTTGCCATCTTTAAAAAAATTTAGTCTTTAAATCAGCATAGTTATCAATACTGTTAGTAGGCAAAGATTTAAACCATTCAGCAGCTTCATCAATTAGACATGAGGCAAAAGCTTTGAATTTAACATCCAGATGAATCGTATCAGTGAGCATAAAACATTGTTCAATAGCATCCCAGTGTTGGGCAGCAGTAATTGCATTTGATCCAGAAAACATAGGAAACTCCCTGAGATCTCTAAATTTTAAAGCTTGGTTAGGATACCTAGGGATAGCTGTGAAATCAAAAGCAACGGAAGCCATATTGACTTGAACCAAAGGAACAACAAACAACTTATGTATATCAAGTAAAGAATCACGTGTTTGTTGATCATTTACCAATTTCTCTTGTAGACGATCTTTCCTTTTTAACAATATATGACTAAGATCAGGGAGAAGAGTACCTTTAAAATTAGCCCTTGTCAAATATCTCTTTGAATTTTTTCTAGGTGGAGTTGCCAGGAGAGACCTGCGAAAGTTAAAGCTATGCAAATCTCACCAAGATATGAGCAAGGGACATACATGAGTTCTTAACGGAGTTGCCAGGCAAACTTGCCAAGTTAGTTCTTTCAAAATAGAAAGGTTTCAAAAATAAGGACGTACCTTGAGTTCACCAAGTGTCGTTATTGCAAGGGTGCGTAAATGACTTGGGATGAACCACTTCAATCTTTGAAACGTCTTCGGCAACGACGCCAAAAATGTTATCGGGCAAACTAGCAGGGCTAGTTTCCCGATAACCAAAAATAAGAATTGTGATCCAATGTCACCTCAATCACGATTCTAACTTCTTCGGAGCGTCGAAACCTCCAAGGAGAAGTACCCTTTTGTAACCTGTAGAACACTGATGCAACCAAAAGACTATATTCTCTATGTAATCATTAGTTAGACCAGTGCCTAAATGGAGTCAATTAGTGAATGAAGAAATCATACAATTTATCCTTCGATGCGAGTAAAGAGAAAGATAAGGTACGAGTATCATAAAGATCATTCATTAAAGTACCAAGATCAACTCAATTATACCATTAATCATTCAAGAGATCACTCACCAACATCCAATGTGTAAATGCACAACCAATAGATTTATTCATAGCATCAACCAATAATACATGTAGCACTTTGAACATTCAATTCAACCTCAAAACATCATATATAAGAGATCATTCATCACATAAAATAAAAATCATCCACCGAATTAAGCAAATTCAAGTTGTGGCCAAACTTATCCAAGTCAATGTAGTCACTAAATATAATATAATCATAATCTTCAGTAGGAATATGTCAAAGAGATACCAATAGCAAATAAACAACCAAATCAAACTTAACTAGGTTATCAATTATAGTTATTTATACAGAGATATGTAGTAACCTAAATCAGTATTAAGTGTTCAATAGAGAAATCTCATCAATAACGAGCATTAATCACTAAGTGCACGCCAAATTAAAATCAATTTATCATTGCTAGATCTGTATATACAACAGAATTTTAGTTTTACCCAATAAGTGGGGACTTTATGAAGTATGCAAGAAGACCAACTCAAAAGAAATACAACCACAGCTAGCTAAATTAAAGTACTAACATTGGTTTCCTTTTTGCGTATGCAGAGAAAGGAAAAGGGAAAAAGAACAGGGTCTGCAATTTTATTGCAGACTTGTGTTAGCTGTGGAAGAGGGTTAGGTTTTGACCATGGAAGCAATGGGGAAGGGCAGCGAAAGGTAGGAGAAAGGAGGGATGGAAGAGGCCGTGAACAAAAGGGAAAAGGAAGAGATGAAGGAGATGGATGAAAGGAGGGAAGAAAAGGTAAGGAAGAATGGAGAATAGGAAAAGGAGGCTGCGGGTAGAAAAGGACAAGTGGAAGATGGAGAGGAAGCTGCGGATAAGGGAGCAGAAGAGGAAAATGGAGGAGAAGGGGAGAGATGGGGCCGCAGCTGGAAAAGAGCAGGCAGATCTGAACTGTGGAAAGAAGAGGGGAGGAGACCCGAGTTAAAGGGAGAGGCCAGCGCAGGAGGGATAAAGGAGGCCGAGGGTGTAGAAGAGGGAATGGAGGGGGGCCGAGCAGTTTGGGAGGCTGAGCGAAGGTAGGAGAGTGGAGAAAGGTAAGGTCGCTGGGGTTTAGGGTTTTTTGCAGTTAGGTTTTGGGTGGAAAAACTCAGAAAAAGGGTTAGAAACAAGGATTTTCTTAGGTTTTAGAAATTAAAAAAATTAGGTTAAAATTCATAAAAAACTAAAAAGACTAAAAAATAACCAAGAAACCTTAATTTAACATAATATTTACCAATGTTGCACGACTCGGACTTGGCAAAGACTCGTGGACTCGGGAAAAACTCAGGAAAGACTCGAGACAGACTCGACAAATAGGAAAAAAAACAATATTGTACATTTTGGGTACAAAAAAGAGGTTAAAAGCATTTCCAATCCATATAAGTATAAAACTACAATTTATGCAATAATTCATAACATTGTCTCATGAACTATGACTATATGACATAACACAATCGATTTTAAAATATATATATATATAACAGAAATAAAAAAAATATAAAAGAAAATATAACAAAATAAAAAATAAAAAATATATAACAAAACATTAATAAATATAAATTTAAAAAATATAACTTAAATAAAAATTTAAAATAAAAACTAACACAAATTAAATAAAATAAAATAAAAAAATTTATAACAAAAAAATATAAATAAACAAAACTATATAATAAAAAATATAAATAAAAAACTACATATATAATATATATTATATATAAAATATATATAATTAAAAATTATATAACAAAAATATAAATTAAAAAAAAAAACTATATAATAGAAAGTTGAAACTATAAATAAAAAAAACTATATAATAATTTAATAAAAACCATATGACATAAACAACAACCCCCCATCGAACAGTAGCCCGAACAACAGCCCGAAGGTCAAACCTGAACCCTACACCACACATCGAAGACCGGAACTAAACCCGACAAGAAAGAACTGAGATCGGAATTGAACCCGGCGAACTGAACTTCACGAATAGAACCTTCGCGCAAGCCTAAGACAGAGTTCGCCGAGTTCGTTGAGTGTCTGTCGGTTCCAGCGAATGGGGCAAGTCCATGAGTCCTCTGCCGAGTCTCTGTCGGTTACGCGGTGTGGGAGCTCGCTCGGGGAGACTCGCGAGTCCCCGACGAGTGGTGCTTCATTGATATTTACAACAATACAAAACTCAGAAATTTAGATTAGGAGAAGAAGATCAACCTAGGGTTTGTTAGGTAATCCAACCTACCCTAGGGAATCCAAGAGGATAAGCCTCTCCTTGAGATGGTACTTGCCAAGTTTGACAAGCTAAAGACTCCTCCAACAACCTCTAGGGTTGGTTGTGAGAAGCTTGGCTAAGACAAATCTTGGAGACCTAAAGCTCAAGCTCTACCTTGGTAGGGCAACAAAATACTGAAAATTTTACTTAGCTAGGGAAAAATGCAGCATTACAACTACCATTCAACCTTAGACAAGCATAGATCCAACATTTAACAAAAAGACATCAAGAGAAAGACTTAGATACCTTCTTGTGCATGTGTCAAGCAAACAACTCTTAGCATTACCCAAACAAAGTGCAAGAACAAAAGATACTTCAAAGATCAATCCCCAAACAAGCTTGTACTTTCATCCTCAAGAAGTGCGCATCCCTCAAAATGCCCAAGGAGGGTTGAAATAAAAAAAATAGAGTGTAATCCCATAAGTTGATGTCTAAAAATAAAGTGAGGAAAGGTAATTTATATCCTTTCACACTCACTTTTACAAAATAAAATCAAATCTAGGCCGACGTGCTTTTTTAAATGTCAATTTGAAATTATAAAACGTCAACTTAAAATTATAACAAAAATAATATAAAATAATCAACTGAGTGGGTAAATTGGGACTTTTTCCCCAACATTTACCCCTACATGTCTAAAATGACTGAAAATGGACACATCGGACTGAACTGAAGGCCAGACTGCGAAGGGGGGGGGGATCGTCATGCCCCAACTAACCCCAACAGTGATGAAAATCCCTCAATGACCCCCCCTTTATCAAGCATACAGTCTGCTCCCAAGGATGACGTCATCCTCTAAAGAGGGGCCCAAAGAGAGGGCGCTAGAGAGTTGGAGGGCCAGGAGGGTACTGGAGGTGCTCTGAAGGATAAGTATGCGCCTCAGTGCTGAAGAATCTGCCGCTGAAGTGATAGATCATAGTCAGGGTTATGTGACCCAGTGATCCACCCCTGGAAACCCCAGACACTAACCTCAGGGATTCAAGCCCTTTCGTGAGTCAACGATGCTACTAAGCCATAGTACTTCCAAAGGAGAAACCAGAGGGTCCGGCCATAACCCCTACCTCAGAAAAGGCTGGCTAAACACCCCTCCTGGTTAGAAAAATGACACCCTCTCCCTAGGGTACCTCTGTAGGCGCGTTGGTACTGGTACCAACGTAACAGGGAGCTTTTGCTTCAAATCTACCTCCATGCAAACACATTGATTGCCTTTGAAACAATTGTGGCAACAATTTGAAATCAATACTTTTCCAAATTGTTGGGAAAACAAATCCACAAATTGGCAAAGATCAACATGGAGTCTAGGGAACTCAATCCATAATAGGTAGTGTGCCTGGGACTTGTCATCAGGGTTGAAGTAGGAATGCCATGATTGAACCTATGCTAGTTATCTTGCAATGTTCCAAGTGTTGTACTGAAGGGCATTCTATGCAGCTACATCCGAGTTAAACAGAGAGCAACGATACTTATGCCCAAGGCCCTAGTATAAGTTCAAAGAAATCTCTTTAGTATCCTAGTTCAAAATGATTGATTTATTAGAGGCCTCCTCGTCCAGCATCTTGCCCAAAAAGAATGAAATGACCCCCAATGCTCAATGTTTGAATGACCCTGCTCATACTCCTTGTTACGGTTCATGAAAAGTTAATACTCCTCTCCAAATCAGGGGGTTTTCTTGGGGGGTACTTTGGTTTTGCATAGAATGCTTGTCTATAGTCTCAAAGGGAATTCAAACTTCAAAGGTGGCCCTAGATTAGGATTTGACAACAACTCCACATTAACAATGGGATCTTGCATTTGTTGAACATTATCTTACACCATGGCATCCTTAGTATGAGATGGGATGTGAGAGGATGTACACATAAATTTTTTCATAGGAGACTCAAACTTAGCTGAACCATGTTGTCTTGTATAAATGTAGCTACTGAACCATAATTCTACCCCTTCACAATCCGTGCAGATGGACCACAATCTATGTAATAGTCAAGTCCAATGTTAAGTTTTATTGGACTATCTATGGACATGGGCATAACCGCATCCTCAACCAACATAGAACCGAACCTATGTACATGCTGATGAAGAGAATCCCTTTACGGTAGTGACTTGCTGTGTATTGTCATTCCCCCAAAAAGGAAGGGTGTGTAGGGTCAAACTCCCATTGATTTCTTAGTGACATCTTCTTCTAGTGGAATGAACTCGTGAATAGGGCTACGGTACCTTGACTTGTTCCTTATGAATGAATTTCGCTCATACAGAGTATTAATGGCAGTCTGATTCCTCACATATAGAGCATCATCCACATGAGATGCTTTCCGGGACGAGTCTCTATGTCTGCGCTGAAGGATATTCTCTCCGCATAGTCCCTCACAGTCAGGCTGCTCTCCATCTTGGGTATGATTTCCATCAACATGGTGCTTCACTTCAATACCAGTGCTATCTCCAACAGCATAGGCTTTCAGTCCATCACTGGCATGATCTCCAACAGTGCAGAGTTTCTCGCTTATATTTATGACAGCTGAAACATTTTTAAATGCAAGTTGACTTATGAAAGTAAAATAGCCCCACAAACATTGATTACATTTTTGTTGTGATTATTAAATGCCAGCTAGCTCCAGCACTGATTGCAGTCACTTTATATGGTGGTGTAGTTGGTTAAGGACCCAAGCTGCTATGCAATAGATATCAAAGGAGCTAACATACATTAAATGTAGGAAAGTTATTGCATAATCATCTATATTGCAATACTGTTAACCTTACATAATCAAAACCATGAAAATTTTGGCAGTTCGCATTATTTGGCATATTGCCATACTGAAATTCTTCCGGGATCCTTTAGTGCACCATAATTCTACCATGTCTCAGCGTTAGAGATCATATAATAAATCAATCCTCCTCTTAGGTGATCCGCCATCATTTTTGAAGAAGATTATAGCATAAGGAAGATAGCCATACTAAGGAAGACAGTGCGAAGTATGCATATAGATATTATGCTCATGATCTGCTCTGTACTCCCTTTGTCATAGCATCCTCATGAGTCTTAATTTTAGCCTTCAAGTTGGTGATTATAAATCGTTATTGGTACATTACTTGGGAAATATTCTGTGTAAATAGCCAATGAAGGATGACCCTCCATGGACATCTATTGAAAGTTGCATTTGGGGGATTCAATACTTGGAATGTATCTATTCAATGCATTTGGAAAGTAATTTCCTATGTAGCATGCGTACCCATACCCGGGGGTAGGGTACACGTACCGGGTACTTGGGTACACATAAGGTATGTCTCCTGCCGTACCCCATACTGACTCCACGTACCGGAGACGTCGTTATAAAAAAAGGGGTACGTATAGGCTAAATGGTACGGTGTACCCCGTGTTTGGGTACTCCGGGGGTACATCCAACTAGCAAAATGCAATTCCACTGGGGAAAATATAATGACCCCCAACCAAATTTGAACTAAAGATTTGCTAACTGCGTATAGAGTCTGGTTCAAGACTTATGTCAAGAACTTTGCAACACTGTTCAAATTCCACTGAATATTGTCCAAATCTGGTAGACTGATTTTGCATTGATTTACAAGGAATGTTTTTATGGTTTTGCGTTCAACACTCATGGAACATAATTTGACTACCAAATGTGCACATAAAAAATATACGTATGTATTTAATAAATACTAAGAAATACACTCACATCAACCCAGTATTACATTTGCAACTTTTTATTGCCTATAATAGCAGTACGAATAGGTGTTTAAAATCAGATTTCAAGTGTACCTTCAGATTACAGTTTTAACTATTTGTTACAACTACCTGGTACAATTATTTATCAAATTTTATGTAACTTCCAGTCTTCCACTTGATATCTACTATGAGTCTATGATTTTCAAATTTTCAATGTGAATGTTCATTGTTCAATGAATCATTGAATTTAGAATTATGAATCATGATTCATAATTTATGAAGAAATCTGAAATATGCATGTATAATGTGACTATGACATGTTTTATTTTTATAATATATATATATATATATATATATATACAGTTCCCCTGACGTACCCAAGTACCCTGTTTCAAAAAGTGGCGTCCCCTTCCCCATACCCAAGTTTCCTGTCAACTTAGGTAATTTCCAATTTGATAGACAATGAAATTACATCTATTTATGTGTCATTTGGGATATGATGTCAGATAAGCACAATGGGATCGATGTTTTAGAAAAAAAATCTTGGCAAGATGCTTGAAGATGGTTAATTGTCAAGCATCCATCACCTTTTTTTACCAAGAAAAACCTCGCAGGATACCCCCCTCTTCCTTGGAATATTTGGATGGAGGGTGGCTCAGCTGCCAGCCACAACAGCTGCTAGTAACCCCAAGGTACTTGACAGGATTTGAACCTGTGACCTATGGCCTCCCTCTTGGCAACATGCCTTGGGTGGATGGTTCAACCGGTTGAGCTAACTCTTGGGGCTTTGGGCATCCACCACCTATCAAGAGGTGGGAAACAATTTGATACTTAGAGGCATGAGCTCGGGCTTGACTTAACAACCACAACTCTACTTCTTCACAATAGTGCCTTTGTGGGAGTGCACTGTTCCTGAAGGGGAAAACCTGCCATTTTTTTGAGGAATTGGACCCAGGTGGGGGATGTATCAATGCCCCACCCTAACCGACCTAGCTCACCCCTCATGGCTATCGATGACTTTTTAAGATAAATTTCTACTCACTTTTCATTTTTTACATTTTCACAATCTTGATGATAAACGTGTCAAGTTAGTGAAGCCAAGCATTAGTGGTCCAAAAGCATGTGTGGACTTTTGCCCCGTGTCTAATAGCAATGAACTTTATGTGGCACTGACTGTGTGACTTTGGCTGCATGGGAGTTTTAGTGTCATGCATGCATTTTTATCTCACTAGAGGTACCTAGTATAAAAACTGTATCACCATTTTTCTTTAGGATCTAAGTAGGCTGCATTTGCATCTTCTTTCCATGTATGAAGTTGTGGTTGTAGAATGAAGGAGACTGATCTGTAACAGGCATGGTTGGTCTTCATAAGAAAAAGATGATGTATTTCAATCTTGATTAGGCCACTCCTGGTGCTTGCTTTGGAATATAATAAGGTGCTATATCATAATTGATGAATTTAATAATTTTCAAAATATTCTGAAACATAAAGTAAACCATCTTTGGAGGGTTACTTCTAGTAGTATTTCAGTAGCCTATGGAACTATAATACTGGGTAGATTTTTAATATTTTAAGATCACCCCATTTTGTCTTTCTTTCTTGTATACTTTAAGTACGGAGTTCTATTTTTGTGTAGTATAGCTTTGACAGAGCTACTGAGAATAATGTGGCTTTGAACAAGATTGTGTTTATGCAACCTGGACAATTCACTCAACTTGTGGCTCGGCACACAAAATGAGGATATACGTTGTAACATATTCCATCACTTAAACCTCTTGAAAATGCAGATTTCTATATCAGGCATGTTGGGGACACGTACTTCATTGCATTGAGTGGGATCTTGTAAGGTTACATGACCTCATAGATGTGTCTTATATTAAATGCCAATGTAATTGATTGCAGGGCTTTCTTTTGATACGAATGAGGAGGTTTTGAAAGATGCATTTTCACTTTATGGTGAAATCCTTGAAGGTATGTCCATGCCTTTTGATTTTACTGTAAATGTATCTAATTAATTCATGTTTAATGCATTTGACCCACATCTTATGGACGAATCCTTTGCAGATGCTCTGTCTTTGGCCTACATGTTAAGAAGTGGCCTATAGTTCGAACTTAAAGTAATTATGAACTGACACATTTTTTCCTGCAGTTAGAGTGATATTAAATCGTGCTAGTGGACTGTCAAAGGGATTTGGGTTTGTGCTGTTTGCTTCTGAAACAGATGCAGTTAATGCGCTGAAGGAGATGGATGGCCAGGTAAACTTCTATTTTGCCTCTAGAGATTCATGGCCTACACATCAACAGATGATTATTTTTGTCTGCATCCAAATGAGGTTGTATACAGAAAGTAATATGTGATTCACTTCTTTTTGCAGTCTCTGGATGGCAGAAATATTCGTGTAAACTTTGCAAATACTAGAGCTCTTGGGATGGGGCTCATCCAAGAGCCGTAGTCCCAGCTCCTGGCCTAAACCCATAAACATTAATTAACAAAGAAATATATATTCCATGATGCATTAAGAGGTCCTGAGCTTGATAAAGATGTCAAAACTGGCACATAATTCTTGATTGCACCAAAATGCAGGTCAGCGTTCATCTAATTGTTAGGAAATTTATAAAGCAGATCTTATAAGGATTTCTCTGACTTTAGAATATTTGGATCTATTTTGTAGTGTATTGTCCTTTTTTGGATGTGATTTGACAGATTCTGGTCATATATGGGTCCAAAAAGTCTAATAGTTAGACAACTCCCTTTTATAATGCATCTTCATGGTCATCGATACAGTGACTGTACATGGACATAATCTATGGTTCGAAATTTGGATCATGTACTGGTGGACTGTATCGTTGTGTCTGTGTAGTTGAATGTCAACAAGTGTTGGATTACATCTGTCAATCTTTTAGTCTAAAATGAAGACTATCAGATACTGTATCACTGTCAGAGTAACCAATGGATGGCATACGCTACATCTGATGTCACCTGTAAACACTATTCCATTATTTTCGAAAGTTATTTCCTGAACATGGAATTGTTATTATCTACCAGTGGAGTGGAGTGGTAGATAAGTTAGTATAAACGATGCCATGATCTTCGCACAGAGGTCTGTAAACTGTCCTGTATGGGCTGATTTAATAAGATTAATTTATTTATTCTTCGATTCTTTCTTGAGGTACCTTGCAAGGCAGTTAAGAAGACTAAATGGAGAATTTATTTTTTTAGGATGTAACCTTTGTTTATAAATGAACTTGCCGGTCTGGACTTTGACCTTATCGCAACTAATCTGTTGACAATATGTAAACCAGTGCTGTAAGCTCTCAAGAATTTCGTTTTCTCTTCAATGTCATATATTATTTTAGTGCAGGTCGTGACAATGCCCATAATATAAGAATGGAGATCTTGGGATGAAGGATTAATGCAACCTAGAGGTGGCCTCAACGATGCCATAAAAATGCTCAAAGAAAGTATTAGTACTAGAGGTTAGCGTTAAAACATATTGACTATTGTTCTTAATTTAAATTGATATTGTGCACTTTATATTCCTGTTGAACTGAAGTTTTTTCGAGATTTGCGAGAGGTTTTAGCGTTAAGACATAATAACAATTGTTCAGAATTTAAATTGATATTATTCGTGTTGCCGCCGGATTGCGCACCTGGTTAACGCAGCAGAAATCTATGCTATTGCTCGGCACGCCCTCGGGGGCAAGTCTTGAGTAAAGGCTGTCACTTGATCTTGACTCCTCCGTTTAGGCCAAACTCCTAACGAAGCCAAGGGGGGTAGTCTCTATGGAATGTTTTTAAGGGAATAAGAATGTTTTAGTGAATTGGTTAATGAAGTTTTTAAGGAGTTTTGTGATTGGACTAAGAGTTTTCCAAGATGATTTGCAAAAATAATTTGTAAAATGCTTTCACCAGCAAAATTGAAATGACCACCAACAAATAGCACCATAATGATATGATATTAAGCAAATAAACAATGTGTTGTAGACCAATGCCTTATGGAGTAAATATAAAAGATAAACAATGCCGCTGAAAGGGAAACGTTTTGCAATTGCTTCTTAGTTACTTTTAGATTTATTATGGTTTGAAATTTATTAGGGAAAAAAGGGGACTCCCGAGATACCGTGAGGTATAGGGAGGAATGTCCGGAAATTAAAAATTGGTGGCTCCTCACGAGAACGTGTGGGTTGGAATGGAGTCTCTAAGGCGATGTTCAACACTACACCAACTAGGGTGTAGTCTAACTGTGCCTTGAAGGCGCCCCCAGTTGTTCCCGCTTCCTCTGAGAATTTTTCCCACACAAATCTTAATTATTCGAAGTGCCGGATTTTCACTATGTGAGGGGTTGTGTATTTTACTAAATGAGTATTAGCTTAATGTGGAGAATTAATAGAGTGGTTACAATCGTTTCTAATTTCCCACAGGCCCAAACAAAATGCCCGCAAGGGGAAAGAGCATACTCCGATATATAAACCAAATGTTTATTCCAATTTGTGATTGTTGTAAAACAAGAAATACAAAACTTAATAGAAATAAAGCAAAGCAGCACAAAACCTATGTGTCACTTTTTTTATCATCCACCACTAATCAATAAAGCCTTTGTGTGGTGGTGAGAGCATACTTCGTGGCAACGAGGTTTGTGTTATTTCTAGACTTACGCTTGCAATAATGAAAGTGAATTAAGAAAGCAAAATAAATTAAACTAAAGTATACACCCTGCAATTTTAAAGTGTGTGTGTTTGTTGTGTTGTTAGAAAAAGTTATTCGCAAAAATTTACACAAGTACAAATCCCCCCAGGGGGATGGGGTGTGGGCGCGAGGTATCCCACTGCTCTCGTTTAAAGATGTTACAATATTATGCTCAAAAGAAATGCCACTTTAGTCCATTTTACTTAGATCTAAGGGCTTACAGTGTTTTAGAAATGAAAACTTGAAGGAAGGAGGTCCACAGAAGGTCTTTTTGGCACTTTCTGGCAGAAAATGGCCAGAACTTCCTTCTGTAATTCCTTGGACCTGCTAAGAACCAGCAAGCAAATCTAGTTAGAATATGGTAGGAAACAAGA
This sequence comes from Larix kaempferi, assembly GCA_027924585.1. Classification (NCBI taxonomy): domain Eukaryota; kingdom Viridiplantae; phylum Streptophyta; class Pinopsida; order Pinales; family Pinaceae; genus Larix; species Larix kaempferi. The sequence continues at coordinate 2,227,487 of BSBM01000026.1, read as the reverse complement.
ATAAAAAATAAAAATGAATTTTTTTTTAGATAGATCTAGTGATAAAATGTGTTTTTTTAAGAATGCTAAGTTCTAAAAATGCTTAATGAAAAAAAATATGAAATAATTATGCATGAGAGATCTAGATCTATTTCTTAAGCATGTAACAAAACAAAAGGGAAAGAAGAAGTTTTTTATTGTGAGAAAGATGATGGATGAAGCCTTTCAAGCCAAAGCTTGATCTTTTGATGTTGTTCTTGGAGGTTCCTGTAAACAAAGTGTTAGCTTTGAAAGTATTGCCCAAAGAAAATAAGCTACAACCGAGTTCAAATCCCCTTGGGCTTTGTGATTTGCAGCTTATAAGACAAATCTTGCCACAAAATGTTAGATCTAGTGTGTTAGAAATAAAAGAAAATCGGAAGAGCCTAAATACAACCGAATATTTTTTGCTATTTCTAGATCTCTTAAAATCCAAGCACAAATAAACAAATTGACATCTGCAAATGTTTATTCTATATCAATTAAGCTAGATCTATCAATAATTGGAAACAAGAAAAACATAAACCACAATATCACCTCATAAGACGATTATTCAACACACTTGCATAAGGTAGACCTCCAAAGTCTTCAACATATATTCACAATGATATCCTTTACAAAATGGCAGAGGTTCTATGCATCCATCATAAACAATGGAGCAACGCCTTTCTTTTATAGAGTGGAGAGAGGGAGGAGGGGCGCATCCAAGAGGAGGAGCACATCACTTGAAGAGGGGAGCCAAGTTTACTCGAATCCATGGTAAATCCCTTGATTGGAGCATGATCTTGAGTGATGGGGAGAGGTGGCGGCCACCTCATAAGAGGGGCGCCCCTCTCTACCTTGTAAACTCCTCCAACGATCCATGCTACGCCACATATACATTACGTGAAGCGTGAGGATGAGGGTGCATCCATTAAAAGATCCACTCACATATCCCAAAGATTTGACCTTTAAAAACATGTGCTTTATCATCTTACTAAGTTGCCTATCATAAGAAAATACTTTGCCACCTCATCCACAAGTTTAATTGCTTTATTTAATTATATATATTTTTTAATATATTTCGGTGCAATTTGTTGCATCATTAGCATTAAAATGCCACTTTATCGCCTCTATAAGGAAAAATGCTTCGAATGATAATTTAACCATCCAAAACATAGGAAGACTGAGTCCTAGAGTAAAGAGGGCGCTCTGAGCGTGAAAATGAGTATCCCCATGCCAAATTCCGTTTTTAGACCATGCTTTTATTTCACTTTGAAAATTTTCATTTAAACCATTAAAAAATGGCCTAAGTTTATGGAATTTTGTTGTTGTTGTTGGAATGAACTCAAACTCCTAAGGGACCTAGTGCATGTCCATACAACTTATTATTGATGGCTAGCATGTTTAACATACAGAGACACATAGGCTTTAATAACCTCCCTAAGATCGACCACCATGGAAAATACTCCAACTTTGGAGGTATGAGTGAAAAACTCAGGATTTATACATCACTGAAGAGTAACGCATAATTCCTAAGGAAAAAGCACTCTAGAGTATCTCCTTGATAGTAAAACCTAAGGTAGGCCAAGCCTTTTACAAAAAGACCATGCTTAGACCAACTTATTACAATTCCCCCATGGGGGTTTGGATATGCAAATTTTACAAAGGGCCAAAAATTTGGCCTGATGGACTTTTGAACTCTATTGATGAACAATTATGTCTTCGACGATTCACTTGGAATCCACTAAGTGCAATTTTAGTGGATAACAATGCGTTTTATATTCCTGTTGATATGAAGTTTTTTCAAGATTTGCCATGGATTTTAATTCTTTAATACTTCAAAGTTTCTGGGATATTGTATATGTGGGTGTGAAAGTGTTCGTCCTTGTATACTTTTTAAGTGTAGGATTGTTCCAAATCCACAATTCAACCAAAGGTTAATGTGCCGAGATGGATCCAAAAATATGATAGTCCATGCACCGCACAAGCTGTCATTCACCTGAGATGCTCCGTCGAACATATCAAATACCCCTTCGAAGTTGTGAAGGGTCGGAGTTCTGAGAGATGTAACTGATGGAGGATGGAAGGATGAATAGCCTGTAAATTCTTTGAAGCCTGCTGGTGCCTTCCTTGCACACAAAGTGGGGTGAAAATGTTTATTTTCAAAGATCCCATGATTACGAGACTTCCAAGTCTACCGGAGGATATAACAAGCCAACTCTCCCAAATCAGGTTTATGAGAAAACCAACTTGACAAGCAATCCTGAAGAGTGTTTCCTGTCCAAGCAAATATACCAGTAACAATATGCTTAATTGCCAACCAAACCTTAGCAATGTATGTGCACGCAACAAATAGATGAAATACGGACTCCGCCTCCAGTTTGCAAAGAGTACAGATGTTGGGCCCAATGAATCCCCGCTTTTGGAGATTCTCTCAGGTAAGTAGCTTATTATCCAATGCCAACCAGATGAAGATTTTAATCTTCAATGGAAGGATCCACTTCCAACAGGCCGAATGCCGCCAAACCAGATCCATAGGGTATGATAAAGTCATTGCCTCATAAGCCTGTTTTGTAGGTAATACTCCGTTATGAGTGTTCCATGACCACATAATACTATCCGGGTCTTCTGATAACTAGATATTTCCCCTGTAAAGATCCATTATGTAGGCCTCCCATTCCTTAATCATACCACCTCGAAGACTAATCTACGCAGCAGAAATCTAGTTGCCAAAAGGTCTATTGGATGGAATGGCTGATAGAGCATGCCGAAGAGTAAATATACCCTTATTACAAAGCATATATAATAGATCGGTCGATAACCTGTAGGATCTAGGGCCTCCTATGATCAGGTCCTCGCCCAACTATATAAGTTTACCATCTCCAAGAAGCCAGGCTATCCATTTTTCCAACACTGGTAGCGCAGATAATAGACTTGCCCACATATCTGATATACCTTTTGAAATTTTATGAACCGATCGTAGCCAAAGAGAAGTGGATTAACCTCTAAGGTATTTTTCCTTTATAATGGAACCCCAAAGTCCATCAACCATTAATTCCCTCCGAAGACTCTTTGCAAGTAGAGCAGTCGAAAAATCAAATATATTTTATAATGACCAACCTCCATGTTTATATGGACGGGTGATCTTCCGCCAATCCACTAGGTGAGTCTTATGTCTTTCCTTACCTGACTAGATGAAATTATGGATTCGTCGTCTAATGCCAGACAAGATTAATTTCGGAATTTTACACATAGAACACCAATAAACACTCAAATTCTGCAAAACAAATTTCACCAAAGTGATCCGCCCTCCATAAGATAACCACCTCCAACACCAATGATGTATTCTTCTATCGAATCTCTTAAGTAGCCATAACCAGTCATTGACCAAATATGTGTAAGGTTTTATGAAAAAACCCAAATACTCAGTTCCCTTATTCAACTCTTGTGTATCAAATGGAAGAATGTTTAAAATCTCCTCCATAAGTGCCAACTCTAAATTGTGTTCCAAGAACAAGGATTTCCTGTTATTTATGACCATTCTTGTTGTATTGCAGAATAATACCAGTATGTTTTTAATACAAACCCAATCTGATTTCTTGGCTGCCCCCAACAACATCACATCGTCGACAAAGAGCTGACGAGTGACAGTAGAGGTAGGAGAAACTTTGATACCATTAATTAAATCATTGGTCTTTGCATTGTGTAGTAATCTGCGTAAGCCTTCAATGACTATCAGGAATAAGAGTGGAGATAACGGGAAGCCTTGATGAAGGCCGCGAGAGCAAGCAAATAATTATGTGGGGCTCTCGTTTATCAATATAGAATAGTTGACAGATGTAACACACACCATAATCCACTTCATTGCTTTCCAAGGGATGCCGATTTGAATTAATGCAAGCCGAAGAAAATCTCACTTCACCTTGTCAAAATCCCGAGAAAGGTCCAATTGGAGAATCAAGGCCTGTAGATTCCGAGTTTTTATACTGTGGAAGGTTTATTGGGCAACGCCAACTGCATCATGTATCTACCTGTTATCAAGGAATGCAAATTGTTCCATTGATATGTTTTTTGATAAGGCAGGCTTAATTTTGTTGGCTATGAACTTTGCAATCATTTTATATGCGAGATTGCTCAAAGACATAGGCCTAAATTCCTCAAATGATTCCGGATTGGACGATTTTGGAATCAATGTAATAAAAGTTGAATTTAAAGCCACATGAATCTTACCAGATAATCATGTATCCTCCACCATAGCAAGTAAATCCGCTCCCATTATCTCAAAAAATTCCAAGAAGAGCTCCACGGTCCATCTGTCTGGACCTGGACTCTTAGCTTTAGCAAATCCCTGTAATACTCTCTGAAGTTCCAATAAGGTAACTGGATTGGAGATAGCTTCCCCCTCCACATCTGAGAAAAAATGGGGATATTATCTAATGACCTTGATCTGCTCGGAATTCCCTTAGGCAAACAGATCTTTGTAATAAAACTGAAAATGGCTAACCACTTTCGCTTGGATTTCTGATTGCGTACTGATCAGGGCCCCATCACCATCCCTTAATGACCAGATAGTGTTTTGTATTCTTCTACTCTCTGTGAATTTGTGAAAATATTTATTATTTTGATCACCCAAAGATATTCAAAGTGCACGGCTTTTGAGACGCCATGTCTCTTAATCCATACTTAGAAAGTGCAGTTTTTGTTGTTCCAGCTCCTGTAGAACCATATTTTGCCGATCATATAGTGGCACACCTTGAAAATGTGTATGGAAATCAGCAAGTTTCATCTTTATTAATCTCAGATCATTATTAAATATTAGCTTCCAGAACCTTTCCCACTTCAAAACAATTGATTCCAGATGATTTAGTTTTTTAACTAAATAATATGATAAATAATATGATGGAGGGTCGTTTGAAGTATTTCTAAAATCCGACCAATCTTTTTTAACCAACTCTTTAAAATCTAGTATCTACAACCATGTATGGTTGAACTTAAAAATATATGGATTCCTTTTACCATCAAAGTCCATTTCTTAAAAGATAGGCTTATGGTATGAGATGTTTGAATAATCTGTACATGATCTATACCTGTGAGCCGCACCCACCAAAGAGTCCCCCACCAAGCCTTATGAGCACTGCCAAGCCTTTATGAGCATGGTGTGTCATGAGTATAGTTTATTAGAATATAGTATATATATAGTTGGAATGAGTTCGAGCTAGGAAAAATAAATGCAAGGTATGTATATTCATATATATAGTTTTGTTAAAAATTAAAATATATATATATATATATATATATATATATATATTTTTGCCAACTATTAGCTTGATTATGAAAGAGATATTTAATCAACTATAATCTTGATTATGAAAATAGATATTTGGTCTAACATTTGTTTGGGTTAATATATATATATATATATATATATATGAAAGAGATATTTGGTCTTTGGATTGAGTGGTTATATATATATATATATATATATATATATATATTTTGCAATTGAATTATTTGTAAGGGTTTCGTATATTGAAAAAAAAAAAAATCAAAAGTTATTATTGTTATTGTTATACATGTATCGGAAAAGGTTAGGATTTTGAAATAAAGTTGAAGTGATTTTAGTTTGAAATATGTTTTAGGATGTGAAATTTTATATACATGACGAGACATAGTGTATGCATTCACCAGATGGAGGAATTATATAGATTATAGATTAACTTGAGGTAGTTAGGTATTGATTAAAAAATATAGTTATTATATTTTGTGCATATTTCAATCACTAAAATAATAATAATACTTACTTACTTAGAATAATGGTAACTAAATTGTGATATATATACCATATTTAGATGATTGCGCATGTTTATGGTTAGAAACGTGTTCTCTACTTGCACGCAAGCATAAAGAGTTTTTGTAAATGTTGGGTATGGTGTAATCTACTTAAGTGACTTTGTCATTACATGATAGTTTATTAATTGCGCCGAGAGGCGCTCTACAACTCAGTATGGGGGAGATCTTGTTAGTCGAGTAACAAAATAATACAAAGTAAACAAAAAAAGAATAATACAAAGTAAAAAGTAATAAATATTATGTCGGCCATAAACAAAAAAGAATAATACAAAGTAAAAAATAAACTAGAGACTTTAGAGCTTAGGATTAGGTGGTAAATATTATGTTGGCCATAAACAAAAAAGAATAATACAAAGTAAAAAGTAAATATGAGACTTAAACTAGTGACTTTATTTTTTACTTTTAATACAAGTAAAAAGGAAATATGAGACTTTAGAGTGTTTGTTAACAAAATAATACAAAGTAAACAAAAAACAATAATACAAAGTAAAAAGTAATAAATATTATGTCGGCCATAAACAAAAAAAAAAAAATACAAAGTAAAATGTAAATATGAGACTTAAACTAGAGACTTTAGAGCTTAGGATTAGGTGGCTCAGGTATTGTAATAATTAAATGGTATATAGTGGATTTGAAGTTGATCAAAAGTTGATTTAGTTAGTAAGTGGACTAATTGTTGATATGATAACAATATGATGCCATGACTAAGTATTTGTGAAGTTATGACAGATGACTTGGTGATGGAAATAAATAATGGAGGCACAATAAGAACCAATTTTATGTGTTACAAGTAATTAAATGATGTGATTGACAATAAATATTAAATAATATGGTCATTATTGTTGATCTATGAATGGAGAAAGACAATATAGAGATGGAAAAACACCAAGTGACAAAATTGATGATTAAACCCCAACATCCTAAAGTAATTTTCCTTGACTCAAGCAAGAGAGCTTGAGTAGAAAAGAAAGTAAATTCCTGGACTCAAGCGAGAGAGCTTGAGTGGAAAATAAAATAAATTCCTGGACTCAAGCAAGTGAGCTTGAGTTGAAGAGAGAGAGGGCAGGTGATCATCAATGTCAAACTTAGACAAACTGAAATAAAAAATAACATACCACTGTTTGATGACAGTTCTCAAAGGAGATTTTTGTGTACAACAAAGGTTTCTAAAGTCTTTCATCTCCATGGTATAATAAATGGAACATATGGATAAAAGCTGCCAAGTAAATTGGTTGTTAGCTTACCTAATGTTTAAGTATGATGTATGCAATTATCATCATAGGTAATGTGAAATTCATCCAAAAATGAGGGTGAATGTTAAGTTTTGAGGTTGGTTGCTTAAAAATATATGATATAATGCTACTAACCTGTGAATGAAGGATGGTGCTCCAGAAGATAAGTAAATGGTTGTTTTACCTATGCATTTTTTTTATTATATTGGAAAATGTGTCATCACATGTATGTATATGTTTTATGTTGTCTTACTATGATAAGAGCATAAGTGTCGATGAAAAAGAGACTTGAAGAGTTGCCAACAAAAAAAAAGAAACAATATGTTGCAAAGGAAATTCTTACTAATTTGAAAACAAAAACATGTGATGCATATGTTATGCTGAAAATTTTGGAAGACCTCGTATGGGTTGTGTAAAGTGCAGGTTATGAAAGGAAGAGGAACAATAACAACATGCAGGAAGAGTAGAGGATCAACGATGATTAAAAGTGGAAGATAAATATCCAAAAGTTGCAGTCACATCTTCAGTTGCAAAGGTCTTCGAAAAATCAGATAAGTACATTTTTAATAAATTAAGTTATACGAAGTTTTATAACATTCCAGACTTGATTATGAAGATAACAGATAGATGTATTCATTGTATTTTTAAGATGGTGATTTTAATAAAGAAAATAGTCATTTTATGATTGAAGTAGTCTTGACTATAGCAATTAGATTTTATTTTGCGTATTTAGGAAAGAGGAATTATCTAATTATGTGGTTAATGTTACCCTATTAGAAGGATTTACATAATTTTCCATAGAGCTTTATAAAGTTGGTACTTATTGTCAATATCAAAAAGAAGTTAATTGAGGCTCATTTAGTTTTTCGTCAAATATGTGGAAAAGTAAACTTGTTATAGTTCTTAAAGGATTATTGGTTTAGTATATAATGTTGGTCGTTAATTGATGAAATAAATGTATGTTATGTAGAACTATATATACAATATATTGAGCTATATGGAACATATACCACTTTCATTTATTAGTAAATTAAAGTCGATGACGATTACATTGTGGACAAGGATCAAGTATTTAACAAACAATTAACCAAGCAATTTACAAAGGTTATAAGGGAAAGAGTCTCAAAACTTTCCATGATAAGGTTATTTGAACTTAACTACATGTTTTCTGATATGAAATGCCCCGGTAGCCTATTAGCTCACACTTCCCCCTTATATATATAAAAGTTCATCATGTTTTCTTTCATGTTTCTTTATTAAAAAAATCTATGTACATGATGCTACTCATACTACTGATTGGAGTGTGATTCAGGTAGAACCTAAAGACAAGTTACAGATAGAAACCTGGCACATCCTAGACAGGACGGAACTTATGCTACGAGATCGAGCCAATGCTCGAATAAAAGTGCAATGAAAACACTTTAGCCCTAAAGAGGCGACATAAGAAATGGAGGATCGAATGCGAGAGGCATATCCTTCCATGTTCTGGAATGAGCGAGAGAGCTCAGAGTAAAAGAACACTGAGGACAGTGTTAAGAATCAGGGGGGAGAAATGTGATGCCCCCAAGACATTATTATTTTATTTTGATTTAATATTTTGTGACAATATTTAAAAAGAAATATTTTTGTAAGAGTTTTTTAAAAACTCAAAAACACTCACAAGAGGTGTGAGTGACACTTTGCACAACAAAATTATTATTTTATTATTAATAAAAGAAAAAAAGACACTTGGAGAATTCAGTTAAATGAGGGGACACCACCATGACACATAGAACATGTGTAAAGCAAGCAAGGGATATTTTTACCAATCAAATCCAATCTAAAAGCTCATCTACTAGACAAGATCCTAAATCATAGGGATTGAAGGATTGATTGAGATATGATTGGGATGGCACAAGACCTGGGCAAAAGCTATATATATTGGTGCACTGAGATAGCATGGGACGCCATGTTGTGCATGGAGAAACTGTGTGTTGAGTGTTTCTCTTTTTCATAAGTCCATCATCGAGCTTGTTACGGACTCTGAGAGAGAGTGCCGCGTGGAAGTGTTGCTTGGCATTCTAGTGCATGGTAGTGATCTAGCTCGGGGGTGGAGTTGGGATAACTATGGTGTTGCTCTCTCCTATGGTTGGAAGGAGATGATTATCCAAGCTGTTATTTGCACTATTTCAAGTAAGTGTTTTATGGTATGTTTGTCTTAATGATTATTACAAACTAAAGTAGCTTAGTTTGTTTATACAAATTTTGGGTACGTTACAATAAAAAATTCAGGGACAAATGTTTTTCCCATTGCCATTTCCTTGGCAGGCCATTCTTATGACCCTTCAAAACAAAGGGAGAGATTGAGGATTGAAAAGAGTGAATGCATCTAAAAAAAATCCATTGGGAAAAAAATATATCGCCAATTCCTGTAATGAAGACCCCGATATTCCATTATTATTTTCTTTTACAATGAATTCTTAGTAACACGTTCAAAGCACTGTAATTTATACATGTGCAAGGAACTAGAATCTAGAAATTCCCTAGCAGCCACGAAAAAGAATACGAATTGGAAGAGTGGATCAAATGCTTACTAACATAATCAAATGGTAAACATGATTCTATACTATGTGGTCACCTATGTAAAGCAACCATTTTCGGTACCTGCCACGAGAAAACATTTTTCACATCAGACAATATCTACACTAACGACCTGTATACAATCTAGAGTCTTTATTTAAAGAATGCAGACTGTGACAACTTCGGTTTATATATAGTTTAAAAGGTGTCAAAATATTCTAGGAAGAATGTAACAACTAAGTGAATGCTTCAAAATTTCAATGTTGAAGTCTTATTTCATTCCCTTTGACTGGAAAACTATCCACATTCTACGAAACCTCATTGCTAGCTCTACTCCCAACTTTGCAACTATTCAAAAAAAATCTACACAGCTGGAAAAGGAAAAAACATACCTAATGACACTCTGGCATAAAAACTCTCTCCAGAGTTGGTCCGAGTGCCATGTGAAGGGCTCAAACTCTATCCACAGATAGTACAAGCACCACGTGGAGGGTTGAAACTCTCACAATCGAAAAAAATGATACTCTGAATATTTCTAAAAAAATGATATTGTCTTTACAAAATTGTCAATGCTCAGTTCATATTTGAAATGCAGATGAGATAAAAAGAAATCTCTTCTTTACCCAAAAGTCACTACAAGGAAAAAAAACTATGAGCGACGTAATAAAATGGTGGCCTTGCCGCCACCTACAGAGAGCTTCTGACACAAAATAAACCTCTCTTCACTGACTAACTGAAAAAAGAGCATATCATTGTCTGCCAATATTCACACTAACATAGGAAACGACCAGGCTAAATGAACAAGGATTAAGGATTGGTGTAAAATCTACCACCCATTGCTATTACTTTTAATTCTAATGTCTTTGAAGATGGTAATTTTTTATTTTATAAAAACGGATGCCATGTTGAGATTGATGGATTTTAACCGCAAATAAAAGTATCTTAACATTGAATCCAAGTGTGGGCAGTCATCAAATGTGACAACCTTCACTTTTAATTAATTAATTAATAAATAATAATATAAGATTACGACTTAATTAATTAATAATTAATATTATAAGATTACGAGTAATAATGTCTCACCTTAAATTTCTTTAAAAAAATTGTGCATTCTTGGGAAAGCACTGCTCATTGGCCATGTGGGGTTTTGTTTCCAATTGCCAAACATCAAGTGTGTTTTGGGGAGTTTTTTCTACCGATCAAACATGTTTTCGATAGTAGTTTACAAGGTTTATTTACTTATTTATTTCAAATAATGTAAACATATATTTTTCAAAAAACATTAATGAAAATCCAGTTATATACCTTAGTAACTTTCTTAACTATAAAGAAAAAAAAACCAATATATAGGTAAATTTCAACTTAAAAAAAAAACTAATACCATAAAATGAAAAAAAATATATTACTTATTTTTAGCTTTAACTAAGGGAAAAAAAACATATATAACCGCCACAAAAGGAAAAAAAACATATTTAACTCTATGGTTGTTAAAAAACACCCTTTTACAAAAGCAAAAAATATAATGCTAAAAGTAGATTTCGTTTTCAAAGCGGCAAGAAATAAATTTTGTTTTCAAAGCCGCGACCCATTCTTTAGCATGGTTTTTCGAAAGTGATCCAAGACAACTCACTTTTTTATTAGAGTTTATTTTCAAGACAACTCACTCTTTTATAATGCATAGTATGTTTGAGCATATAATACTATATAAGAAAATAAGTAGCTTAGAAAATTTTAATATAAAAAATCAAAAGTATACTATAATAAAATAAACCTTAATGAATTATCCATGTTAAGGTATCATTGAAATAGATGATATAATAATGTTTAGATTTTTTTTTATGGAAAATCTAAGTTATATTAAAAAATGTAAAGAGCTGATATTTAATTTATATAGTTTATCAATCAGCATAGATTTATCTTAAATCCGTATTTATCAAGCATCAAGAGGGGTCCAATTTCTTGAGGTGTATTTCTTTTTTTTTAAAATTTAAACTCAAGAAATTTGATCTCTCTTGATTGATAGATCCGAGTTTAAGTTTTAATTTTTTATTTTATAAATGATACTTTTCATAATATTTTATTTTATGAGCCAACATGGATTTTTCTTAAATACTTTCCATAATATTTTATTTTATCAGCGGACATGAATTTTTTTAATTATTTTGTTAGGAACAAATGTTACAACATCTCCTCCATACTGGGTTGTAGAACACCGAGACTCGGTGCAATAATAAAATTTATTCCAAAAAACAATTATAAAAGCTAAAAGATTATCAAATGAAAGGATGACCCCAAAATATCAAGAGAAACGATCACCAACAATTTTGATAATACCAACACCTTGAACTTAAATTCCATTTTTACTTTAGGATTGGAAATTTTTTTTCCTTAAAAAATTGGGTGCCTACAATTTCAACCAAATTGTTTTACAAAGCTTAGGTTTTGAAAACTTTAAAAGAAATTCTTAATTCAATAAAGATCATAAACGTCAAAATTACAAAAAAACCTTAAAACAACACACAATTATTCAACCCTTCAACTTTTTATTACAATCCTAACACCACACTCAAAAGAAATAATACCATTAAAACACAAAACTATAAAAGCATATTCATACAAATTATTCAACTCTCCCCCATTTTGTCTTAATCCTAGCACTACACTAAAAAAACAAAGAAACACAAAATTATGAAAAGAGAGTCATGCACACATATATAGAGCCAAAGCAAACATGTATTGAGCCAAAATGCCATCACTATTATCTTGACTGACTCTACTCTTGAGGAAGAAAATTTATTACTCTATCACAACTTTTCTTTAATTGAACAAATGTATTTTTTTTATTTTTAATTAAATTAACGTGCATATAAATTAATGTTAAAATATGTGATAAATTAACGTTAAAACATGTGAAATTTAAATAATTATATATAAATTAATGTTAAAACATGTGAAATTTGAATAATTTTTATTTTTAAATGTTAAAACGTATGAAATTTGAATAATTATATATAAATTAATGTTAAAATGTGTGAAATTTGAATAATTTTTATTTTAAAATTAATTTAGTGTACATACAAATTAACATTGAAACTTATTAATCTAAACTATATATATTTGAATTGGTTTACATAACTATTTAATGATCCATTTTTAAAATAATTTATACAATTATTAATATATTATAAAAATAAATTATAATAATTATAAATTAAATTAAAGTAATAATTAGTTCACGACCTGGGTTGGTAGGTGCGGGAGGAGTTCTCTATGACTCCGAAGGAAACAAGCTGAAAGATTTCGCTTGGGGCATTGGCAGAAGGACCAACAATGGGGTTGAATGGCTCGCCTTGATCAAAGGTCTGGAGTTAGCAAGAAAGGTTGGAGTTGAGGATCTGGTGGTCTTTGGCGATTCAATGCTGGTCATTAGGGAGGCCAGAAACTTGGCAAAGGCTCGCAAGAAACCTATCACACAGAATCATCATCTTCTGAAGTGCTTAGTCAAAGAATTCAATACCGTCAATTTCCTACACTTGCTGAGGTCTAATAATCAACATGTCGATGCAATGGCCAATGTTGGAGCTGATATGGATTGCAGAACTATGGTCACCAATCAACAGATGCATGGGAACATTTGGGTCCCCTAAACTCTTGTTTCTCTTATGGTTTTGATGGATCACTTTCGACACCTTAACATTTGGAAGTGCTAACTTTTTTTGACTTGGAAATATTATAAATTTGGATCCTCGATCCCTAAGGTGATCGACCCCATTCCTTTGGATCCTCCGCGTGTCTCCTCGGTGCATGTGGTCTCACGCTTGCCATAGCTGGTGAGCAGGCATAATTTATTGACACTTAGGGCTCGGGGTAGAGCCAACCCTTATCTCGTTTGCAGGTGACCCCTATTCTGTCATTTGAATTGGGTTTTTCGCAGCCAAGATATAATGGATGAATCCGTTGGAATGATGGGCGATCCCTCTGTCGGCTCGTGCCTCTCCTCGTTGAAACGCCTTCGGTGCAAGAAGCACATCTCTAAATCTGAGGGCGCTAGGGGGACAGACTACCTGAAGCTACCTTTTGCGAAGAAAATAGGACAGGGGACGGAATTTGAAGGCACGATCAAGGTTCAGCAAGCACTTCATGAACACTATAAGGCTGCGACATTGGGGATGGGAAAGCATTGGAACTTTCCTGCTGAAAACACTGGAAAGAATGGTCCTGCCCCGGAGCTGGTGTTCGCTTGTCTTCCTGATGAAGTCCAAACTTACCTAAAGGAAATGGAAATTCAGCTTTGTAAGCTCAGAGGGGAAAACTCTGCGCTAAAACGAGTCCTCTCTCATCTTTACACCCTGGTTCAAGTCACGAATTCGGAGTTCTGTGCTAATGGGAAGAAAACTGTTGAGCAGGCGGCTTCTTCTTCAAATATGGACAATAGTATCTCAACATTGCTTGGAATCGCTAGGAGAATTGAAGACAAAATCGACAGCTTGAAATCGGACATCAAGAAGAGCGACATGGAGCTCAATGGAAACGATAAAGGGCAGGTGGAAGGAGCTGGAAGCGAAAAGATGGACATCTCTCAGCAGTAATTAGTTCAGCCGGGTCTTCCAAGGTTTCTAGAAAAAATTTTGGCTCTTTTTTTTTTATGATGTATCAGAATTATGACATAGTATCCACTCTGGATAGGTTAGTAGGAGAAACTGTTTGAACTCCTAAGTTTTAGGCCTACCTTACTCAGCATATGAATTGTTTATGTACTTTGATCTTAGGAAAATTTGTTAGGATCTACAACTGCCTCTTTTTGAGCTCTTTTCATGCTCAGTACAGTTTGGTAAATGATGTAAAAGAAGATTTGGAAATCCATATATCTCTGGATCAGTCTTTTCGAGAAATTTTGTAAACTCCTATTTCTTTTTATATAAAATCTCATTACTCGTTCTTGTTAAAAAAAAAAAAATAGTTCACGACACTTTCAATGGATTATTGATTTATTGGTTAACCTCTCCCAAGATACCTAGTATTTATGTAACAAAATCAAACAAAAACAATATTAATTCTATAAACTTTAAATTAGAGAATAATCAACTCAACGTTATTAATTTCACTTATTTTAGGAGGCAGATACTAAGCAACTTTGTTCCTAAATCCACTTTATTTCAAATATTGAGGTGTATCTTCTCTTTGATTCACAAGCTTCCAAATTCAATTTTGTTGTAGTCTTTGTTAGTTTGAAAGTAGTTGAAGAAACTATTTTTGAGGTCCTCAACTGAGGTGGATATTACAACTCACATAAACATATAGTAGCGGTCCAAAACAAAGTTTGCTTTGTAGATAAGCTACAAACTA